>AP028433.1:13191544-13686544 GCA_036509395.1 Antheraea yamamai
AAAGTAACTGGCAGCAAAAATATAAAGCAATATTCAATGATTATAAAAAAATGATTGTGGTGTTTGAGTGGTTTGATCCATTAAATGCCAATTTGATGTCCACAGGCTTGAAACCCTTGCATGTACTAACTTTTTCGGAATTCACATACATTTACTAATTTCTATTGGTAGGATTATTAGGTGCCTATGAATGGAATCATCGTGAGGAAACCTGAATATGAGAGATGTTTTTGTAGTATCACCTCATGTCGGAAAATATAAAACTGTATATTTGTCTGAGTTTGAAATCACTAATACATTGTGATTATGGTCATTTCTATCCTCAAGGAGCTTATGGCCCTGCAGTGGTTTTCTTACAGACTTATGTGATGATAAGAGTGACAGAAATTGTTCGTGACAACTAATTAAATGTATTTGTAGAAATAGTTTAAGTTAAGATATACCCTTCAGTATGTGTTTTAGGCAACAATAAAGAGATATGTCTGATCGAGCTTTATTTTAGTATATATATGATTAATATTATGTTATCTCAATATTGTCACGCTAATCGTGTTAGTAGTAAATTTGTTATAGTTCATAGATAGTTTACCTGAAATTAAAGAGATATGTGTATCTGTGTTTTATTTACCATATAGAATGTAATGTAGGGTAGGGTTATGATAATATAGTTAGAAATAGTTATTACAGTTATAAGTATTATAGTTATAGATATTCATAGTGTTTTGTCTAAAAGTAGATTTGATAGTATAAGTAATTTGATAGAATAGTATTATGTTTACATTAAAATATGTAATATTATATAGAATAAAATAGTTTAATATTTGAAATAGTATTAAGTTGTTACTTGTAAGTACACTTGTAAATAAATAAATAGAATGCGAAGCAATACTGCCCCACCTGTGTAGTTAGTTAGGACAAACTCTGACGCTGCGCACGTAACTAAGCGCTCTGATTGGCAGAGCGCCACAGGCATGCGTAAGCGGTTCTTTGTCCCTAAACCGTGCCCTGGAGTGGCCTTAAAAAACGGCGCGGGCGGTGTAGATAGTCTGTTTTGAACGAGTCTGCATATGAGCGCATCCTTTGCTGCTTCACTAGTGATAAATCTTTTATTGCGAAAAAACCTCATCGTTCTTCAAGTTCAACTTCGGAATCAGCAAATCATCAATAAAGTTGTGAGTCATTCGGAGGTAGCTCACAGAAATGCTCTTTTAAGGTCAGGTAAAAACTAATGAAATAACATAATTATATTGTGAAATAACATTTTTTTTATCAAACACTAACATAACAAATCCTTTGTAATTTGTTTACATATTTCTAATTTTTTTTCATCATTCATCCCATTCCTTAGTTTTCACCTCTGTTAATTTAAGTTTTATACTACAGTCAAACCGTTTATGGCAACATTGTTTAGAACAACATACTAGTTATATTGACCCAAAACAAATGTTCCAGCTGAAAGTTGTATCTCGAAAACATCACCTGTTGTTACAACTAAATATGAATAGTCTCTTTGATATCCTTATAAAAAATCTTGACTGTATTTATAGTATATTTCATTCATCATTTTCTCAACATGATTACTAACACTATCATAAGAGACAGATACATAATTAAATCAAATTATATTAAAAAAGAAATTATATCACAAAGAGTATTATTATTCAAATGTATATGATGTTAGTACATTAATTATGGTGCTGAGATAGTGATTTCATATAGAATTTCTCTTCTTGCATATTTGCAGATAACTGTTTACAGATAACAGTGCATATTTTATCTAATCTTGTAGGCTATACACATTATACGGCTGAGTGCCTTAATCGCTCGCCTTAGTAGCCCGGTGAAGCTGTAAAGACCTTGCCAGGTCAATAGCTAAGTAAGTTTGAAAAAAAAATAGTAAGTAGGAAACAAAATACAACACATTATACAAACTTTTTTTTTTTTGTTGCATTTTTGCAGGTGAAGTGCATTTATTTTTTTTATTAAGTTTTCACACCTAAATTACTCAATTGCTCATGATGATATTTTGCATACCATTATTGTCAGAAGTACAGAAAAGGATATCCTTAGATCCAAAAAATGTACTGTTCCAATAGATAGGTACAACCTACATTAACACGAGCGAAATCACGGATAAAAGATAGTGTCCACATAAATGTCTACTACAATACATACTTACTACTACTTACTATACACATTATACGTACTTGTTTTCGTGTAACTCTTGCTCTTTCTCATACTGGACGCGCAATTCTTCTTGCTTTTTTTTGTACGCATCTGTTTTCTGTTCTGCCATCCATACCTATCAAAATAATATGGTTTGATATAAGATCCAAAATAATATTGATTGATTGATTATTCCAAAATAATTAAATATATTACCCTCTTCAAGTTATCCCTCGAAGCGGGATGAAAAAACTTTTTACACATATAATTGTTGAAACCTTTACCCATTTTCGTTACAAGATTAAAGCTTCTAAAGAATAATAAACAAATGGGAATTACACAAACGTAGAACCAAGAGGTTCTCAAGGTTCCAAAAGTCAAATTCAGTGTTACTAGCTCTCGATAATAGTTACCCCTAAATGAAAATCAAACCCCCTAACAATTACTTACACATTCCCCTAAAACAAATCTTTGCGCACCTATACATAAAACATTTGGCCTTTTCTGAGCACCGCTTCAAATTCACAACGTAAATTATCGTAGCACACACAGTAACATTGTCTGCTAGTTATATATTTTCACAAGTACAATAACAAAATCAAACTGCAAAATTAAATTAAAATAAACACTAGTTTAATTTATATAACCAAAAAATCCGTAGACAGAAAAATAAAATTTCTGTTTGTGGTTAACACTTGCGAGAGTTATTTTTTTCTTTACTAGTAACTTCTGCAAACCACTATTGACATTGTATGTTACATTATTTTCATTAAGATCGAAATCCATAGATGTATTATTATCATATTATATTGCCACTCAGCTCAATAAAAGATGATTCCTAAATTAGCTGCAAAAGCTACCTTCTGATAATAACAACGCGATTGTCTCGCTGCCACATGGTGCTGAAGTGAAAATATTTCACTCAATAATTTATTAACCAAACGAATAGGTAAGTTTTATTAAACAAATATATATTTGATTAATGAAAACGATTATTAAATATAATGCAAAAAGTAATATAAATAGCAATTTTTTTATAGAATATTAAATATATTTATAGTAGAGTCTCATTAACCTGACACTACTGAAAACGGTTTAGGATAATTGGAATGTTCGGATTATTGGATTGTACATAAAATCTGCACATGCAGATAGCATAGCATAGCATTAAACCCTATACTATTTACTGATAAATTTATTTAAACGAGTTTACAGCGTATTATCTTTCCAAGTGAAATACCTAATTTGTCTGGGGTAATGAACAATTCTTGCATTTCCTCAACATATAACTTTGTAGGTGGTAGAGCCACACCGAAGCTATTACTGGTTTCTGCATGAATGGGTCGGCTCGCCTGGGGTAGTACCACCCTCTTAAAGAAAACCGACGTGAAGTAATAGTGCTTCCATTCTTGCGTTTCGTTCAGTCAGTGAGAGCGTCGGAGGCACCCTTCCCATTCCCTTCTCCCTCCTCTCCACATATCCCCCATCCTTTAACAAAATCTGGCAACACACTCGCGACTCTCCTGATATTGCTAGTGTCTATGGGCGGTGGTAATCACTTAACATCAGATGACCAGTTTGTTGGTTTGCCTCCTTTGATATAAAAAAAAATATATTTTCATTCCCCACAAAATGGGAGGAATTTTTCACCCATTGGGAACCCTGGTAGATTATAGTAACTTTTATTTGTCTCTGTTTACTACAGATATAAAATTTCATTCGAGTGTTGCCAAAGCCTTAAAAGGGAAAAGTTTCCGCAAAAGTTCCAAGATTTAGCGATTTTGTAGCAAATAAATAGTTTAAACGCAAGTTTCCAATTAAATGATTCATAGATAAGCTAATAAAATAAAGGGGTTCTTAAGTATGTCCACTTCGTTACAGTAAATTATTAACATAAATACAAACGCATAGATATTCTTAACCGCTTATCTCAATGAAGTACTATTGTTTACAAACAAATACTGAAACAGGTTAATTGTTATGCATTGTTTATGTGACTACACGAAGTAGGTATAATAGCTGATAGTAAAAAAAAAGGATTGTGTGGTTTTATGAAATCACGGTAAAAGTGAAACTTTTTTCACACTATAGACATTTAACTAATAATAGTCTATACACTACACGGTCAGCTACTGCGAACTATACTACTATATATACTATATATATATACTACTGCAACACACAGACGAAAAAGTTTGAGACGATGGAATAAAAGTTTCACTTTAAAAAAATTAGTTGTCTGTAAAGTGGGTTTACGGACGATAATTTTACGTTATAACGTCATAAGAAAACATTGATGAAAAATTGCATACTTTTTACCACTGAATTATTATTTTTTCTAATACAAAGAAGGAGTTAAGTGAAAATGACATTTTTTTTCGATAAATTAACATTGTTTTACACTCGTTAATTCAAATTTTTTATACTTAAGTTGTACAGATCAATTACATGCGTCACAAGCCAAAGGCTTAGGCCAATCGCGCCGTCTATCGTTTGTTTCGCGCTCTCGCTTGCACGCTCGGCTCAGGCGGAACGGGACAATGAGTCACTGCGTGCAGCCGGCGTTCATCGATTTATAAGACGTTATCACGTCAAAAAGCCAGTGTGCATAGAGACTTTTAAATGTTCAGAACGCTACTATGTATAGCATATGATAAAGGCTTTGTAAATGCCAATTCAATATCCTGAGAACGCGTTATAAATTACAATTTGCAGGATACCATCGTGTAAGGCAAAGCTACATAGCATAGCATACTAGAAAACAAAAAAAAAACAGTACTGCGACATACACCACTAGTTAAAAGTGATTTTTTTTCTCGTTTTCCATTTAGTTTTTTTGTAACCCTGAAATGATTGTGATTATTTTCATTATAGTTCTGTTTGTCATAGCCGTATCTGGATAATATGATTTTATGTTATTGTAACTTGCGCTATAATAGTGCCAAAAATGTTACATGTATATTTTTTTTAGCAATAGGATACATATTTGTATGAGGATCGTGCTACATATTTGAAGTTGGAACTCTTTGGATAATAGAAGTATAATAGAAGGATAGTAGAAGTGGAATATAAAACATTAATAATAAATTATGTTTTTGTTGGTAAGGAATCTTGGTTATTGGTGAAAGTTTTTATATTTTATTTAAGATAGTACCGTTGACTTTTATTTAATTCAACTTACTTAACCAATTTTAATTTGAATATTGTTCAGAGAAACAATTTGAAATGTGGAAATTTGTAATTTTACATGTAAATGGAAGAGATGGCCTCTGGCAACACATTTAAGCTATACTAGCTGTGGTGGTGTGATGGTGGACGAAAAAAGAATTTGGTTTTGTGTTTGTTAGGTCTGCTAAATTCTGCGTTTTACTTCACCAGTTTTTGAAATTATCTTCTAAAGTGTGTGAAGTGCTTTCGTTTTTTAAGCAGCGTGTTCTTATTGTAGTCGACAATTGCAGAGATCAATCCACGACTTTATAAGTACATCGCACTTTCTAAAGTCCAGTGTTTAAAATTGTACTTGTAGCCGTGTTTTTCTTTTGAATTGTGCTTATTCAAGTTATTTCATAGTAAATATTGAACTATAGTACATATTTATTTGTATAGCTAAGTACTAGTGTGCAAAATTGTTTATTGCATTCTTGCTATGTTCATTTCATTATTTATTTTCGTAGGTATGTTGTTACGACCTATGTATCATTATTTACTCAACTATCGCACAAGCAGTTAATCCGGATTCACAATCCATTGTAACTTATTGTCATCGTTGTGTTGCTTTATGTATAATATATTCATTCCGTTTTATCATGTTGAGGTATTTTTAGAACTGAACCTACTATGCAATTCGTGCTTGATTCTCTTTAAATTGCATTTGAGATATATATTAAATTATTTTTTATAGTGAAATGAAATATACAAGTGTTCTAAATATTTACTGAGTTGTGACAATTTTGTGAATGATGGTTTTATAAAGGGATACCCAGTACACACTCATCAAAGGAGTATTTGGAGTTCATTGTAAGTATATGTGATGCATATTTTCTACAAGTATAATGTAAAGATCAATTATTTAGTGCAGGCATTTTATTACTTTTTTAAATAAATTTATGTAAAAATAAATGTTAAAATTTTGTTCTTTTTTTGGCATTATTAAGTGTAATATACTTCAAATTTTGCAGACTAATTTGTGCTTTGCTTTTTCTATTTCTTATAAAATATAGTTACTATTATTGATATTATATTCTATATGTCTAATGTATATCTTGCACAGTGATATGGAAATTAGTAGGTCTACAGCAGTGTTTTTCAAACTTTTTCTTGACACGGGCCCCTTTACTAAGAAAACATATGTCGCGACTCCCCTACTTGTTGCTTTCCTTTCATGTATTTTTTTTGTGACAACTATTCAATTTAACATAAGAGTTCTCCTAAGTTTATTTTATATTTTGTTTATTTATTTATTTAATACAAATGATATGTCCTTTCGTTAACATTTTTCTTAATAAATCTTTTAAAACTATTGTTTTTTTTTTACTACAGTAGTTTTCTCAAACTGTTTTCAAGTCTGCTATAGAAGCTTCGCGACCCCCCTAAAGAGGCTTCCTTGATGGTCATAGCCCACACTTTGAAAAACACTGCTCTACAGAATCTGTATATAAAAGTGACTATAGAATTATTGGTACTTATGTATTAACATCTCTGATTTCGTTTTGACTTTAACCTAACCGATTCGCTTTTCTCAATTTTCCTATCTCGGTTTAGTTAGTGTCGACTGGCATTCACACGTAAGTACCCAAATTTTAAATGTTGTCCTGTGTACCTTAAAAGCCTCTCAGGCCAATAACTTAGTCAGTTCGTAAGAAAATCTTTTTGAACAAGAATTTTGTCTTACAAAGAATTTGAAATAAAATATGGTATTGTTTTTAATGGAAATGGTATGTGGAATTTTCAAATCATCTTGACTAATATCATAAATGCAAAAGTGAGTCACTTGTTCGTTACACTTCCACTTCTTAAGTATCCAACCAGTCATCATGAAAATTTGCATACACCACAGAAGTACAGAAAGTGACAAGTAAAGAAAAGACCTTTTATGCAGAAAAAAATGTACTTCTGTGAAGGGATAGGTCAAATCTACATTAATGTGAACAAAACTGTGGGCAAAAGTTAGTACATAATATATGGAAAATGTTAAAAGCCCAGAGCAAGTATGTGAGTAATTTGGTAACTAAGTATGTCTGAACAACAGTAATTCATTTGATGAAGAAATGATCGACTTAGAGTTAATAAATTTTTGTCCTGAGTAGGAGTTCTATAAACATGAGTCGACATACCCTATCTTATCACAAAAAGTGAAATACGTGTAGAACACTTGCTTACAAAAAGTTTGATCACAAAAGAGTGTCTTACCCTTGTTTACAGATGGATATTATTTTAATTAAAATATGTATTGTCTTTTTTAATTTTGTCTTTGGCCTCTGTGGAATAACACTTTCTAAGTTGACAGTTCTTATTTTATAGTTGAAATTTATTGTATTATTTTTATTTGCAGGCAAAATATGTTTCCTATTAAATTATGGATTATGTCCCTATAATGAATTTGGAATATGTAGATTAAATTTAACAATTTTAGAGATCCACAAGTAAATCATAACTATTAATTACTATGTGACATTATTGACATTTGACAATGTATTTTAATCTGATATTATACTGTTATTCCACTTTTCCTATGTTGACGTAATATATTAAACTTATATATTGCTTATTTTAATTAAAATGTCACAATAATAATAACCAATTAACCTTAAAATAAATAATTTTTCCTAATGAAGATCTGAACTAAAACATTATTCGTAAATTCAAATTGTTTGCTAAATATCTGTATGAAATGGACTGTATAATAATAACCAATTAACCTTAAAATAAATAATTTTTCCTAATGAAGATCTGAACTAAAACATTATTCGTAAATTCAAATTGTTTGCAAAATATCTGTATGAAATGGACTGTATGTAACTTTTTAATGATGAGGTGAATTGAAATAATGCTATTCAGAGTTGCTGGCATAAAAAAACTCAAACTAGATGTTTAACTAGAGACCTCTTGGATACACTTATGTAATAAAGTATTTTAAACATGTATTCAAAGGTTTAAAATTTTAGACACAATTTAGTAAAACACGAGATCATTTCTGTTTTTGTAATAAGACTGATTAAATTTTGTATAAGCATGTACAATATGTAAATAATCTGTATAATATCTGGTTATGTGTGCCTATTTTGGACATTGATGCTTCACTTTATTTCTATGTTCGATTCTGTTAAGTCTACTTGTATCCAGATAGTATACAAGACCTCTGAACATGTCTTGGTGTATGTATCAAGGTTTTAATTCAGTATTGTGACAGCTCTTTGGTAATTCTGGTTGTCTCTTTGGTTCCTGTTCATAAATGGTATAAAGGTCTTTTTGTGATATCAATATTAAAAAGGTAGCTTGTTTATTCCATGTCAGTTAGTGCCTAAGCAATCATTTAATATCAGATGAAGTAGAAGTATTATGATTGAAATAGAACAGAAATGTTCTGTAATGTGTGCAGTTGGTTAGGTAACTTCATTTCATTATTCGCATGTTGACTCATTTTTAATCACAAAATTCTTAGCATTCCATGGATCCATCATGGCGGTGCTGGGTTTATAGTGTTTCTAATATTGAGCTTATGACAAAGTATCTGAGGGAGGTGAACATCTTTTAGTATATAATATTAATCCAAGATTTAACATCCCTAGAATTGATTCTATATCACCAAAGAATCTGTTAGAATTATATTAGGTCATGTTAGGTACGTTAATGTTATTAAACTGTTTTGAATGCTTAATTCACTACCGAATTTTAAAAGACCCTTGCCCTAATTTAAAGATATTTTATAATAGGGTGTTAAGTGACACTAGGTAGAATTATGGTTCTGATCTGCCTAGTTTGTTAAGTACTTTGTCAATCAGGTAGTATATTTGCAAGGTGGTAGGGTGGTTTCTAAGTCTGCCTCACTAGCTCCACAAGTTTAAAATATGTCGCCAAGTACTTGTTAGTGTGTTCACCATCTTTACAAAAAAAATATAATAATCCTAGGTTTTGTGATATTAATAGTAAATATAAAAGTTGCAGGTAATTCCCAACCGATTTTAATTAATATTTTTAAACCGTAAATGACTACATTCTGAAAGGTTATAAAAATTATTTAGAATTTATAATAATAAAATAGTTACAATTAATCTCAATTGATTTTGCTGAAATTTTGTATATAGTGAGCGTACGTACGTACGTAATAATAAGAGTATAAGGAATGTAAATAATGGTCTTAACTTTTTTTAATTCTTAGTCGATATTCATGATATATTTTACACGAGAAGTAGATACGTGATTTCAAAATGGTTGGCCTGTAAAAAATATGAGTTGTAGTATTATATGTATATTATAATTATCAAAACAATTACTGCATAGAAAACGTGTGCGAAGTCGCGGGCAGTTGTTAGCCTGTATATGAAATCAATTATTATACAAAAATATTGTTTTTCAATAGAAAATTTCAATGATTTCAATGAAAATTTTCGAAAAGTTTCTGGAATAAATTTAAATATTTATAATCAGGTTAATGTTTTAAAATGTTGATAAGAGGTTCTCGTAGCTAGAAATCTTAATGTGATAATTAATTTTAAGCGATTATAATTCAGTGTTAGCGTGATCGCATACTGCGTCGAATCGATGCGACGCCATGTAAAGTTAGATCCTACAATGAGCTCCGGAGCCGTTGGTAAAAAAAAAAGTGTGATTAGGATGACCATAAACAACCTAATAACTATAATATGTTATAAATAATGTGATACAGCTTATCCTAATGCCTGCCTGGCTAGCTACTACGCTCTAGTCGAAAAACTATCGTCATAACCCTACCCTACAGGTGTGTTCCGATAGATGCATATGATGTCATTCCTTCCAGGCTTAGTGTGTTACCATCTTAGCCCACATCGTTACCTAGCACCAGGTGAGATTTTATCAAACGCTAAATTTATGAAGTACTAAAAGTTATTTAATTCTATTACATATTTCTTTTCCTTGTTTTCGAAGTAATAACTATAGCTTTTGTTTTTTCGACAGCGTCGGTCTTATTTTGGCATACGTTTCTCGACGTTTGTATTTCTACTGATTTAGGGCCTCATTAGCAGGATAATACATTAGGCTAGGCTATACACTAACTGTTTGACGCCCACGCATGAAACGGGGCAGGTTTATAGGTTAATCTTGATTATTTCTATTAGTTCCACGTTTATTGGGCAAGATCCTGATTTGAAAAACACGAAAATAAACGGATATCTGACATATAAACTAGCAACAGGCAGATGAAGTATCGGATATAGTACAGGTTTTATAATTCTGTTTTAGCGTTAATCCTAACTATGGTAAAACTTGTAAGTACAGTTTTCATTTGCTTTAAATGGCGATTAGCCTAGTTGAAACACTACTTGAAGACGGTGAAATATATTTATTCTAAAAGAATAACAATAATCGTAAATATATTGAATAATTATATATGCGTTATATTAACTCAGTTTTTAAACTCTGTTAACTTTTTAGTACTTTCTTATAAACAAAATAGTTGACAAAATAACATGCAATCGAGTCATACAATAAAGTGCTATTCCTTAGACTGAGACATACTGTGGTCGATTTTTATTATCTTAGGGTGGGTGCGGTTGGGAGCGGCAATTCAAACAACGACTCGGCGAGATCGATAGCGTTACGAACTATTCAACTTTCAGTATTATTTGAACCTTTAACATAAATTTTATCTATCCATATAAGTATACCCACAAATTCATAGCTCAAGTTTCCACATTATTATTAGGTTTAACTGAATTCTCGTAAAATTGTTCTATTAATAGATTATGCAAATATATATTGTGTATATCTTTGTTTTAATATGAGTATATTCTCTCTCTGAGCATCAACTAGTTTTCACATCTGTCTTATTCCAGGAGGTGTAAATGTATGATTAAACAAGTTTTGTAGTATTCTAATAGAGTATACTACAAGTATTCTTGTAGATAAAATTCCTTACAACTTTCTTGATTGTTTTAATAGTTAATCTCAATTCTTTTTACCGTACTGCATTGTGAGTTTATGTAACTATAATATAATGCTTTGTTATCTATCTATATCAATAAATCTGCAGTTCTATCTATGCATACAATATTCCTTTTCTAATAGAAATTTGTTTTACGTTATCGAATATAACATTTATAATTATTTGTATGTTTGATGAGAATACAAAAACGGGTTTACCGATTTTGTAGGAATGTTGTACATGCGGAATGTATGTTGAACCGCAATAGGTTTCAGCAACATTTTTTTGGAATAATTACGTATTAAGAGCAAAGGGATAACATAAGTATCTGAATATCGCCTTCAAAACAGCAAATTCAAATTATGTATCAGGTATAACAAAGCTTGCACATTCTTTGCTTAGCAACGTAATGTAGCCTATTAGCAGAAACTTTGTACTGGTGTTAAGGGATGAGTGCTCGTTCTAGTTTATATTATAGTTTGTACGTCATCTGAATTTGTTATTTTGTCGCTGAGATTAAGCCCTATTTTTCTATTACTTTGTTCTAGGGAAATACATAATTAGGTGGAAAATTGTAATTTGAGAATACTTACTTATTTTTATTTGGGTAAATTATTTTGATACTTAATATAATGCTAAAATATCTTGTTTACTTTGAGTAGTGCGGTGAAGCTGTTAAGACCTTGCTAGGTCAATAGTGTAGTCAGGTCGAAAAAAATCTTGTTTACTTTATTTTGACAGTTTACTAATAGTAACTGCATTGTATTTAAAAATATTATTAAATTATCATATGAAATTGCCGGTCTATATGAAAAAAATATTAAAAGTGTGATATAAAAAACTTATATATTCTTGCCATTTTAAACACTATTGATAACCCTATTGCGTCGACGTACTTTTTAAAGACACTACTAAAATAAATACTACTTTATTAGAATTATATATTTTACCCACTAAAGAGTTATCCATATTCTGAAAAATAAGAAATGTATTGGCGCAAAGCTTTATTAGTGGGACGATCTAAACCTGCAACTTTTATAATTTTGCCAAACTTTGGAGTACGTTATTGTAATGTCTATTGTTTTTGCGACCTTTCTATCATTCTTTCTAATTCTTGATAAAAAAAAACTATTTTCATTATCGTTTAGACAATGACAACATGAATAATATTGCATCAGAAAACCGTCGCCAGAAGCCCATATTACAGTTTTGTTTCAGGCTCTGCTTGTACAATTTTTTTATTTTATTTCGGGTGATAAATTTGTAGATATACCTTTATAAATCGAATTTGAAATCAATTGGTTTATTAACTAAAAATGTCAAAATTGAGAACAATTTATTCCGATAAAGAGTTTCTGTATAGCATTTTGGAAGACTAAGGTTGAATAGATAAAAACTTTATGTGGTGAAAACTTTTTTGATTCTAACAATGAATTTACATGGACTGACTGTCTCTTAATATATTGCTTTTAAGAGTATGAGGAGTCATGATTTCATACTTGCGTTATGGCCGTCTGCGACAGAGTGACCTAAAATCATCAATGGCGGCTACACACGTCTAGCTCATAAATTGACATGCTTAACAATTCACATCACATACCTTCATACAAAGGTTAAAATCCATGACATTAATTTAGAATTCTTTGGTATCAAAGCTCCAAAGTAACAACCAAGTCCAAGTGGAATAAATAGTTGAATATTTCTAAAGAAATTCAGAATTAGCTGTAGTTTATGAGACTTCTGACAATACTTATTACATGATGCATCTTTTGAATAGCGAAGTCTTAACAAATTGTCGGTAAATCCTTGCATAAAAAACCGTTGTGAGTTAGCATCAACACAATTATTTATACAAGTTTTATGGTAGTCATAGACAAGTATAGATATATACCCCATATATGTATTATTAATTTGATTACAGCTCGTTCGACACAAATTTCGGTTTCGTTTTGAGGGCAAGATTAAAAAGCCTTGTTCTCTCTTCTCGTATATACACATTGACATTTTGTAGGGGCATGATTTGTTAATTAAAAAATGCTATAATTAAGTTCTTCTTTTAGAAGGTGTCTTGTGTTTCTTTAGGTGTCATAAGAATTCTAATTCTATACTCTGTAATAATAATATATGATATTTTTTAGAATATATCTTTAATGAGAAATAAATTACCGAAAGATCGAAATATCACACAATTCACTAGTATCAATTTTGTGAAAACAATTTTTTAAATAGTGGGGACTGAAAGAAAACTCTTTTTTTTCATTATTCGTGTTTTGCTCTGTTACGTTAAAAGACATCTGTATCGGTTATTCATACTAGCCTCAAACCCTGAAGTCATGTTTTCGAAAGACCACTGATACTAGGTAGTATGGTAGGTGGTAGAGCCACGCTGAATCTATTACTGGTTTCAGCATGAATGGGTCGGCTCGCCCGGGGTAGTACCACCCTCTCACAGAAAACCGACGTGAAGTAACAGTGCTTGCGTTGTTATTCCCCCTATTGTGCATTCCCTCTTCCCTTCCTCCTCCTCCCACCAAACACAGGATGGCAACGCACTTATGACTCCCCTGGTGTTGCAAGTGTCTATGGACGGTGATGATCACTTAACACCAGCTGTCCGTTTGCCTACTATGATATAAAAAAAAAAACTAGTTGCGCTCCGTGTGGACCCATTTGAACTCTGTGAGATGATCATAGCTTCTACGGCCTCCTATCCGGCCTTCTATCCAAAAAACACGTTTCTTGCGCCAGTATCAATTTCTACTCATCGTATGATTGTCCCACCTTAGTACGAAAGAAAGTATAGCGGATGTTCGAGTCGGTTTTGTATGTTTGGAACTCTTCAAAGTTAACAAACAAATGTTGACTATGACTAAATTTTAGTTTTTACTATGAAAAATAATAATTTAGTACGGACCTATTTAGTTTGAGGATGATTTTTGCTTCTAGTTCAGCCCTTGGATAATAGCTATCGAATAATATGTATAATATTGGTCGCATAAGAATATACTTTCTATTTTTCAAATAACTTATTTGTCAACTATACATAAGTACGGCACAGTGTTCGCAAATTAATTATGAACATTTAAACGAACACATAGAATACTGCTTTTTCTAATAAGCAGTTGTAATCATTTTATTATCACACGTGTGTTGTGTTTAAAATAAAAAAATGTCAAACATACATTCATTCACGAATTTTGTTTGTCAAACAATTTATTTGGCAAAACAGTTCTATATCGTAAAACAGGGGCGGTCAGCCTTTGTATATTTAACGCCCATTTTTGTGTCTCCTGTCGGTTGTAAAATTTACCAACCTCCAATTTTAACATAATTCATTTATGTTAATTTATGAAAGTAATTTTATAAAGCAGAAGATTTACAACAAAGTAAAGCAGTTAACAATTACTACTTACCAAATATTTTATACGTTTCCACTAAATTGTAAACACGCCGATGTCAATATTTTTGATATAGGAAACTCAATTTTTGTTCGTATAACATTTTCAAGACGTTAGGACCATGTTATTTTTTTTATTTGATATCTATACTAAATTGGAAAGCCGCAAATTGAGTCGCATAGAATCATAGGCAGCTATCTAAATTTTTTTAAGAAAACTAAGTTTTTTATGTGGTGAGACAGCAAATTTTGAATAAAAAACATATAGATCTATAATATTTATTTATTTTAATCTATAGATTAAAATCTAGTTTATACATAATCATCAGTGTTATACTTTAGAAAAGAAACAATTATTCCGCATTGCCAAAAATAAGTTGAAGTGTAGATAGCCACTTTTCATTATATACGACTCGATTGTCTTTTTCCTACGGCGAATTCGTATTTTTATGCTGTTACAAACACAATCTATGTCAGTTTTGTTGATGACCTATTCTCTGTCAATCACGTATCAGTGTAATTTTTAACTCGACCTGATTGACTCTAAATTTAGTTGACTTCAGCCGAGATTCAATATACTGCCTTTGTGACTTATTTAAGTATTTAGTTACTCAAATATATATAAAATAACCATGACTCCTAGACCACGAAAGTCGTCAGTAGGCAGGTATTTTTATATAACGTAAATTGGAGGAAGGTAACAACAACGGGAACATATTGTGTACATAATTCAAATATTGCGTTCGTTTAAACCTGCGGGCGAGATAAATTGCCCGCGAGAATACCGTCAGTGATTACGTGTAAAGCGCGTCCTGCTTTATTATAATTATATCGCCCAAATGTGACGCACCCACGCTGCAAATGAGGATGTGTGCAAGCGATAAACTGGTAAAATCGACGACTATTTCGAATTTGGTTACTAAGGAAAATACAGCAGAAACGAGGTACGTTACATTGTCAGAAGATTTAATATAACCTAGATTTTTTTTATCGGTACTTGGCGGTTAACGTTGTAATTATGCTAAATGTAATCACAATCGCATTACCTTTTATTAAGTTCTAAAAATAGCGCGAGAGAGCGTTATCGCTGACGCCTGACGTTATCTCAAGGCGAAATCGTGCGGCTTCGAGTCGCCACGGTTACTCTTCGGCTGTGCTACTCACTGAATGCCCGTTCGAGTTAAAAATGTGCGTATGCAGTGACTAGTCTGTTCAGCTCTAAGTGCTAGCAGCTAGCACAGCTACCGAGCCTACAGGGCCACATGCGGTTATTGACTCGGGAGGTAGATAATGTTACTGTATGCGACTAGTACAAAATGTTATCTTTTTGTATTAGATAATTATTAACAATTTGGAATAAAGAAGTTAGATATTAATATTTTTTTTTCCCTCTGCTTCAGTTAATATAACAATATTAACAGTTTATACACATTAGGATGTGTAATTGTTTGTTAATAGTTAAAATAAATTTGGAAAAACATTCTAATGTAATTTAAACCTGCCTGGACAAAAATCCTGATCATATAAATTATCTAATCAATAAATTTGCAAATATTGTCGATTCTGTCTCTATTATGATCCTTTTACGTGAAATAACGTTTGTTACTTATCACTTTGAGAGAATTGAAATTTTAAAGCTTTGTTATTTCTGCATTTCAATGGTATTCATATATTTTGATTAAAAAATGAGAGTGCGAACGCTTCCGAGCCTAAATGTTTTTATATTGTAATACATAATACAGATAAATTAATGATCAATAATTTTAGGCGCATAAACGGCCTTTAAGAATTATATACCTTGGTGTGGTGCTGCAGATGAAGGAAGTAAGAGGAGCTGTATACAAAATGTTATTTATATTACCTATTTAAAAAAAATGTGGCGGAATAAATGATATTTAGTAAGTTATTACATTATTAAAAGAATTGTAGGTGGTACCGCCACGATGAAACTTTTACTGGTGTCAGCATGAATGGGTTGGCTCGCTCGGAGTACTACCACGCTCTCACCGAAACACCGACGTGAAGTCACACTCTCCTTCCCTCACCCTCCCCCTAAACTCAGGCTGGCAACGCACTTTCAACTCCCCTGGTGTTGCTCTAGTGTTTATGGACGGTGGTGATCACTTAACATCAAGTGACCCACCTGATCCGTTGCCCCTATGACATAAAAAAACAACTTCAAAATTTAAATTATTTTTGAAAAATTGCTTAATAAATAATTGCTTACACGTAACGACTAAAAAAGATGCCTTACATGTGTATAAAGAAGGTGCAGTACTTTTGTTAACTTTTTACTTTAGAAAAAAAAAGTAATCTTAGATAATAGTCCTGTAGGTATTCCTTCACTTTTAGATTATAAAAAAAAATGTTATCTCGAAATGAACCTTAGGTGGGTTTGTTCTCGTTTACATAAGTACGTCTATTTGCGGTACTGAATACCAACTTCCTGCCTGCGCTGACACTTGACACTATTATTTCTTTAATAGTCAAAAATATTAGATACCACTAGAGCCAATTAGGTATATCCCATTCACTCGTTAATTATACTTAAATGATGGAACTTGCGACTTATATACCTATAAGTGACGTTGTGTGTACGTTAAATTTCAAAATAATGCCTACCCTGTATATTATTTGATACATGGTCGGTTAAACCCTTGTCGAGGAACAGACATACTTGGTGCTGGATCAATTGGCAGGCTGGCTTTATTATTATCACTAGCTGTTATCCGCGGCTCCGCACGCGCTTTTTAAAAATGTATTAAAGAAATGTAAAATTGTGAGTGGGTGTATACATTACAGAAAAGCTTTTTCAAAAACATTTGTAACTACAATACGAACGCCATCTACTGTAAATTGTAACGTGTACATTAGATATATGAATACTAATAGTATATCGAATGGGATGGGATTTATCATTAGCAACATAATTGGAACTTCAACCTACTATATACCAAACTCGGTGCTCACTAACACTATATAAGAAAGTAATGAAAATTATAAGCCATACATTATCGAACAATATATCTTAAATCTTTTATTATATAGATATAATATGCCCGTATTGTCGATATACTTAAGTTATTCTTATACGTTGTTATAATCACTGAGTTATGTGGAAGCAAACGCGGTAAATAAAACAATATGGCCGCCAAATTGACCAAAAAGATGATATAATTCATATTACATACAAATATATGACTTTCAATTATGTATATTTATTCTTGGAGTCCAGTAAGGCACACGTCTCACGCGGTTGTAACATATTTTTGATCAATTTCACACGGACGAATGCACAAGTAGCAGTTAATCACTACATAGTGTACCAATTCAAATAAAAAAAGAATCATTAAAATCGGTTCACAATTGACGAAAATATCGATTAACATATATAAAAAAAATACATACAACCGAACATAGTAACCTCGTCCTTTTTCGAAGTCGGTTAAAAAGAAAGTCAAAAACTACCATTTTCATGCCGTTTTCACCAGTAGATAGAATGATGATTCATGGGGTAGGTTTAGGTATAATTTGTCAAGGTTTTTATTTTATTGTCGGGGCCGGACAACGTCTTCCGAGCCCGCTAGTTATCTGCCCGTAAAAGCCCCGTGAAAGTCGGTCCAACCAATTAGGAGATAGTAGGATATTGCGGACGAAGTCTTGAGTAACAAAATAAAATAGTCTAAGTTACTTCTTATAAGGTGATTTATCTGCCAGTGAAAGTCCCGTGAAAATCAGTTCAAGCATTACGGATATTCCACTGGGGCCGTAGGCGAATAAAAACCCTAAATGACTTTTTATTAGGTCTGCTATCTACCAGTGAATACCCCGTGGAAATCGGTCCAACCATTTTGGAAATAGCAATGCGGACGAAGCCGCGGACAAATAAAATAGAATATGTCAACCGCTATAGTTTCGGCTATCTTGCAGTAAAAGTAAAGTTCCCGTTAAAATAGGTCCAGCCGTTTTGGAGATTACCCGGAACAAACAAACAAACAGACAAAATATAATAATATAAAAATATAGACAAAGTATAAAAAAAATTTTTTTTGGTCATTTATAACCATATCCATTCATTAAAAAGTTGTTATTTTAATTGTACATACACAAACTTTATTTTTGTAATACGTAATAGAGAACAAATAAAAAATTGGAAATAAAAGTAGTATAAACTTTTTGCATAGGAAAACAAAATAAACTTTGAAAATGTTTGCGATAGAAACTTACCACGTTACTATGGCAACGTATATAATACTAACGCTAACGAAATCTCTCAAAAGGAAAAAAGTGCCCGATTTTTGAAACATTTGTCATTGGTGCTCTGCTTCTATTAGTCTTAGCGTGATGATATACAGCCTAAAGCCTTCCTCGATAAATGAGCTATCTAAAACCGAAGGATTTTCTCAAATCGGACTGGTAGTTCCTGAGATCATAGCGTTCAACAAAACAAACTAACAAACAAACAAACTCTTCAGCTTTATATATTAGTATAGATTATTATTTTTTATTTTTGTTATTTTCTTGATATGTACATGTTTTTTTTATATCATCCTTGCTTTCTTGTCTCTGACACAGGTCAAAGACATTTTGTAGCGTGGAGAAGAGCGACGGCATGGGCTTCGTTGCTTTTAATTTAGTTGGGCTGTACCTATTGTAGTTGCAGCCTACGTAGGGTGTACATACAAGATGACGTAACAAGAATCATAGTATGTGTCAGTTAGTGTTTAGCGATCATGAGATTACCAGGTAAATATGTACATGTTTAAACATATAACCTACAAATGTAAAACAAAGGTCGATATTTAAACTAGATGCATCTTGTCACAACAGCGGCAAGTCAATTGGTCTAATTGGTTACCGGCAGTGAGCCATTTACTTACTTCTCAGCATGGAAGCAATTCTTACATTTGTGGGCGGAAGACGTGATAGGAAGACTTCCCTTTGTTTCGTTACAGAAATAAACGTTCTCCTCGTCCGTTATTTGACAATACAAATGTTCCGTACATACAAGTAACTTCACATAATACGTATAACGTAAGATTAATCCTAAAAAAATGTTTTTTCTATCATAATAATACTTTCAACTATTTATTAGTAGGAAACGATATAATATGAAATATAATTATTGCAATGCTATTTGGGAAAATATCGGCAACTACTTTCTGTGTCAAGTTCCGTGCTTGTTTTGTTACAGCTTTCACCTTCATTTTCAACAGATTTTATGCAAATTTTAAGCATGATCAAAAAAATATGTATAAAACCATTTTAATGGGTCTTTTTCACATCTTTTACGTTTTATTAAAATTACATACTTTGAAATACTTAAGAAAGCGATGAAGCTTCTGTGTTTAACCTATTTTAGACTGCCAAAATAAAAGAGTGTTATCTAAACAATGGCAAAGTATTCTCTATATAAAGTACTAGCCGGCAGGGAGGACGTTGTCCCGCCCTGATAATAAAAAAAAAACTTCGAAGTTAGACATATGATGTCGGTGACTTTTTTGTAGGCATTATCAAGCTCTACAACTTTTCTCTAGAACTCAATCATATATCTCTTATCGTTAAGGCAGCCTTCATAAGAAACGTTTTCGTTCGACCGGTTTTTCTCCGACTTACTTTGCAAATCCGACTGCCACAAATAAATCTTTCCATTTTTCGGCTTTCTATTGGTAAAACAATTTTCAAAATCGGTTTAGTAGATCCAGAGATTACCCCCTACAACGTCACAAATTCACAAACTTCACCTCTTTATAATTTATTTTTTATTTATTTATTTTTATTTTATGTATTTAGCACACCAACATAAATATTACACATAGATAAAATTACATGTGGTAAATTACAAAATAAAATTACAGTGTAATAATTACAATCACAGGCATGCATGACATTGATAGATGACAAAATAAACTAATTCTAATTAGGAACTATATAGACAGAATAACAGATATTTTTTTATAAGTACACAATTAAGTTATGTTTTTAATCAAATGCCGCTTGAATGATCCAAATGCATCACAAAATATGTCGATGTTGTTATTTGTTCTAGATACGTCATTATACAATCTAGCCATCGTATTAACGGACTGTTATATACGGTATGCTATATTACCTCTTTATAATATTAGTATAGATTCCTCTAAACAGTTTGGCAGGACTTTACTACATTTATGATAATATAAGTTTAAAATGTACTACTCTGTTGCGTTGTTTTAAGATATAACCGAACATGCTCAATAAACAGCAATAGGATAATAGGTAATTTCAAGACTTGCGAGACTCCTGCTGCGAGCCCAAGACCAAGACTGAAAGTCCAAGACCAAGACTGAAAGCCCAATATGACGACCAGACATATTGACGCACACCAATACCGAGATTTAGCTAAGTCGTCTTGGTCTTACATCTGGGCAATATTAAAACGAATATACGATAAATAGACTACTACTACTACCGACTACTACTACATCATTATTATACATAAATATGGTACAAAAATAAGTATAATAATATACATGTACTTAATATTAAATCAACAAGTATTATTTTTTGACTGAATTTTTAAATATATTCACGATTTGCGTCCATTTTATAGGAACATAATGGAATAAAAATAGGACTAAATTTTGAAATTTTGTGGTACCCCACAGATATAAATATTTGCCGACTAAGTTCCTGAAACTATGGAATTGTTAATTTTTCTCAATATAAATTCTTAATGTTTTTACCTATTCAAATATATGAAGAATAAAACAATCAAAGACGTCAGACGATACACGGCATTTTCGTTTTATCAATTTTGACAGTCTTTAAGGTTATAGCTTGGGTTTTATATCGGTTCAACTTAAGGTCATATTGATATAATAAATACCTTGCAATATGCCATCAATAGCAAAATTGAATGGTGGTAGAGCCACGCTGAAACTATTACTGGTTTCAGCATGAATGGGTCGGCCCGGGGTAGTACCACCCTCATAGAAAACCGACGTGAAGTAACAGTGCTTGCATTGTTGCGTTTCGTTCGGTCAGTGAGAGCGCCAGAGGCCCATCTCCCCTCCCCTCCCCTCTCCTCTCTCTCTCCCTCCCCTAACCCTTCCCCCAAAGGGTGCAACTCCTCTGGTGTTGTTAGTGTCCATGGACGGTGGTGATCACTTGACATCTGGTGACTCACCTGTTCGTTCGTATGCCACGTTTGACATAAAATAAAAAAATAATAATATTATAAACATTTGTATAAATTGTAAGAAGAAAATAAATTATTGTAGTAGTCCTCTGAAGTTGTAAAAACCTGTCAGGCTAATAGCGTAGTCAGTCAGTTCGAAAAAAAATTGTTGGATATAGTATTATCTCGAAAAGTGGAGGAGAAAACCTCACTACCATTCTGTGGTACACTAATAGAAATCGTTAACCAGAAAGAACCAGAAGAATATTTTTTCGACAAGACCATTCAAGTAAGGACGAATCCAGTCATATTATTAGCCAGTAGATATAGTTTAATAGAACAAAGTGTACCAAAAATATGAATTTCATTTATTGAATGCATTTCTAAAATCAAGCAAAGCAATAGCCGTTAATTTTCCGTCCTCCATACTCGACCGAATATCGTCAGTTATGTGTCAATGCTGTAGCGATACAGTGTCCAGGACGAAAACCTGATTGAAATAGATTGAGATGATTATTTTTACAAAGGAAATAGTTCAGCTCCGTATGAACAAGATGTTCTAGAATTTTAGCGAGAAATGTTACTATACAAAATATGATAGTACTCTGAGAACAGTATGATTGGTTTTTTTTAGGAATAAGTATGATTTGAGCATCTTTCTAGGAAGATGACGATATACGTCAATTGATAAAGAGGATTTAAAGTGTTGGCATAACATAGGAAGAATTTTTTCAAGAATTTAAATAAGTTTCCGACTGATATCGTCACAATAGCGTGAGATGTTATTGACATTATGCTCTTTTTAATATCAGTAATAAGGTACTGTAGTGTGTTAACCTCTAAGCTTACATCAAAAATTTTTAAGAGTTGCAACTTGATGAGATCTACAAATTTATTATTGTAAGAAATTTCCAGTAGGTGGTAGAGCCACGCTGAAGCTATTACTGGTTTCAGCATGAATGGGTCGGCTCGCCCGGGGTAGTACCACCCGAGCCACAGAAAACCGACGTGAAGTAACAGTGCTTGCATTGTTGCGTTTCGTTCGGTCAGTGAGAGAGCCGGAGATCCACCTCCACTCCCCTTCCACTTTCCCCTTCTCTTACTCCCCCCCTACACAGGCTGGCAACGCACTTGCGACTCCCCTGGTGTTGCAAGTGTCTATGGACGGTGATGATCACTTACATCAGGTGACCCAACTGTTCGTTTGCCTCCTATGATATAAAACAAAAAACTTGCTGGTTCACTAGGTATAACAATTTCATATACGAGTATGTAGATACCTGCTTTAGGCGTCTTATCATTATTGCAGTGGTTACGTATATCTACATATTTTTGGCAATTTTAAGGGTTTCAGTGACATCAAGTTTTTTTTACATTTTACTCCTGAATGAGTTCCTTAACTACCTGCGCCGAAATGATAAGTAGAACTTTTCTTACTTAATTACACATGATTTTTAACCCTCTTCCAATTCCTAATTACAGATATAGGTTTCGTTATTATGCGATGAATAATGCTCATAGCTGGTACATAGTTACTCGGCGTTTCTTTTTACTTCATTATTTTTCTTCTGCAATTTGAGGAACATCAACATGTTGTATAATTGTTTGTTTTTAACGTGTATAAACACGTACTGTAATTGAATTCCTTGGAACTTTTTAGAAAGGCTATATACACGTGCACTTATATTCTTCTACCTAACTAGTCGTTGTGTTAGTTTTAAAATCATTTAGGTTTTTCTACTCTAGTTTTGATCGTTTCCCATCTATGTGAAAACGTTCTTGTAATGTTTACAGAAAATATGTTATTCTTTAGAATCTTAACTGGTGTATTAAAACAGTCGAGCAGTCAATATTGTTATGCGTTTATTTTCAACAAGTTCTGCAAAATGAATACATTTCTGATGGTAAAGTGTAGTTAGTAAAACCTAAAGTACAGTTCAAGTACATTAACTATCACCGAGATAGACGATTCATCAACAGTTTCATTTCAGCAACACTGTATATACAATGCACTTATTGAGTGGTAATCAGACGTTGTTTATTAACTGATATATAACCCAACCGACATCTCAACAAATTGATCAGTACATAAATTTTACTTAAACATTATTTCCTTTTTTCCATATTTTGAAACCGTAACTATTACAAGAATGGTGAGTAGTATACTCATTAGATGCTGCAGATCTTCCATTGTATTATCATAGTACCACAGGTGGTGGGCGGACATAGTGGAACATATGAAGAGGCTTTTATAAACTTTCGGTTAGAATGAAATTTGATTAAATTAAATAAATCGGCACCAGTTTCACAGTCTAATTTGACTTATGGCTTGATCAAGAACGTAGTAGAGAGTATTAAAGCTAAAGGAAAAGAGTGATTTAGGTATCATAATCAAGTATTATCGTGTCTAATAATGTTGAAATTATCTAGTCATTTTAGTCTTCTTCCTTACTGTTGAAAGTATAATACGCTTCTTGTTATGTATGTATTTTAAATTCACTGGAATAATCGAAAGATCGATTTCAACAATATTTGGGGAATTTATTTACATTTATTAATTTTTTCAATAATACACTGGAAACATGCAAGCAAAACTGAATACGTGAGATATATATTCGTACTACTGCCATCTAGTGGGAGAGAAATTTAGACTTTTCAGCTTTTGAAATCACCAATACGGCGTATACTAGTGTGTTCATTGCACCCCGATCCCTACATCGAAATGAAATGGCAAGTGGATGGAGCGGAGAGGGGAGGTGGGTTATCTGGCGCTCTCACTGACCGAACGAAACACAACAATGCAAGCACTGTTACTTCACGTCGGTCTTCTGTGAGAGGGTGGTAGTACCCCGAACGAGCCGACCCATTCATGCTGAAATCAATAATAGCTTCAGCGTGGCTCTACCACCTACAAACCTACCTAGGTAATAGAAAAAAAATGTACATTTTTGCACTTTTTGAGATACTCAGAATTATGGGATTTGTAACTTTCGAAAATTAGCGTGCCCCCAGAAAGGAAGTGACAAAAATAGAATAAGATATATTGGGAATAAGGACCATATAAAATCGTAATAGGTAATTAACTATTTTAGATAGCACTAGCCTCAGCCCGCGACTTCGTCCGCGTGATATAGTTACTTTGGGCTAACGCTAACACGCAGCGGAAGCTCTCAAGAGAAAAAAACCCCGATTTTGAAACATTGTTCATTGGTGCTTCACTCCTATTGGTCTTAGCGTGGTGATATATATGATTACCGCCTACAACGTCACAACGTCACAAACTTTACCTCTTTATAATATTACTAGCGGGCCCGGCAGACGTTGTCCCACTCTTATTATAAAAAAAATCCTGGACAAATGATATACCAAAACGTTCCTCGTGATCACTTTATCCACTGGTGAAAACCGCATAAAAATCCGTTCAGTAGTTTTTAAGTATATCGCGAACAGACAGACAGACAGACGCGGTAAGGGACTTTATTTTATACTATGTAATGAAGTATAGATAGTAATAGTATAGATATAGCAGAATTCTGCTTTTATGATTTTTATCATAAAATAGCATAAATAAAATAGGTACCCTCTAAGAACACTGTAGATATAAAGTGTTTTTTTTTAATATTTTGTGTTATTAGTTTCCTTAAAGTGTAGGCTGTTCGGTTCTATATTTAATGCCTCTATATAATGAACACTGTATATAATTGATTGATAAGGATAATAATTTAAATACATTTTAATAACATCATTTAAACGCAATTTGTATTATAGTTATGTTGTAACGTATCTTTTACCAGTTACTACTGGCTGTTAAACTTAATAGGTTCATCACTAATATTAGATATTGTTTTTTATGGTACTTTTATAATAAATTCTGTTTGTCACATTGATTTAAACTTTTTTTTCTTGAACTAACTACGCTATTGACCTAGCAAGGTCTTAACAGATTCACCGGACTACTTTGATTTAAACATTTTTTCACTATCGTATGTTACATATTTCTATTTTTTTCCACCGTTTCACCAAAATTTCACGTGATATTAAATTAAATTGTTAATATTTAAAGCTGATTATCGCATGAAACTGTTTTTTTTTCATTGTATTGACTTTAAAATAAAACATTGAATACTGAACCTTAAATGTTTTCCTATAGAACATTGATAAGATGGCAATCGATTGTGTATATTCTACCTGACTGCATTGAAAATTGTACCTGCTTTGTAGATGTTATATACCATAATTAGGCTACCTATTGATTTTTTATATGGACAAGAAATGGCGTGTGCAAAAAGTTGAGGCAGTCATAAATAAGGACTACCGACAGTAGTGAAAACTCAAAATGTGATATAACTGTGTTCTCTTTTCAATTTTAAATTTATTATAGTGTGAATTATTTAAATTTCATAATTTGTGTATTGAAATTATGTATTAACATTAGTCTGGTCTTCACATCCATTGGCCCACGAAGCAATTGATTAAACCTATGATGAGCTGCAAAATATACCGAGGAAGGCAAAAATGTTGAAGTAAAAAAATACTGTTTTAATTAGGTGAGTTGATCGCGGTGAAGGCGACGGCATGTGGCGCGGCGCCCGGGTGTTGGTGCTCGCGGCGCTGGGCTTACTGGCCGAGCCTTCGCTCGCCTACAAAGACTTCAACATTACCATCGGATACTTACCATGTGTTACCGGTGAACTACGCGACCGGCAGGGCGTCGCCATCTCCGGAGCGCTCTCCATGGCTCTCGAAGAGGTATATTAAGTACTATTTTTACCGTTCAGATCTCCAGATTTGATAATAAATCTGGCACGTAATATAGTTTGTGATGTATATGTATATACAGATTCTGCAACACAATCTTATTCATAAACTAACGGGCCCGGCGGAAGTTGTCCCGCCCTGATAATAAAAAAAAAACCTTGACGAAATATACACCTAAACCTTTTTCATGAATCACTTTATCTACTGGTGAAAACCGCATGAAAGTCCGTTCAGTAGTTTTTGAGTTTATCGCGAACAGACAGACAGATGCGGTAGGGGACTTTGTTTTATAATATTTAGTGCTGTTTAACTATGAGATCGATCTTACGTCTATATTATTATGTGGGTAAATTCGTTGTATGAACTTAGTAATTACTAAACAGTATAATATTATCAAAACGTTAAATTTGTTTTTATTGCTGCTTGACCATGTTCAATGATAAAGTTTGTTTGATCAGCACAAGTTATATCTACACTTCCGTTGTTATTTATAGACGTAGTGCAAACAAGCCGAGTTAACTTTTAGAATTCTATAAGCGTATTTGAATGTAAATATCCTGTTGATATGCTACTCCGGCATTAAAACAATAACGTTATTAATAAATTTGACAAATTGCTATTTGTAACTTTGTTTACGGAAAATACAATTATATTATAACAGATCTTAATTTTATTTGTGCTATTATTAGATCGCTAGTAATTAAGTCTTTACTGCATATACGATTGCAAATATTATATATGAATTTTAAATGTCAGGAATGTTAGGCTATTTAATATTTATGTTAGACGGTAGCTGAGAAGTAACTTAAAATAAGAAAGTAGTAGTATTAGTAATTCAGGGATATCTTTGAATGATAATATAGGCCTATAAATAGGTTAGTTTCAGTTTTAAAAGGTCTCCCTTTGGCCTCTTAAATACTTCCAAAGACTATGAACAATAATATTTTTATCTATACTAATATTATAAAGCTGGAGGGTTTGTTTATTGTTTGTTTGGTTGAACGCACTAATCTCAGGAACTACTGGTCCGATTTGAAAAATTCTTTCAGTGTTAGATAACTCATGTATCGAGGAAGACTATATATCACCAATAGGAGCGGGGCGTCAATGAAAAATGTTTCAAAATCGTTTTTTTTTTCCTTTTGAGAGCTTCTGCTGAGTGTTAGTGTTAGCCCAAATTAATTATTCCACGCGGACAGAAGCTAGTGTACATATATATATACGTACACGTAGGGCATATAGTATTCGTCTGAATTTACTATTCGAGTATAACGAATACCCCTATCGGTGGTACTATTCGAGTTTCACGAGTTTTTGGAATACCTTTGGTAATTGAATAAATAAAACGATTAACAGGTTTTGTGTCTTATCTCTTGTTTTACAACAATAATTATACCAAACTGCTGTAACATAATTGACATTCTAGACTCATATGCAAAGATTGCCAAATGTAAGTTAGTCAATTAACCTATCACTTGTCGCTTTATAACTTACACTAGCTGTCCCCCGCGGCTCCGCACGCGTTTTTTTAAATGTATTAAATAACTATGGTGTCATAGTTAGAAATGTTTTTGAAAAAGCATTGTATTTGAAAAAGCATGTACATACCTACTTACAATCTTACATTACGCCATCTACTGTAACATGTACTGTGTACATTAGATATGTGAATACGAATAGTATATTGAATGGGATGGGATTTATCATCAGCAATATACCTGGAACTTTAACCTACTATGTACCACCCTCAGTGCTCATTAACACTATATAAGAAAGTAATGAAAATTTTAAACTATACATTATCGAACAATATGTGTTAAATTGTTTATTATATAGACAAAACATGCCCATATTGTCGATATAATTGTATTATTCTTATACGTTGCTATAATCACTGAGTTATGTAGATACAAACGCGGTAAATAAAACAAAATGGCCGCCAAATTGACCAAAATGATAATATAATTCAAATTACATACATTTATTCTTGGAGTCCAATACAGCGCACGTCTCACGCGCTTGTTTACAGTAAACAAACTATTTTTATTAAATTCACACGAACGAATACACAGGTAACAGTTCATCACTTCATAGTGTACAACAAAGTCCTCTGGTCTGTCTGTTTGTCTGTTCGCGATAAAGTCAAAAACTACAGATCGGATTTTCATGCCGTTTTTACCAGTAGATAGAATGATTCATGAGGAAGGTTTAAGTATAATTTTTCAAGGTTTTCTTTTTATTATCGGGGCGGGACAACGTCTTCCGAGCTCGCTAGTTATCTGCCCGTAAAAGTCCCCGTGAAAGTCGGTCCAACCGATTAGGAGATAGTAGAATATTGCAGACGAAGTCTTGAGTAACAAAATAAAATAGTCTAAGTTACTTCTTATAAGGTGAGTTATCTGCCAGTGAAAGCCCCGTGAAAATCAGTTCAAGCATTACGGATATGGCACTGCGGCCGAAGGCGAATAAAAAAAACCTAAATTACTTTTTATGAGGTCTGCTATGTACCAGTGAACACCCCGTGAGAATCGGTCCAACCATTTTGGAAATAGCAATGCGGACGAAGCCTCGGGCAAATAAAGTACAATATGTCAACCGCTATAATTTCGGCTATCTGCCAGTAAAATTCCCGTTAAAATAGGTCCAGCCGTTTTGGAGATTACCCGGAACAAACAAACAAACAGACAAAATATAATAATATAAAAATATAGACAAAATATAAAAAAAAATTTTTTGGTCATTTGTAGCCATATACAACCAAAAACCAAAAAACCAAAAAGTTGTTATTTTAATTGTACATACACAAACTTTATTTTTATGATACGTAATAGATAACAAATTTGGAATAGGAAAACAAAATAAATTTTGAAAATGTTTGCGATAGAAACTTACCACGTTACCATGGCAACGTGTATAATATTAACGCTAACGATATCTCTCAAAAGGAAAAAAGTGCCCGATTTTGAAACATTCTTCATTGGTGCTCCGCTCCTATTGATCTTTGCGTGATGATATATAGCCTAAAGCCTTCCTCGATAAATTAGCTATCTAAAACCGAAGGGTTTTCTCAAATCGGACTGGTAGTTCCTGAGATCATAGCGTTCAACCAAACAAACAAACTCTTCAGCTTTATATATTAGATAAGTATTACCGTGTCATAATATAGATAGAAATATAGATTAATACTTTGTGCTCAAATCTAAAGTATATTACAAAGTATTGCTACGATAACAAGAGTCACATTCTCCACTATTTAGTACGTATTCTCGTTTATAATCTATTTAGCAAGACAAAATAGGTAATAAATGAAATTAGACAATAATTATTGTAAAGCAATATCACCAAATACAGGTGAAATTATTTATAACCACATATGCTTAACAGCTTAAAAGAATGTGAGTATTTATAACTCTTTTTTTTTGCACTAATTAATGCTATATCACGGGTATCATACTTGATACGTACCATGTTTATATACTGATTTTTGGAGAAAATCTTATTAAACTTAAGATGTCAAAGTAACATCATTAAAGGAACATCTTAAATGACCAATATTTAAGATTTTGAAGTTAGATTTTTAAATATCTCAAGATCTTACTGTATGATATTTTTATTGTATTTGATGACTTTGCTAATTGTTTGAACCCCGCCTCTCAAAAAGTTTTGTTATATTTAGTGATTTAGGTACTATATATGCGAAACGATAATCCGATTGGCTGTTACCAATTTAGCATACATCCTATGACCATGACATATTCGTTTTCAGGATAAGAAAATCACCTATGTTGTACTTTATTCATCTGAGACTCGTCTGTGGTCATATTAGAGGTTGAGGGTTGGGTAAAAACAAAAAATATTAGTGTTTGTCTTTACAGCTGAATTGAGTGCTCAATCATCAAATTGTTTCGTAGGCACGTAATTGTTTTGCCTCAAGGTTTAATAACTATTTGACTATAACACTGCAAAAAATTCGAATACTTGTGGCGGTAATATTTTTATAGTAAACAAACGCATACTTGAATAATATGCCCTAATCACACTATTTGTCATTTGTTTTGTGATCATTTAGGCTAGTATATAAAAAATTGACATATTCAAAATTCCTGCTTATTAATTAAACAAGAAGAGCTTGCCACGATTTATTGCTCATATTTCGCCAACAATATGTTCTTGAGCATAATTAAAACAATAATGTCGTTTGAGGATACTCAGCTCACATATTGTAACAACTGGTGTAAATTGTAACACTCGCCATTAATTCAACCGCAGTGACTCAAGAGACCGCGTAACTAAGACCATCTAACGTGGGTATTTGAATGACGCACACGATATTTGGAGGAATTATTTTCATAACGAGACTTGACGTGGCTCGTAGATGTATGATAGGTTAAATTAAGTTCTATTTGCTATGTTCTCCTTAAAATAAAAATCCACCCGTATGCGTTCTTTTATTATGAAGCATCATTATCATCAGCCTGTAAGAGACCCACTGCAGGGCCATAGACCTCTTCCTAAAGAAAAATATGGGCGTAATCACCACGCCAGCTCACGACGTATTGGCCCATTTCAAACTCTGAGGAATCAACAGTTCTATATTTTTCTCACATACAGTAGTACTACAAGAATATTTTTCTCAAATTCAGGTTTCCGTACGATGTTTTCCTTCACCGCCAGCCGATAGTGTTACCAATTTAAATTAGTGAATGTACGCGAATTCCGAAAAATTCGTCGGTACATGCCGGGGTTCGAACCTGCGGCCATCGAAATAATATTCTACAGGTCGAACCACTAGACCACGACTTCTTTATGAAGCATAAATGTCATTATTATTGAAGTGAAACTTCTTTATCGACGTAGGGAGGAATTTTAGAGCATGTAAAAACGTATCGGTTTTTCGGTTACGCGCCATTTTAATTTCTGTACATTTTTCCGTTACGCGCCATGTTTATTTCTAAAGGTGCGCTCACAATGATCAGATTCCGTTTTTTTTTGTTTTTTCTGTAAAGTTGTAAATATAGTAGATCATTTTTCGAAAAATGATGTCATAAAGAAGTTTCACTTCTTACGTGTGTACACTGATACACGCACGTATTTTTTGTCTATTAATGTTTTCACTAAATTATATAGTTACCAATTTTATATAAGCAATTATGAAGTTTTATAAATATTACTAGCGGGCCCGGTGGACGTTGTCCCGCCCTGATATTAAAAAAAAACCTTGACAAATTATATACCTAAACCTATCTAATCTAAACTTTATCTACTTGTGAAAGCCGCATGAAAATCCGTTCGGTAGTTTTTGAGTTAAACGCGAATAGGCAGACAGATATGGCAGAGGTTTCTGTTTTATAATATGTAAATTTATGTTTTGCAGCTAAACAATGGAACATCTCTATTACCAGACGTTAGGATACTGTTGGAATGGCACGATACCAAATACGACACGGTGACGTCTACTCGTCTTATGACTGACATGAGTTGTGCTGGAGTTGTCGCTTTCTTTGGGCCTGAAGGCCGTTGTGATACGGAGGCCTTTATTGCACAGTCCAGAAATCTGCCTATGATCTCATATGTAAGTATTTTCAAGAACACTATGAGCATTGAATATTGTATTATTGCTCGTCGAAGAGAGACCGTTAACCTTGAAATAAATCTTTATGATCAAGGTATTGTTTTTTATTATCATCGGGGAATTTAAATGACGCTTTATAAAAACGTTTATAGTTCTCGCCAAACTTTTTGACCGCTATGAATATATTATGTAGATGTGTAGAAACAAATTTAGGTATTCATACGTATTATATTTATGTATAACATCGAGACAAGGATAAATGAATGCCAGTTTTTCCTATACTAATATTCTAACATTGGTATGTATTGAACTCTTGATTGTATTATGCACAAGTCTCAACTTACGGCTGTATTTAGAGAAGCCGAAAAGATTGACGAGAATTGTAAGTATGTCTGTATTACTATACCAATAAATTCTGGTATTTTTAATGTGCACCATCGGTTTCGACACTTTAACATTATCAGCCCCAGCGCTGTGATTTGAGTTAGGATTATTAATAAGTAGGTTAGGTTAAAAACAATTATCTGTATATACCGAATTCTCGTCGATCAACTCTATTCATATTTTAAATTGGGTAATTGGGTCGTATATTTAAAATTATGACTGCATTTTCATATCAAATAATAATTCTCTCACTTTTAGATTTCCGAAGGACAATACCTTAAAAAGTTTTCTTCTCTATATACAGATCTGAAAAGTCAACCCTGACTCAACCTTTCTCATAACACACTGTAGTTTGTTTGCGTCAAAGTTATAGATGGGTAACCACCCGGGTTAAATCCTGATCCACATACTAACCCATTTATCATCAACTTTATTCCACCTTCTGAGTGTTTTAACCAGTTGTAATCGAATTTACTTTTATGCTCTGATTCAAAAACTGTAAAGTTCTTAACCGATTAAACAACTCAGTTGGTGGAATAAAGTTGATGATAAATTGCTTTCAACTCGGGTTGGTTAGCCATCACTAGTTAGGCCAATTTTGTTCCTTGATGCCGTCTCAAATGATACGTAATTATGCCAATTTTTAAAAGTATATTAAGTGAATTCATATGTATTTTATTTAATGCGGTGGCCATAGTAAAAAAGTTGACGGCAAGTAATACAGAATTGCCATAACTTCTAATACCCAGTCGTTCCTATGAGTCAAGAAAGAGTCTTCTGTGTTCTGACAATGTCACTCTAATATAACTAACGGTATAAATACGTTAATCACGTGGCTTAAACTTTACTTCATATAAAATTAGCGGGCCCGGCGGACGTTATCCTGCGCTGATAATAAGGGAAACCTTGACGAATCATTTACGTAAACCCTCCTCATGAATCATTCTATCTACTGATGAAAACCGCAAGAAAATCCGGTCGGTAGTTTTAGAGTTTATCGCGAACAGACAGACAGACAGACGCGGCAGATGACTTTGTTTTATACTATGTAATAATAATAATGTACTAAATTATTTTGTATAATAATGAAATATAATAATTAATATTTATATATATACCAAATGGAATACGTACAGCTACTACACGTACATGTATTTTGGTATATCACGCTTAACTCGTAAAATTATGTTCGTGCGAGTTGTGCCATGAGAAAATACATTATTAGGTCTGCACCCTCTTTCACTATGCCCTATATTCAAGCGCATCAAAGTAATTATAAGTTTTATCACAAACCCGCGAGTCGAATAGAATAATAGATATGAAACTACACAATTGAACTTTCCTTTCAGAAATGCTCCGATTATCAGATTTCGAAGCTGCCCAACTTCGCGAGATTGGAGCCACTCGGTGCTCAGGTTTGTCATGATATATTGTCTGATATATCTATATATTTTATAGTATGAGAGGCTTGATAAAAAAATATATATCGTACCTTTAATAAAAAAAAATAAGTAACTCAGAACTTACCTTTTTCGTCTTTTCACACGAAGGTAAAATACGAGGAGAATACGTCCAATTCAACAGCCACTTCAATACGATTAATACTACGGAAATAGATGATTTGTGATTTTTTATATTAATTCAGGGGCATTTATTCCACTGAATATTTCAGCCCCATTGTTCTCCAATCCTTCTAGCTCTATCACAAGAGTCTCGGATGAGGTATCATTACCAGCTAATACAGCATCTTAGCTTCACTCGAACAGGGTTCAGCCAAGATGCTGTGATATATAAATATGTTCTGGCAACTACTTTTCATACTACTCATCAACGACTCTCTTTTGATGCGGTTCTTAGCACACTCCATCATCAAGTGATGCACATCTTCCATTTTTCTACATACATTGCAGTTTGGAGATTCCGCTTTCCTCATTAGGTATGCAAAACTTCTCGATGGATAGTGCCCCGAACGGAGTCTTAAAGCTACCTTAACATATTGTCGGTTTAGGTTACATTCATTAAACCACGGTATATGAAGAGGCTGACACTACGAGTGAAAACCTTAGCCTCCGAGATAATAAAGTGAAGTAAAATGAAATGTGTCGATGTTTTATTATAAAGTCACTACCTTATTTACTTTAATTTATATAAATACGGCATTACTTCATTGTGTGTTATTTTATTTTTTTAAGTGAAAACATATTTAGGCGCGTTGGGCGGTATTTTTTTTGGTAGGAGATAAATTTATGATTTCACGTCATGACATGCTAGTAAACGTGAATGACTGTATTGCGCTTGGGCGGCTTGCATCAAACGACGCGACGTGCATGCAGTATAGCGGCCTGTGTACATCTAATATTTATATTTTGTATTGAGATTATGCAGTTCATCATATGTTTGTGTAGTTAATAAACTGTGTAACAATGTATATAATTTTTACTCGGAGTGCCAGATTAATGTTTTAATAGGTATACAAATTATGTAATTTAAATAATTTAGACTATAATTAATTTAAAAATTCAAAAGAGAAGACAGTTATTCCATTGTTTTGACTTTTCACTTCTGTCGGCAGTCCTTATGACTGCTTCGACTTTTTCTTAATTAATATTTTTTGTGTATGTAGTTTTTTAGGTAACATCGCAACATAATTGCGTTTTATGCTAATTATCGTAGTGCATTATGCAGTGAATCCCGTCTGTATTGGAGTTATTTTATAACATCTTCTTCTATACATATAATAAGAATGTAAATGTAATGTGTCTGTACTTTTTCGATTATCGTGAAAAAAAATGTTGCAGGTATCTAGGAATAAGTAATAGAGTACATTTTAATCATTTTTAGAAATGTCTGTCCATCTGTCTATCTGTCTGTCTGTTTGTATGAACATGCATCACGGTTCACAATAAAACTTCACCAAGAAAATCATAAAGCATATCCTCGGGAGTAACTTAGTCTTTGTTTCATTAAAATCGGTCCATCGTCATTAAAATTACAATAACTTCTGATAGAATGAACCGATTTTAATTAAACCAAGACTAAATGTTACTCGATGACATGCTCTACGATGTTCTTTGAGGTTCTATCATAAACGCAGCACTTTAACAGTGACGTGTGTTCTAACAAACAGTCAAGCAGACAGATAGACAGCCAGCCAGAAATGTTCTAAAAATTATTGAAATGTATTTTTTTCACAAAAATGTTAAAACTACAGACACGTTAGATTTACGCTCCTATTATAAGTATAGATAAAAATTGATATATTCACTCTATATATAGATGAAACGTTGTCAAGTTATATTAACAATAATTGTATTGTAATATGAATTTCAGGCGACAAAATCGGTAATATCGTTGCTACGTTACTACAGATGGAACAAATTCTCTATATTATACGAGGAGTCGTGGGTGACGGTCGCTCTGACTCTCGAGAATCACGCGAAGCAGAGCAACATGACCGTTAACCATCAGCGACCAGTCATTGACGCGTTTAAGTGTTGTGAGGAGAAAATGACTTGCTGTGCACCGGGCTTCTGGTACCAGTTCATACAAGATACCAAGAATAAAACAAGAAGTGAGAATTGTTCCTTCACGCTTTGGTTTTAATCTGTGTCATCGTTCTCATAGCTACGTATTTGGTACAAATAACAACAAATCGAGCTCGGTGAAGCTATCGTCCCGCAGCACACTGGGCACAAAATCGGCTTTAATACAATTTGAAATAGCTTCAGTGTACTAATATGTTTACTTGAGTTAATTTGACTTAAACACTGACAAGTTATGTTTTATTCAGGAAATATTTGTATGAAGCCGACATGAAAAATCAGGAACCGCATAGAAAACCGTAATATCCTTTCATATTAATTTTTTATAATTTTTTGCCATACTTCGCAATAGTGTCACTATTGCGATTTAAAAAAAAATTATAAACTATACGGCGGCTTTAAATACATATTTTATTGATGATTTTAACAAAATGCAGATGATATAAAAATCGATAAGTATGTCAACAAAGAAGAAGCCAAAAAAAAAACAACACTTAAAAATAAAAGTCCCTAAGTTGAAAGCTGATTTTCAGCCCAGTGTGCGCCGTTAGTTAGTTCGAAAAAAATAATTGGAAGATGACATGCAATGTACCCTTCCTGCTACGTCTCTGCTTATACCGCAAATATCCAATACTTAACTTAACAAAACTTAACTTAAAATTTAACTTTTATCTAAAGTCTGAACATTATAATGCAATGTTAAAAGAGTCCAGGCGAATAAAACCGTATTATGGTTTTATGTGCATTTTTTTTTTTTTTTTGTTTGTTTTTGTTTGTTTTTTTTTTTTTGTTATAATTTCTCTTTTGCTCCCGGCCTTTTTTTTTTTTTTTTTTTTTTTTTTTTTTTTTTTTTGTTTTTTTTTATTATTTTTTTTTTTTTTCCCTTTTTTTTTTTTTTTTTTTTCTTTTCTCCTTTTTTTTCTTTTGTAATAGTCAAGTATTTGTATATTGTATTTATTACTAGAATAAAAAATAGAATCGAGTTACTATGCTATCTTTGTTGATATTATTTAAGTAAAATTCAATATGTGACGTGTTATTTTCAGTTTACGTTTTTCTTGGTTCTACGTCCGGCCTGATCGATATGATGACTGCGATGGATTCACTTCAACTGTTCAAGAAGGGTGAATACATGGTCATTTTCGTGGACATGATGACCTACTCGCGTAGAGATTCAATGAAATATTTAATAAGTAAGTGTTGTTGAAGGTTTTATGTATACATATTTTAACAGTACCTAATCAAGAAGTCACAATAATTCTCCTTGACGATTTTTTGGAATGTCATGAAGTGGTTTTTATATTTTATTCATAATCTTATGTTATTTGGCTCAAATATTTTGTAATATCATGATGTTTTCCGAAATATAATTTGATTACTGTGCATAAGTGAAGTGAATGAGAAATAATATCGTGGATCATGGATCCTGACTTCTCACATAAAATCCCTGGGAAGTTCTAACAAACCGGCCACCACCTTGTTAGTTCGTTGAAATGATCGCAAGAAACTCGTAAACTAATGCTAATGGCAGTAATAGTCTACTAGGAGATTGGTTGTCAAAAATAAAAAATATAATAATTCTCCTTGAACTGTGACTTTTTCAATAGTACGACATCCGGCTGTAAGATTATTACGTTCATCAGGTTTTTGAACAGAATTTATTTTTTTCCTGTAATTATAGACGGGGGAATATACTTTTGCCGAGGTGGCTTTTAAAATTTAGACGGCACTGTTATTAATTAAAGTAAAATTTATTGTGAATAAAATTGTTAAAATAAATTGTAATTAAGTTTTGGGTTAAAAAATCTCCATATAGATAAAACGAACGAACAAATGAAACGGAATACATTAAGAAGATCTTGAAAATATTGACATTATTGAAATTTTCAGCTTGGTCTGTTCAGTTGGTAATTTGCTATTGAGTTTCATGACATGGCCGTAGTGTAAAGGAAAGATATTTTTTTTTCTCTTTTCTTTCTTCTATTCTGCAGACTCTTGGTCCGCACCTTGTTTTTTGCTTTCGTTTTATTTATTGTGTACATCAAAAATCGTATCTGTGTACAACTATTGGGTGTTTTTTTTTAAATTAATTTATTATTATTATTTTATATATTTATTTTTATGATTTCATTTAACGTATATTTATTAGTTAAAGGAAAGACTTTATTATTATTATTTTTTTTTTAATATAATATTGCAATCTATCTTAAAGGAAAGACTTGGTCTCATTTTCTTTGTTAGTACACCCGTGCGAAGCCGACACGTGTAGCTAGTTTAATATAAAATTATTCCAGTTTTAAGGAAGTACGGTATTCATAAAGCGATGTGTGTTTTCTTGCCGTGCAGAAATGGGGCAAGCGGTATGAAAGTTTTACTTGAAAAAACCAACCCCTGCGATTGGTGCAGCGAACGTGAGCGATCTGAGCTTTGTGATAATTGATTTTATTTAGACGATGTTAGTTTAGTTACCGCAGACACCTTTCCTAAAGCCAACCTACTTACTGTAATTTTGTTTTTAATAGAGACCGCGGACCGTAACGCGAAGTTAACATGTTCGAACACACCGGAGTTCAAAAAACGTTCGCAGTCGTTGTTAGTGGTCGTGTCGTCTGAACCTTCCTCGAGCTACGAGGAATTCACCAACAGGGTCCGCGAATACAACACTCGGGAGCCGTTCCAGTTTCCCGCCGTGTTTAAGTATAATAAGGTAAACGGATCGAGTATATCATACTTACTTTACAATATGTCATAAGAGTTATCATGATTTTAATTTTTGGTTATATATTATTTGGTTATATTATTACTTTTATCTGCAAACAGGCGGGTTTTTCTTGGCTTGACTGCGCTTTACTTGAAGTATGATGCTCCAATGATATTATAACTAAACTTACGTTACCTACATGATATTTTGACAAATAAATGGCACGATAACGCACACATACGTAAAGTAATATTGTAATGCCACACTGTCTTAGGGGCCATTATATATTATTACGTAAGCAGAATTTTTGTAATTTCTGTCCGCCCCCTCCCACTCGTCCGCAAAAGTAAGCAATGTTCTTAACCCTCCCCCCCATAATTACGTAAACATTTATATAAGTATATTCAAATCTGTTCTAAATCAGCAAATAAATATTGCTGACGTGATCACCATCCAGACCCCCCCAACCCTTATGTCATCAAAAATATGCAAATCAAGGAATCCCCTCCCCCATCAGTGCTTACGTAATATTTGAATGTCCCCTTAGATAAAATGTGGAAGTAAGATGGCATATTCTCAATATCGGTGGTGAAAAAGAAATAATTATACGTTGCCTAGATACGGGCGAATTGACGGGAAGTTGTAAAAATAAGCTAACTAGCCAAGTTTTAACAAGGCAATGTCGTAGCGCTTATGACGTACCTATATAGTTATAATATCATTGATGATGCTCCATAAAAAAATATGGTATATAAAGTATGGTTCATTCTTTTTTTATCAGGAATGTAAGAAATCAACACCGTTAAAAAAATCACTATTTGGCGTGATGTTTTCATAATATATAAGCAATTTTTTTAATTACATAGTTTTCATTTTCGTATAATCAGGCTCGAGGTTGTTTGAAGCAATATCAAGCAAACTTAGCAAATAACACCGCCCAAGTCAATTTGACTCATTTTACAACGGTGTGAAAAATCTTTTTCTTTTATTGCACTTATTTTTATTTATTTAATCTTTATTGTACTCCAGTTATACATATCTATACTAATATTATAAAGAGGTAAAGTTTGTGACGTTGTAGGGGGTAATCTCTGGATCTACTAACCCGATGTTGAAAATTATTTTTTGTGGTAGTCGGTTTTGCAAAGTAAGTCTGAGAAAAAACGATCGAACGAAAATGTTTCTTGTGAAGGCTGCCTTAACGATGAGAGTTATATGATTGAGTTCTAGAGAAAAGTTGTAGAGCTTGCTAATGCCTACAAAAAACTCACCGACAGCATATGTCTAACTTTAAAGTATTTTCTATTATCAGGGCGGGACAACGTCCGCGGTGCCGGCTAGTACATTATAAAATATTTCAAGTTATGTTATTAGTACAAAGGGCGGCCTTATTGCTAATAGCAATCTCTTCCAGGCAATCTTTGGATGGATATGTTCCATGGATGAATGTTGCGTTATCTTGTATTTATCTTAACGTAGTAATTAATGATTTGAAGATTGATATCTGATTGTTAGAAACATTCAAAGTGTGATAGGTAGCTTGACACGTCGTAAGAATATTTATCCACTGACATTTAAAAGTAAAAACCCTCAACTTCCGACTTAAGCGGTGTTGTTTGCTGAATCGATATTGGACTCCGTCTCTCTAACGTATCCCCTGGAAGTGTTATAGAACTAGATATAATTTTTATTTTTTTAACTAGTTTTAGAATATTTTTTTTGTGCCGCCTATTTGCGTCCGTTATTTACCTCATCTGATGAATCAAAATTTACGTTTGTTAATAATACTACATATTTATACAGTGTGATTTATTGAACATATTTTTGAAATTTCATATAACCTTATCATTACAGTTCGTCTCCATCTACGCAGCGTATTTGTATGACTCTGTGAAATTATATGCTAAAGCTTTAGATGAAATCATAAAGGAGGAAACTAAAAAGGAATCACTAACCGAGTCGAAGTTGTTGAGTATCGCTATGAACGGAACGCGGATCGTTTCGAAAATGATTAAGAGCTCTCCTTATAAAAGTGAGTATGAATTTCACTATATTCGAACAGTTTTAAAATATACTCCATTTTCGATTAATGTCTTTCCCATACATTTTAATGAAAATCTCATACAACAATATACAAATATAAATGTTATTGCACTATAGTATGTATATAAAAAATGCAAGAAATAAAAATGTAGTGAACAATATGTGTTTAAAAGTTTGTTGTGCTAATTTTTTAAATATAGTTGTTTGACTGGTGGAATATCAAACCGATGTTCGCGGCTTCAACGTCTTACAAATGTTCCGGAATTCGCGTACATTTTACTAATTTAAATTGGTAATACTATCGGCCGACGGTGAAGGAAAACAATGTGAAGAAATCTAAACCTCTTGTAGTAGTTACTAGTAGTATGTGGAAAAACATAGAACTGGGGATTTCTTCGAGTTTGAAATCACCAGTACGTCGCGGGCTGGCCAATACCAATACCAATAAAACCAATACCTTACTTCAGGAAGAAGCCTATAACCCTGTAGTTGGTTTCTTACAGGCTGATGATGATAAAGATTTTTTTTAAATGATATGTTTAAAAAAATGAAATAATTGGTTGTTAATCATTACAGGTGTATCCGGTGTGTCGATACGTTTGGACGAGCGAGCTGATTCCGAAGGCAACTTTTCCGTGTTAGCATTTAAACCAACTAATTACAGCGATGAAATCATAAACTGCAACTATAGTATGATACCTGTGGGACACTTCCATCAAAGCCCAAAGAAGTTTCCGGTAAGTCTTGACTAGTGGCTGTATGCATACCAAACGTTTGTTTTACAATAAATCTATCTATATCAGTGGTACTCAACTTTTTTTTAAACGGACCACGAACACTTCACTCACTCTTGGTGTCGAGGGCCGCAAACTACAAATAAACTTGGTATAACCCTTATATCACAAGGAACGCATTGCGATCGGGTTATCTGGGATCTATTTAATTAAATAAACATTGAGAATATGTTTAATATTCTTGTTTCACGGTCAAGAATACCATTAAATTTTTTTCGAATTTTTACGAAAATCTATAAAAAGTTGTTCTACGCATATTTTGTTAACATAGATTCTTTAACAAAAGAGAATGAAATAAGTCCAAAACATTTACAAAAAAAAAGTCGAAAGGTAAAGTCAGCAATTTTTTGCTCAGTTTGTTGTTTCTTTCGTATGTTATTTTGAGTTCTTATTATTATTAAAAAGATACTATACAATATTGACATTGATAAAATAATAATAAAAAAAATTGTAGCTCGGTACACAAGAAGTGGCACTGTATTAACGACGATGACTTTGGCTACTCTGTAATCGGCATTTTGAGCAAATATATTTGAGGGTTAAGTAATAATTCAAAGCGGATAAAAAGATTGACGATGACTGTAGACTATGCGGTTTTTTTGACGAGAGAACGTCTTATAAATCGATCAACGCCGTCTGCACGCACGAAAAAGCATGACTTATTGTCACGTTCCGCTTGAGCCGAGCGTGCAAGCGAGAGCGCGGAACAAGCGATAGTGAGGAGCGATCGGCCTAAGCGTTCGGCTTGTATAGCATCTATCTGTATGTAGAATAATTCAATTCAATTTATAAAAGTATGCAATTTTTCATCAATGTTTTCTTATGACGTCATCACGTAAAAGTGTCGACTTTACAGACTACCAATTTTTTTTTTTTACAGGAATATAAACCAAATTCTCGATTCCCGATCGATTGGCCGGACAATATGAAGCCTGAGGATGAACCCTCTTGCGGTTTTAATAATGAGAAGTGTCCCAGAGACGACTCGCAGATCACGTCTCTCGTGGTCGCGGGAACACTCGCCGTCACGTTGTTCTGCGCGCTGGTTGTCACGATCAGTATATACCGCAAGTGGAAGATCGAACAGGAGATAGAAGGCTTGTTGTGGAAGATCGATTCACACGACATAGTGGGTTATTTGAACAGTGGACTTGTTTGGTCACCGAGTAAAGTGAGTAACTACAGTGTTTTGTAATTACTTTTCAAGGGAAAAATGTTGTTTAGTCGCGGTGAGCACTTTTCTTGGGTGAACAAAAATCATGGATCTCGCGTCATCGTCACCGAACGCTTCCCACGAGCTATATGAATACTGTGTATATATGTACATAGATATACCTCCGTGCGTTATTAGTTTACAGTATGTATAATACTAGCTTCTGCTCGCGACTTCGTCCGCATGCAATAGTTACTTTGAGCTAACTAATATGCAGCGGAAGCTCTCAAAAGGAAAAAAAAACGAATTTGAAACATTCTTTATTGGTGCTCCGCTCCTATGGTCTTGGCGTGATGAAATATATAACTTATAGCCTTCCTCGATAAATGAGCTATCTAACACTGAAATAATTTTTAAAATCGGACCAGTAGTTCCTGAGATTAAGGCATTCAACCAAATTGAAATTTGACAGTGTAATTAATTTAATAATTCAGAACAGAACACAGTTATTCTATTGTATTGAGTTTTCCCGTCTGTCGGCAATCCTTATGACTGCCTCGTTTTATAAAGGGGTTTACCGTGAAAACCTGCTGAATAATATTCTCTCAAAAAATATGCTAACCGTATGAAGGTACTCAGGGGCTGTTCATAAAATACGTTCGTAATTATGTGGGGAGGAGGCGTTGCTTACTGTGTACTGACAACATGTAATATTAGGGAAGTCGGAGCGCTCTAAGGAAACGTGACGTTTGCAGCTCATTAAACAGTTTTGTATATTTTACTCTCGACTTCTGAAGTGAAACTTGTTATGGTTGGGTTTTGAAATTCTGATCTGCAACCTTTTTGTGCCAAGGAAAGTAGCGGTAGTAAACACTGTGTCGGGTATATATAGCATTACAGACCGTTACACAAAATGTTGCAAGCAAAGTGTATAATAATATGATTAAGAGACAACACAGACGAAGTCGCGGGTATCAGCTAGTGGTATGTTATAAAGAAAAACTTAATTTATGTTCCAGCTGAGTTTAGCCAGCGGTATCTCATATGAGAGTAAATGCTGCACACAGATATTCACAACGACTGCGCAGTATCGGGGCAACGTTGTCAGGATCAAAGAGCTTAAGTTCTCCAAAAAAAAGGTACATTATATATTTCACTTTAGTTTAATTATTATACATAGAACTCACTTATATATCGGTGGCAGGGTATACGATTTTTTCTTATTGAAGATTCGATGTTTTTACCATATAGTAGTTATATATTAATGAAACTAAACAAGTTCTTTAAACTAATGGTACTAATTGCATATGCAGGTATAATATATAAAAATCGCTTTAATAATTAATGTTATAGTCGCCTATTATGTTTCTCTCTAAGTATCTAATGGTATGGTACCTAATTAACTTCTAATGGTTTGCTACTAGGGTGATGGTAAGCTAGTGGATAAGACCGTGTCCCTCACATCCAGATACCTTATGTCATCAAAAATAAGCAAATCAATGACCTCTTGGCCCCCTTTATGACTACGTAATAGGTACTTGAAGAGCCGTAAAGTAAACTCTATATGTAAACTAAGAAATGACATGGTATTCATGTTCGTAAGGTTTATAGTATTGTAATTTCAGTAGAACCTCGATCACACAAACCTTGAGTAAAAACCTCTATAATTCCAAAAAATAATCTGCTGCTTTCCCCGCGAAACTAAAAAATTCTATTACGTAAAATACGCAGCCTCTATAACTTTTTAAAGAAATTTTCCACAAGGTATATAACAAACTGCCTGCCAATGAGTCATTTCGAATGAATGTATAAACCAAGAGTTTTCTCGAAGTTTATTGCTCGCACGTATTTACAAGTTAAATTGTTAACCTAAACAATAAGTATGTATACAATCACCTACTGTTTCTTTGAAATCCCTAAAAGCTGCATAGGAAACTGTATGTTAACTCATCAAACTGATTTTTTACTTAACGAGGTTCTACTGTATTAAGTTAAGACGATATAGACCTTTTTGTTACTGTCCACATTTCGAATCTGGTTCCGGTATGTTTCGGTGGGATTTTAAAGATGTTTCACATAAAAATAGATTGTTAATTTGTTACAGGATATATCCCGAGATATAATGAAGGAGATGCGTCTGTTGCGGGACTTGCGACACGATAACCTGAACTCGTTCATCGGCGCCGTCGTTGAACCCTTGCGTGTTCTCATACTTACCGACTATTGTGCTAAAGGAAGCTTATATGTGAGTTCGTTGACTTAGTCGTTACATTTCAAAATAAGATTATCCCAATTTTAGCCGTTCCCAATATTTTACGTTATTTTTCAAGATCTGCAAATTTTGTACATGTAAAATATGAAGATCATAAAAAAAATCAAAAACCTTATTGACGGCAAAATTTGAACTTCGTTCTCGGTGTATAAAAACTGGAAATTTAAAAAAAAACGTTATATGAACGATTAAAATTTGATTTAACTCATTTTGAAATGTAATGACTCAACTATGTATCGTGTCTCTTAGTGAGTGGAACGCAAAACACCTATCCGTAATATCAACTGTTGTAGATGGGAAATAATACCCTGAAGCATGGATTCTGACTTGTCACAAAAACTCCCTAGAAAGTCCTAACAAAAGGGCCACCATTTTGTTAGAACATTGAAATTTTAATATCATTATTTACTCGATAATGACAGTAATAATCTAATAGAAGATTGATTGCCAAAAATGAAACTAAAATAAAATACTGAAAAAGAGAAATCACATAGAAGATGAGTGAATATTAATATTTCTGTGAAATGACATGTATGGTCTTGTTCTGCGCTAAACAATATTCATTATATGTAAAATTGATGAATTATACATCTTGGACTTTATCGAGAAAATAATACTACCCATGCAAGATTCTACTGCAGGACCGCCAAGTATACACATATTTTTGCCGTAAAACAGCAGTGTTCGAACTTACTGTCATCCGGTTCGAAGAATGTGGTTTGTAACAGATAGGCTCTAGTACGAGGCATTTTAACTCGGTACTCAAGAGTAGCAATTTCTAATCACTGACTTTAGGGCTGTGGTCCTATTGGAGTCGCTTATCTATCTAAATGTAATGAAAATACAGTTCCTTTTAAGTCTAATCATGTGAAAATTACTGAACCTATCGTTATATGACTATGTATGTATAGAATTTTTAGTTGATGGTTATAGACCACTTATTTTTTGGGTACCGGTGACTCTTGTCATTTTTTTTATTCAGCTACTACGATTTTATAGTCGTCATAAGCTGCAGCAATCACTTAGCGTCAGGTGGACTTCATGCTTGTTTTCGACTTTATAACAAAATAATATAATGCGGTGCCAATCGCTCGATCGAATTGTTATAACCAAAAGAAAATTGGTTGTCTGTAAATTCGGTTTACGGACGATAATTTTACGTGACAACAACTAGGACGCATCAGCCAATGGAGTGGAAGAAAGATAGGTGCTATACAAGCCGATCGCTTAGGCCGATCGAGCCTCTCTATCGCTTGTTCCGCGTTCTCGCTTGCACCGAGCGCTCGGGGGGAACGTTACATGAGTCATATTTTTTCGTACGTGCAGCAGTCGTTCATCGATTTATAAATGAATAAGACATTATCACGTCAAAAAAATCCAAAACTTAAATATTAACTATTCTTGTATATTAATAATAAATAATTGTTTTCAGGATATTATTGAAAATGAAGATATAAAATTGGACCAAATGTTCATATCTTCTTTGATTCACGATCTTATAAAGGTAAGAGTTTTATTGTTGTGTTAATGTATGTAGAAACTTCGATTGAATATTATAAAATGAGAATTGTTTCAGGGTATGATATTCCTTCACACGTCACCGTTAATCTTTCACGGTAATCTCAAGTCGTCGAACTGTGTTGTTACATCAAGGTGGATGCTACAGGTAAATTAAATAGTAGTAAATTAATATTCTTATAATAGTACTACCATATTTTAAATATGACTATAGAATAAACACATGTAAAGTTTAATGAAATTGGAAAATATCTCTAACATAAATAAAACGAGTACTTCCAGAAAAACGTTTGCTAAGTTCTGGGAGTTTTGATATGGCTTTATTTATCAGCTTTGTTTGTATATATATATATTTATGTTTCAATATATTTTTTTATCTCCACAGATATACAAAAAGTGCTGTAGGTTCTTATATAATTGAATAACTACCTTGAATACAGTTATCAGTTCCCACAAAACTTGACAGACAATTACCATCCAACTTCACGGTGTTGTTTTTAAGTGTCGGAGTGCGCACGCATCGTAAAAATTAAAAATTCACTCTCATCATTTATACCAAACGCCCCGAAAGAATTATAATTTTAAAAATATTTCCATAAAATTATATTTGGTGATTCTAGTGTACCATTTCAATTGAAATGATACCATAAAATTCTCGTGTACAAGTTTTTTAAAAATTGGTGAATTCGGTCTTGCGTTAACACTAGACATACCAGTCCGGTGAAGCTGTTAAGGCCTTGGTAGGCCAATAGCGTAGTAAGCTCGAGAAAAAAAAAACTAGACATATAAACAGGCGGACAGGACAACAAATTTTCTTCACGTATTTGTGAATATTTCATCATTGGGAAATGACACTTATTTTATCACCATACGCTCATGTGTATTTTTTTTTTCGTTGTTAATCGAAAGTGGTACTAATAAAATTACATTAATAAGTTTACATGTCAATATTCCACTTACCTTAATTATTCGGTTATCAGGATGCAAGGAAATTTTGAAGTTTAAAGGTGATTCTTATTCCTCAGGTTGCAGACTTCGGTCTTCATGAGTTAAGATATTGCGCTGAGAACGATTTTGTAGGAGAACATCAATATTATAGAGGTATGTTATCTAAAATTTATGAACAGTGAAATCAAAATTTATAGCATAGTTTTTTTTTTAAATAATAATAACAAACATAAAATACATATACATTGTTTTGTAACTCCTTTACGATTTAGCATTTTATGCTAAATTCGTTTGAAATCCATGAAATCCATTAGGTACTTGGCGACAAATATATAAATTGAGGCTATGACGGTAAGGGGCCATTCATAAATTGCGCCCTAGAAGATTCAATCTAATTCTTCAGAATAATAAAATGTTAAAAAAGGATCAGTCACACTAAAACTCACTGTTTGACATAGATCAAAGATTTTTACTTTTTTAACAGGTAATTTTGACTATACTCTATTATTTTTATCAGATAGTACTAGTTAAATGCTCTGCCACTATTGCTATACACCTATATGCTATAGAGTGATATTTTTTTTTATCCTTAAGTTGCAAATCTGTAGCCAAGCACATATGGATGTGAAGCATGGGAGTTGACCTTCAGAGCCAGTTCTAGGTCTAGCGTGTCACTTAACAGCATATAAGATACTGGTCTAACACGAAGTCGTATAAAATATTTAAAAAAGACGAGAAATGTGTGATCAAATTTATATAGAAGTAATTGATAATTGTTTGAAATTTGTGTTTGTCTATAGGCTTATTGTGGAAGTCACCGGAGCTACTGAGAGAGTTAGATAATCCGAACGGTACAGTGAGTGGCACGCAGAAGGGGGACGTCTATGCGTTTGGTATTATTCTGTATGAAATAATAGCGAGACGAGGACCGTTTGGTTTGATGGCAACTGAACCAAAGGGTAAGAGTGTATGGGCTATTTAAACTAATTTATACCTAGATTCGTGTGACGTATTTATGAAGAGATGTTTTAAAGAGAAAATTTTAATATATAATCTTTGTTAACATATATTGTACTTAAAAATGTAATTCCAAAGGAATGTTGTAACAATTAACAAAAAGTTACGCTATATTAGATAGTATTTAATATATATTGCAATATATTTTAGCAGTCTTTTGCCATGTTATACCAGGTGAAAGTTTAGACAGTAGCAATATTTATGGACTATACTCTGCACTCGATTCTCGGTCTAAATCAATTTAAAATATAGTTGTTTAATGTTTGACCTAATTATCTAAAAAAATACAAAAATTGTACTCAATCCTCTACGCGTCCATGTTAAAGCACAGAGTCAATGACTGTCGGGTGAAGTGAAAGTCAAGCGTAAAATACGTGGCAACGGCATGAATAAAACAAAAGGGTTGATTGTCCGTTTTATAATCGAAGATTATTAACTCTGGGTCGCACCTTGCAGCTTATGGTACCGGTCATTGCACCTAGGCTTATTACATTTGTATCTATACTTTTGAAAGTCTTAGAACAAACTATAACTTAGGCTCTCTTTGTTGTTTATTAGTATTTGTTGTGATATTATTATTTTATATGTTAATTGTGACCATGAACTATCATCTCTTAGAATATTGTAAGCGACTAACCTAACACCTGGTATAATAAACATTTTTTTGAATAACTATCAATTTATGACGTTCACCCATCTTCGTTATGGTGTTATACTATACTTCTTGCGTTTAAAAAGTTTTAGAAAAGTTCTTCTGTTTAATCAGATATTATAGAGCGCCTGAAGAGACCAAAGTTAGAAGACGAAGAAGTGTTTCGTCCTGATACAAGTATCATTGAGGGTAAAGGAACTGAGGATTACGTTATAGCTTGCATGAAAGACTGCTGGGCGGAGGACCCTAACGTCAGACCCGATTTCCCGACAATCAGAAGTCGATTGAAGAAAATGAAATCCGGGAGGTAAGTTATACTGCCGATGATTAGCAAAAATAGCGAGACGAATTAAAAAATATAATAGGGTAAGGCCGTCAAAATTACCGTTTTTATCTGGAGAAACTCATACCAAAATGTCAACAATAATTTGAAGAGAAACTCGAAACTGATGGTCGGAATCTGAGAAGTCATAAATTTTCCATTCTCCAACTATACTTAAAAATATATATTTTATAGAAATATAAACTGAAATGCTTCTCAAAACTCTCAATTTTGGGCAAAAATACAGCGTCGTTCATTAAAATAAAATGTTATAATTATGATTAATTTTTTTAAATTTGATTAAATCTAACGTCAGTAAAAGGACATTCAATATAAGATAATTAACTCCAAGTACTATATGTAATTATGTTGCGTGAATATTACCGGTTTTATGTTCTTTCGTTTTTGTGTTACGAATTTTATATATGTTTGTATGAAGAATGCTTTACAAAAAAAAAATTGATTACTCTTCTAAAGTTACTATGTACACAAAAATTAGTATTAAAGGTGAAAACTTTGTCGACCTTACCCATTAATATTTATCGAAAATAAACAATACATACTAACATTCTAATTTTATAGATCAAGAAATATAATGGACCAAATGATGGACATGATGGAAAAGTACGCGAACAATTTAGAAGAACTAGTCAACGAGAGAACGAGGCTGTTGATTGAAGAGAAACAGAAAACTGAAGACTTGTTGCACAGAATGCTACCGAAGTAAGTAAATTCAGCTCAAATCATGTGTTCACAAAAAAAAAAACCCTGACCATGGTTAGCACTTACGATTTATATTCCTGTAACACTTCAGCAATGATACGTTTTGATTCGATACAATAAAAATATATATCAATTCAAAAATATTACAATTGAATGAATATTGTATGTAAAGAATTCACTGTTTCAATATTTATTTGCATGTACATGTTATTAATAACCTGAGTACATCTCATTATATATTTTAAGTTGGTTATTTATGACTGTTATTACTAATCGGAGGTTTGTTATGTTGTTATAAATGTAAATGTGAACGCGCTGTCTAGAAGACGCAATTACAACAAGCTGTATCATATACCTGGTTGTTGCAGTCAGTGTGCGCATTGGTTTACATTCAGTCCAAGTCTAAAATCTAGACGTTAACTTATATATCACGATTCACATGTATGGTAAGTATAAAGTAAGTTTCCTTAAGTAATATTCGCACAATTTTATCGCAAAATCAATTTTACATATCGTGAAATCGATTAACATCATGGTACCTTTTAATCGAATACACCGATACCACTAAATGACAATAAATAAATATATGCAAATATTATTATTATTATTGAAGTGGGGGCATCAAAAAATTCAAAGTCACAACGACATGGACTTGATGTAAAGCAGTGGTGGTGCATTTAGAAAAAAAAAGCATGTTAATGTATTCACTTTGTTGTACTTGTGTTCTTTTCCAGATTTGGAGGTTGAATCCATTATAGAAATGTCGTGAAAATGTATTGAGGTAATTAACATCCCTATTGGTGATTGTAGTATAACTTGGTTTTGCCTTACACACTACAGGTGCGGGGGTCGCAATGCACCAAACATCACGACATAAAACAACAACTGGTTGTTTCTCACTTCTCATTAACAAATTCGAGTTTGAGTAGATACATGTAGAGTTTGCTTGGGATCTGTGGTGATTATGCGAGACTCGATGTTTTCGGTGAAGGCGTGTAGTACATTGCATAGAAACTTTTTCTCTTTGCGATCTCGTTTTTGGTTACAAAGCTGTATCATTTTAATAGTCGCATGGTAGTTATTTTTTGAAGTGAAACTTCTTTATCGGCGTTGGAAAAAATTTACCGTCACATTTTTCCGTTACGCGCCATCTTTTTTGTATTCATGTCTATGATAATAAAATCCTTTTGAAGTGAAACTTCTTTATCGGCGTTGGAAAAAAATTTACCGTCACATTTTTCGGTTACGCGTCACATTTTTCCGTTACGCGCCATCTTTTTTGTATTCATGTCTATGATAATAAAATCCTTTTGTTTAAACTTTATCTAATTTAACTTTATTTTTTATTAATATATTAATGAAATTGTTTGCCATAAAGAAAGAAAGGGTTTTTTAACCAATTTCTGGAAAGTTGCATATAGATCATTTTGCGAAAAATAAGGCCTTAAACAAGTTTCACTTCTTACGTGTGTACACTAGTACACGCACACATTTTTTGTTTAAACTTTATCTAATTTAACTTTATTTGTATTCATGTCTATGATAATAAAATCCTTTTGTTTAAACTTTATCTAATTTAACTTTATTTAACCAATTTCTGGAAAGTTGCATATAGATCATTTTGCGAAAAATAAGGCCTTAAACAAGTTTCACTTCTTACGTGTGTACACTAGTACACGCACACATTTTTATGCATTTAGATCGCTATAGTATATATTTTAAATTTTATTTATAAATTGAACACTATTTGTAGTTCGGTTAGTGATACAGCATGCTGTATTAATTTTATTTTTTATTGACACATGCTTTTTTTACTGAGTTACCCAACCTCAAATTTCAGACGACTGGTATTTGTAGTTTGGAGAGTAACATTGCGATTATATTCTTTGAGTGTGTTATCGATTATTATGTCGAGATTGATCGATATTGATGAGCTTAAAAGACATGGATCCAATGGGCTTAATAAATTTAAAAAATATCGCCGTTTAGCAAACAATACCGCTTAAGTCGGAAATTGGCGATTCTCGCTTTTAAATATTATTGGATAAATATTCTTATGACGCGTCAAATCTCATATCACATTTCAACCAATAAAGACTCACAATTCAATTGAGATCACTAATTATTGCATGAAGATTCTAACAATAAATTAAAAAAAAAACAGTGTTTTCACTTCCTTGTAAAATGAGTCAAATTGACTTGCGTGTAGTTTTTTGCTGAGCGACGATATTCTATATTTATTCATTGCCAGTTTTAGGTACTAATATGGAGTCTGTAAGTAGAAATATAAAATTGTCCTCTAAAATATATGAGACTAAAATGGCGCTGTTGTAACTGGAGGGTAAAATTTGTTTTTATTCGCCAATGTGTACTTTGTACCAGTAATCTACATGTGGATGGTCAATAAAAAGATACCTAATACCGAATATGTTATTTCTTTGACAGATTTTTATAAGACCACTTGGCAACAAATCATTTCCGTAATAGTTTCAATTGTAATTATTACATTCATCCCGATTCTCCATAAAAGTTAAAGTTTTATTTTACTAAATTGATATGCAACTACTAATGTTATTGAGAGGTAAAGTTTTACTTGAAAAACTTTACACAATCGCTATTATTATTACGAAATATATTCTTTGTAATATTATTTAATCTATATTTTGGGGTTATATAGCCCTCAATATCCACTACGAATTATGATGAACATTTTCCAATGCTTTAACCAATTACCTTATTAAAAATTATACTTCTTTCTTTTCATACTTACCTTAATCGATAATTTCAGTTTATACTCTCTAGCTGTACTAGCGTCAATCTGATTATTTATTGAACCCTTATTTTCTTTTTCCGTGAGTAATATTTCGGTTACGATGAGATATTCCTCCTTCAGCAGTTCCTAAGTACGAAAACTACGACAACAATATTGATAGTAAAATCACATCGACGGTGGAAAGGTTTTACATGTATATTTAAAAATTCTCGTACGTTAGTCCATTAGCTTTTTTATTGTAAATACGAAATGGTAATATTATAGTCGAATTTTGATATATTTCTAACAGTGTGTTCCGTGGCGTAATCTCCTCAGGTCGAGGGTTACTTCAGATCTTACTTACTACGTAATATTTCTTTAGTGTATTATCACGCTAAACAAAGGTATGAACACGTCTAACATGCCTATACTATTTATATATTTGTTATTAAATTATATTATTATACGTAATTAGTAAAACATTTACACTGGTTTTGTTTTTGTAAAGTATTATTCATATTTATAATATACCATACGTTTTATTATCTTGTACAATGATTTCGCCGCATGGTGTTTGATATAATTTGTATATAGGAGACACTGCTCGGATGTATATTCCTCGCCATGTTTCTTGACCGCTCTGAATATAAATATGTATTGTATTTTAATGTATCGTTATATTTTATAACGAGCTAAATCCATTTTTTTTACCTTTTATTATAATTTATATGTATAATTTCGAGACAACTTAATTATGATACATTTTAATTTTACATTCCTATAATAATATTTGAACTTTGTTTTGTATTAAACTCTTTATTATGTACAAAATCAAACTTACGGCTATATTTAGAGCGCCCATAAATATTGGACGAGAACTGTATGTATTTGCGATGACTTTATTTTCAGGGAAGTCTTGTTACGGTGAAAAATGACAAAGAAAGAAGAATATTTGTAATTTTGTTGCAGGTCCGTAGCTCGTCGGCTGACGACGGGGGAGGGTGTCGAGCCGGAATCGTTTGATTCCGTCACGATATACTTCAGCGATATCGTTGGTTTCACCGCGATGTCGGCGGAGAGCACTCCACTGCAAGTCGTGAATTTCCTCAACGATTTGTACACGGTGTTTGACAGAATCATAAGAGGCTATGACGTTTACAAAGTGGAAACTATAGGAGACGCCTATATGGTTGTAAGTATACCCGTATTTAAGTTTTTTTTACCGTTATCTTTGAAGTACGTATATAAATAAAATCGTGACGGAAAGTTATAAAAATAACAATTTTTGTTGTTGGTTTTGTTTATTCTATATTGGCATGAAGTAATCAGATATCTGTATATCTATGGTAGAATATCAAAATAGAGGTCTGCCGTTGTGCTCGTATTACGCAAAAAGTATTCGTTTATTAGTTTCTTATACACTTGTTCTTATCTAAAAAAAAGTTATCACGATAGCTTTACTTACAACTAGCTTCTGCTCGTGACTTCGTCCGTGTTGAATAGTTACTTTTGGCTAATGCTAACACGCAGCGGAAGCTCTCAAAAGGAAAAAAAAACCCCGATTTTGAAACATTCTTCATTGGTGCTCCACTCCTATTGGTCTTAGCGTGATGATAGATAGCCTATAGCCTTCCTCGATAAATGAGCTATCTAACACTGAAAGAATTTGGAAATCGGCAAATAGAACTAGTAGTTCCTGAGATTAGCGCCTTCAACCAAACCCTCCAGCTTTGTAATATTAGTTTAGATAAAATGATTAATATTTTAAGAAACTACGATTCTCATAAGCGTTACGCGTTCACCGGTGTCTGTTTCCTTGGTGTGGAGTAAATGGGGTAGACGGTGTGGTGCCTACGTTTTTTTCCTGTGTATATAAAGTATATTGTTAAAATAATAGACGACGCATGCGAAGTCGCGGGTATCAACTTGCATAAAAATATGTAAGTGTGCTTATGTGTTATTTTTAGACTCATGCATTGTAATGTCATTGAAGGTATCCGGCCTCCCTATAAGAAATAACGACAGGCACGTCGGCGAGATTGCGTCCATGGCACTCGAACTATTGAGCTCCGCTAAAAGTCACAAAATATCTCATAGACCAAATGAAACTTTAAAATTAAGAATAGGAATACATACTGGTAAGTGATCATTGTACCGATATAGTCTGTTATTCTGTTGTCTTTATTGGTTAATGCAAACTTATAACAATAAATCTGAAATAAGTATACTTCTCAAGATTTATACCTTCGCCTAAAATGTCATTGTGTGAACATAAAAATAATTGATTGAATGCATTTTAAATATTTCTGAGGAATCTCCGATTTCATAAATGTCATTTTTTTTTAATGAAGTTGTTGGTTTCTAAGCGGATTTTTCAAAATTACTTCGCATTATATTGTAAACAATAATTGTATTTTTTCTAAAAAAAAGTAATGGATGAAGAGAAGAATGGTCTTTTTGAAACGTAAATAAACTGATAAATAACTAGGTTAATGTAGAAGGTCACATTGAAACAATCGACTGTCTCGGTAGTTTGGTATTAGAGATAGACTGATACTCTCCTAATTACTTATTTCTTAATAGGAAAACACACAGTACAAATAGCAAAAAAAATTGCTTCGACATTATTTAACTATTTCTAACATCGTTTTGCGTTTATTAATTACGAATATAGGGTTTCGATAGGTCGATGTCGATTAACCGAAAAGAAGTCACTGGGTAGACAATTTACCGAAAAAAAATGCATTAAGGTACAGCTGAAGAAGATAATAAACTGATGAAATTAATAGAAGTAAGAGATGGATAGGGTCAACGAAACAGAAGTAGGTACATATAGAAGAAAAGCTCTTGGATTATGTCTTGTATATAAATATATAAGTATATAAAATACTTCATTATTATTATCAGTTTTCGGTCAATTAACCGGATAATCTGATCTTATGATTTTAGCTAACTGTTACTCGAAACGTATAGCGAATTATCATGAGGCAAATAGTCTCTAGGCTTTATTTCACTATTGAGGCATCACTCCACGTAAAGCGGAAAACGATTTCCAAAAAATCCGAATTTCAAATGTGACAGTTCTTTAGAAGCCCATAACTTGACAAATAAACACGATAGGAAAAATATTTCGTGTATTCACATTCACACCTAGAAGTCCGATTGGGCTGAATATGGACGAATTTCAGAACCTCATTTTTTTTTTCGTTGTACGCTTCACGTGAAATGCCCCTATTACGACTGTAGGGTATTGTATTGTTAGTCAGTGATGCTCGCGCAGCGGCTCGAATAGGTCGTTCGCGCCAATGAACGTATATACATATATTATTGTTTTTCCTTCTACAACACCTCGTGCCACTCAACATATAGTCCAGGACAGAGAACTACAGAGTTGATATACGGAGATAGCACATGACTAAACAGACATTACATTGAAACACATCTAACATCTACACGACTATCAAACGAAAAACTGAGATGTAGAAAGTTTATTGTGATTTTGTAGGGGCGGTGGTGGCGGGTGTCGTTGGTCTGACAATGCCTCGTTATTGTTTGTTCGGTGATACTGTGAACACCGCGTCTCGCATGGAGTCGAACGGAGAGCCACTCCGCATTCACATCTCACCAAGTTGCAAACAAGCACTCGATAAACTCGGAGGATACATTACAGAACCGAGAGGCACTATACCTATCAAAGGGAAAGGACAGGTAACAAACAATACTTTTCATTTATAGAACATCTTTCACACTTCAGTTAGGATTAGAAAACTATCTTTTGGTAATTCTGATTCATTATCAGTGGCCTTCATAATAGTCATCCAGCGCGAAATTTATATCCTAGTTAAGTAAATTCAGTAATTCAGATTGTCTTATTGTATTCTGTATCATTCCCTAAATCACTCGCAAGCAATTTTGGAAAAATATTTTCAATCTACAGAACATATAGATCTATAATTTTATAATAGTATGCTGTGATATCGAAATCGTCACCTCTCGAGTTTTATTTTGCTTAGTTCAAATCGTTTAGCCATGAAAGTGAAAAATTAAATGCTCTATAATAGTACATAACGACTTAGTTCTAATTGCTAAATTCTAGAGTGTATTCGTAAAAAATGAGCTAAGTAACGCGTTCGATGATAGTTATATATATATAGGAACTAAAGTTATTTTCCGTTGTGTGGTTGATTTTTTATTGCATGTACGGGCATGCTTAATTTAATACAATACGATAAATATAAAAAAAACAGCCTATTGTATTGCTCACGAGTATAAAGAAAATTGATATACAATATAATTATATCTCAATGAAAAATAAAATATTTAAAAAAAATTACAGCTCCAGACCTATTGGCTAGTCAGTGCTACAGATAAAGCTATTCAGAAGAGGCCGGTAGAGGGAGAGGAACGACCTTTGTTCTGTCGACCACGAAGAAGTCCTAGATTGACGGATTCACGGCACCCATCTCTTTCAGGTAATACTTTTATTCGACAACTTTTTTTTTTTCGGACGATCATAAACAGGTATGTTAGAAATGCTTATAATAACGGCCTGTATTATAAAAGGTTAAGTGAAATTAATGTTTACGAATGTATTATCAGGCGCTTGTGGTCTCGGGGGTATGGTGAGACAGCGTGTGTCGAGCGGCGCTCGTGCAGCGCGTGAGTTGGGAGATAACGCGCATTGTGGGTCTCGGTGTTCGTTGCCGGCCACCGCGGGCACTCAGCCCTCGCCGCCCATACAGCGTCGCGCAAGGCAATCTGTCGTCCCGCGTGTAAGGTAATTAACTAACCTTAGCTCACTTTATCATTACATAGTATAAAACAAAGTCCCCTACCGCGTCTGTCTGTCTGTCTGTTCGCGATAAACTCAAAAACTACCGAACGGATTTTCATACGGTTTTCACCAGTGGATAAGACGATTCATGAGGAACGTTTTAGTATATAATTTGTCAAGGATTTTTTCATAATCAGGGCGGGACAACGTCTGCCGTGCCCGCAAGTTGACTAATAATATATACATTCTTCCCGATACATTAGTAAACAAGCGATCATATATTTGCTTAAATTTTTATTTTTATTTTGACCTAAAATTAGTCCGGTTGTAGCATCATCAAAGGATTTAAATTTGAAAATGAAATGTAATTTGTTTCCAGAAATGCACTGAGTTCAATCGCGTCATCGATGGCTTGCGAGAGCGGCGGCGCCGGCGACTCCGAGGGGCGGCGCGGGGAAACATCGCTACGCGGCGCACAGTCGTTGGACTTGCTAGCGACTGGAGTACAGAAGACGCGGCGTGATGCTCGTCTTCGTCGGCAACAAACGACTCGGTCTCTGGACGTCGACGTAGCCGTGTCTACGGTCTCCGGCGACCCGTTTTTTAACGGGACCGTGGTCGGTAACGCGACTGATGATGGCCCGCTGCCCGAGGAGAGCCCGCTGTTACGTAACTGTAGCCTCTACAACAGATTCGACCGACCGCAGCCGCAGCCGCGTAGAAAGGACTCGAACTACATTGAGTTCTATAAGCAGTGGCGGTCGCTTGAGAACGTAGCGGACGGCAAGGGGGAACGTAAAGCACCGCGAATCGCGATTCGCTCTTGGCTTTTGGGTATATTCGGTGGCGTCCCGCGCGGCAGCAGCGCCTCCCTGCGACGCGCCCCGCCCCTACTCGATCGCGAGTCCGCTGTCTGATTTCCCCCCCACCCCCCCTCCCTGTCCTCACCGCCTCCTATCCTCATCGCATCTTGTATATTAGAGATTATGTGTATATGAAAAGCTGTTGTAAATAATATGTGTAAGTAAAACAATGTTACCGTCAATAATGAATAAGAGTTTAATGTTATTAAATAATTTCTATTGATCGGTTGTTTCCTTTAAATAATACTGACGAAGATCACTTGTACCGCAACACTAATTATCGATTAAGATATGTACGATTGCTCGCAAAATGTCGCGGTGTGGATTTGGCTAGCACGGGTATATTGCTTCTTGAACGACGTCAATAGAAGCTGTAGACTAGAAATGGATTTACTATGCGTCCGCTAGTAATGGGATTCCAACGCCGTCTCTGTCAGAATAGGTGCACCCGTTGATGACGAGTTTGATGTCGCAAGACGGTGCTTCCTGAGTCAGTAGAGGTGCACAAGGGGTGTCTGTCGTCGTAGGTGCGGGGCATTCGGTGTGCTCTATAATGGGGCACGACACGCTCGTGTACTCTTGTCTAAGGCTGGGCGCTTCAAGCAAGTCTGCACGTTGTGCCGGCACAAGCCGTCCTTCACCGACCACCTGGGAAAATAAAAAAAAAATGCAATGCGGCGTCATAACATCAAATAAAAGCAGTTAATACTTTGTATGAGAAGTAGTTACCTCCATGAGATATTCATCACTGCGATGGTGCAAAACACTGTCTGTATGCGATTCAAGGTGGTTCCCTGATGCGAAGCGTAATTTCTTTGGGGATTCCAGACTGCAACACCTGCAACATAGGCGAACAATAAATGTTCTGTACTTTTATGAAACAACAAAATGAAAGAAAATCGTCATCGTCAGATCTAATGTCAAATGAGGATGTATATAATTGAATTATAAAGGAAAATATAGATAGATTTTGTAACTTGGTGGTAGACAGATAGAAAATGCTTTAAAAACAGAATATTTATTTCTATGCGATGTTTTCCTTCATGAAAAACTTAAGTTCATCGTACCCACATTCTTGGACGCGGTATCTGAGTAATTACACCACATCTGATTTGTTTTACCTATGCAAGCCTCCAACTTGATTTTTCCAATTTCGGTTCTTCAGTGAGCTCCGTTGTCCGCGTTTCTCTGGTGCGTTATTATTACTGATCTCTTCTTTTTGGGCACGTCGTTTGGCTCGAGCAGCCGCCGCACTCGGTTCTTCACCTTTAAGCCAGTATGTGATCTGATCGCGTTTCCCTTTCATCGACACGAGGCCGCGCTCCTCTAGCAAGTACCCGCCTATTTGATCCAGTAATACTTTGCATGCGGCGCTGCAGTGTATCTTCAAAGCTGTGAAATATATTACTTCTTTATTTTGCTTCAATTATTCAAAAATCAAATTATATTAATCACTAAAATATATTTAAAATTTAAATATTAGTAGATGATATAAGAAAAATATTAGTGTTATTTTTGTAATTATGATTTCCTTAGCGTAGTCGGTAAAATTTAAAGGCTAATCAAGCAAGGCTTTCAGCATTACAATATTTATACAATATTTTACTTCATGGGGTCATAGTGATCTCTGTTGTAATGCTTATAGAAAGTATTCAATTGTATGAAAAAATGTGAAAATGTAATATCATTCAATTTTTGGAATATTGTTTCATTTTATTACTATTTGCATTTTGATATAATAGCTTGTTATAAGAAAAAAAAACATTTACGTGCTCCAGTGGATTCAAATCGGCTGGCTGTGTTCACAGTGTCTCCAAAGAGACAGTATCGCGGCATTTTCAATCCAACAACACCGGCGCAAACTGGACCTAAGAATCACATCTCGTAATCATAAATAATTTTATTTCGCAACTCTTTACTGTGTTTGTATGATCTTCTAATTTAAAATGTGCATGAATTTACAAATTGCTATAATAATATATATTTTTATAGAGTTCCAAATATTCTTTGTTATTAAATTCATTTTGTTACAATTTTTTTTTGTGGCACGGTAAAGTGACTGCACTATGCCTGATGGTAAGTACAGTACAATCCTAAAATAATGGTGCCAACCGAGAGACGAACTATCCATTACCTGTCGCCGCTGTGCTGCCGGCCTGCATTAATGTATCTTCACTTTACGCTTAAAGGACCCCATGCTATAGGAAGGAGGGAAATTGTTCCACAGTTTACGGTACGGAAAAAATAAGATGATGAGAAATTTTTAGTTCATGGCTAGATTCAATTTACCGTAAAACTGTGGCTTCGAAGGCTAGCTCACGTGGTTTGGTCGTGGAAAGACAATGAAGGGATTAAATTAAACAGCTCTTCAGAACATTCGCCGTGATATAGGCGGCAGAAAGAATTTCGAAACGAACAACTCTACTTACTCTCTCTGTAACTCGTGAATCACTACATATTATAAAACAAAGTCCTATATCACGTCTGTCTGTCTGTTCGCGATATACTCAAAAACTACTGAATGGATTTTCACTCGGTTTTCACCAGTACATAAAGTAATTCATGAGGAAGTATTAGGTATATAATTTGTCAAGGTTTTACTTTTTATTATCAGGGTGGGATAATGTTCGCCGGGCCATCTAGTATAAGCGTGACAACATGGATGTTGTTTACAGGGACACAATAATTGTAAAACAGTGTGTATTGTAAAACAGTATATCGTTATGAATATGATGTTTTATTGTAATAATGAATGAAAATAGAGATATTCTGGGATTGGCTGACCCGAGTGTATTCCGACGCGTAGGAGTAGCCGATGGTCGGGCCGATGCCGCAAGCGGAAAGCTCGCGTGGCGGAGAGGAGCGCCAACGCCATCGAGGCCACTTCACCCGCGTGCATTATACCGTTGCGGATCGGTAGACCCGATACCTAACGTTACCATATTTTCATTATAAGGTACTAGCATTTACTCGCAGCTTCGCACATTTTAATGTAATTTTGACTTATCCCTTGGAACAACTCTTTTTCTGGATGATAGTTAACCTATGACCTTTTCTATACTTCTAATAACGTGTATACAAACTGTCACGATGATATTTTGAACAGTCAAGGCGTGAAAACGAAGTAAACAAAGTCACATTCGCATTTATATTAGGTATAATTTCAATTCCCTTTTGTTCAATTTTTCCATAATCGGATCTATATTAGGATAATCGAGCAGTGTTATTATCTATCATGCAAAGTCTCGGAAGATAAGTTGAACATCTGTAATTAAAGTCAGTTAATGACTACTGCAGTACAGATACCATAATTAACATCAGGTATGATAATTATATACTAGTCTATGGTGATTAATTATTAGGTTAAGGTCTTTTGAAGGAAGGTACACGCTTAACCAATACGTCAATCCACTAACTTATTGGTGTTGTAAGATATCGGTAAAATCATAGTTCAAAATTTTTCCTGTATATTCTCGTAGTACAAAAACATTTTTCAAAGCGTTCAGGATATTTCAAGACGCTTACGTTTGCTGTCATGCGATAGTGTTCCAACCAATTAAATTTAAGTTACTGAATTTACACATGAGCTCCATTGAAAGTCAATTGTGATTTTAATACCTACATGATTTGTTTATGGCGTAAGTAAATACTAAGATAACGTATAATTGATTTTGTATTAGGGTTCTGACAATTTTGATGTTATGTTTAAAATTTCAGTTATAAACATAAGCCCAAGAGGTACAAAAAAGGAGACGTATAAGGTAAATGACTATAATAATATCATGTATATGCATTGTTTATTAATCTATGGATTGATTTTTGTATCATTATACTATATTGTTATTACAATACGGTGTCGGCGGTGAGACGTGAGACTAGTTTGAATATCTAGTTTATTTTTTTATTTTTTTTAGGGTCGAAGTGGCTTTTGTTTTTTTGATTAATTGAAAAACATTGACGTCTAGCGGTTGTTGGTAAGACTAGTTGTATACAAGAGTAATAAATCTGTCATTATTTCCAAAATCCTGCAGTTTTGCTGAGTTAATGCAAACTGTAATTGGTATATTAAAGTACTTACAACCATATAAGCGTCGCCAATAGTTTCGACTTTATACACGTCGAAATTTTCTAGAATAGAGTCGAAACATGTGTACAAATCGTTTAAAAAATCCACCACCTGAAACCAAATAAGTAGTTTATCACACGTTTTATTAACGCTTGCGTGCAAAATGGAGTAATTAAAACTATACAATACGATAAAAGTTATACAAGCGAAATGAATGAAAGCGAGACAAATAATATTAACGCTCGACTATTAATACAATATTAGGGGCCGTTCAAGTATTACGTAATCAGAATTTTTATAGTTTCATACCGACCCCTCCTCCTGATCAGCAAAAGTAAGTAATTCCTCTTACCTCTAAAAATTCTTAATAAGAATTTTTAATCTATTCTAGTTTCCTTATTGATTCTTGATCGGCAATTAACAAGTCTAAAAATGAGTAGGTGGTAGAACCATGCCGAAGCTATTACTACGGGTACTACCACCCGACCCACAGAAACACCGATGTGAAGTAACAGTGCTTAACAGAAGTAACAGAAACCCTCTCCCCCCTTTTTCCCAAACACAGGCTGGCAACGCACTTGCGTCTTGGACGGCGGTGATCACTTAAAAACAGGTGACCCACCAGTTCGTTTGCCTCCTATGATATATAAAAAAAAGAAGTTTTTGGCGGGTCTTGGAATGTCATATAGTAGTTTTTATATTTTATTCATAATTTTGTGTTATTTGATCCCATATTTTGTAATATTCGTGGTGTTTTACGTAATATAGTTTAGTTATTGATCACGAGTAAAGTGGGTGGGAAATAATACCACGGAGCACGGATTCTGACTTGTCGCAAAAACTCCCTAGAAAGTTCTAACAATCGGCCACCGTCTTATTAATTTATTGAAATGATCGAAAGAAACTTGTAATATCATTATTACCTGCTCGACAATGGCAGTAATAATCTATTAGATGACTGGTTGCCAAAAAAAATGGTCTATAGAGGAATTAACTTATAGTAGTTCGCTACCAGGGCAATGATAGAAGGAAGACCGCGCGGTAGAAGGAAGACTCACATATCATACCTACAAATCCAAATCCCCCCGTCCCTTATGTCATCAAAAATAAGCAAATCAAAGACCCTCCGCCCTACCCTTTAGTACTTGCGTAATACTTGAATGGCCCCTAATGACAAGTTATTTACTTGCAACGGTGTGCTCTCTGCTGACATTGCCGTGAATCCAACGATGTCGCTGAAGTATATAGTGACGGAGTCGTAACTCTCCGGCATCACTCGTCGCCCACGTTTCAACTGCTCCGCCACCGGCGCCGGTAACATTTCTTCTAGCAAAGCCTCTAAACGCAGGTAAATATTTCGGTCAATAAAAGAAAAACAAAACAATATAACGTATCTTCTATATATCTCAGAATTCGTGGTGGTCGACAGATTTGTCCGGTGGAATAACATTTTTTTTCAAAAATTGCGTACATTGAATTATGCCTGGTTTCTGAGGTACTTTAACTGTAGTTTATCTGTTCAATAGCGTTATCGGTTCGATAACTTGGCAATTTGCGTTTCTGAACACACAATCATACGATAAATGTCAGTAAAACTCAACGGGCCATTTGACAGTGAAGCAAAATATCGTGATGTGACCTGAATCTGAGAGAGGTTTTTGTAACACCAACGTATGTTAGAAAATATAGAACAGGGGACTATTCATTGACGATTCATGTGATTATGCCCATATCTTCCATCCTTGTGTGTGCTAAGGGTGTATAAGTTTCAACTAATTGTGCAGTTATTTTAATAAGAACTAAGTTAAGTGACGTGTTAAGTTGTACATTTGAAAGCCATAATCGGTTTTAATCTAAATAAGATAATAAGAAAATCATTAAGAACTGTAACGAAGTCCAGTAATAAAACAATTATGGAATCACTTACCAGTCTTTTTTTTCTCCTCCTGTAGCTGATCTGTTCGCTCATCAACAAGCGCTTCCAGATTATTTGCATACTTTTCCATCATCGCAATCATATTGTCGAAAATATTTGGTTTCCTGAAATAATTTTAATCATAATCAATACCCTATATCGAATATATACCCTATACTTATACTTAAAAAGTACAAAACTGGATCACTTATTGATGTATGAAATATTTACTTGGACTTGTCTATATTGTACATAATATTATATAATGTTTGTAATAAGAGTTCAGTGTACTTGTTTGTAAGTCTTAGGTGAACTATATCGATCCTCATCAGATTGCATCTATCTAAACAAACCTCTATATGATACTTGCACGATATGAGGCTTGCAGCGATATACTTGGTGATTTGGTGCACTGCCACTCAATAAGGTAAACATTTATCATTCCGACTTGAGTATACTATGATTAAAGCTTTTAGGTGATTATAGTTATGCATCTGATCCCGATAAATTATTCACTTCATTAAAATATGTATTTTAATGTTACATTAAAGTATGTACTTAAATACATATTTTGTGATACTTACATGCCTTTACGTAATGGCCTCAATCGTGTGCGTATTGCTTTGAAGTCGAGTCTAGCGTCCGGGTCTTCAGCCCAACATTCACAACAACACTCACGCACGCAATCAAATTTACCCGCTAATGCTTCTAACGGGGGTCTGTGGATAGCAGTACATTTATGTTTTCATCATAATTATTGTATACAAGAGTGGCCATATAAACCTTTTTACATGTTACAATATTATTATTATATATTTAAATTTTGCTGGTAGTAGAGCCACGCTTAAGCTATTACTAGTTTCAGCAAGAATAGGTCGGCTCGCCCGGGATACTACCACCCGACCCACAGAAAACCGACGAGAGTAACAGTGCTTGCATTGTTGCGTTTTGTTCGGTAAGTGAGAGCGCCGCAGGGCCACCTCCCCAACAAACACGGGCTAGCAACGCACTTGCGACTCCCCTGGTGTTGCTAGTGTCTATGGACGGCGGTGATCACTTAACATCAGGTGACCCACTTGTTCGTTTGCCTACTTAGATATAAATGTAAAAGAAAATGGTCGAAGTAGTGCGAACGTTTATAATTGTTACTGAAAATGTAACACGATATCTGGATGACTGAATTACAAAAACATGGCATGGTATGGCAAAAATATGGTTGAGTTGTATTACGGTTTGAAAAATGTTTTTGTTGAAATGTTCTGGCACTAGTAGTGTTTTAACACAATTCCTTAGGGGCAGCGCCGTCTTTACTGACTAATTCCGAAAGGAATTAATTACTATTCTATTTAAATTTTACTATAGATGTAACGATGTATACTACACTCATCAAAAAAGTCTAAGCAACATGTACTAATTGAAATTTTAGGATGGTTCTTCACATTATAACGTTGTATTTTATTTTTAAAATAATATCTTTAGGGTTCTGTGATGTAAAAATAACAGCTGTTGTCTTTATAAGTTCTTTTAATAACAGAAATGAACAATATTAGAATATACTGTAGAAACTAAGATACATAAGAAACTAAACTTTTTTCTTACAAAATGAAATTTCTAACGAAAATGTATTTATTGTGAAAGAATAGAACAATTTAATACAAAGTATGGGCGCCTCTGCTATTCAGAACTTATCGGCAACGATTATTCATTGAATTAATGAGACTGTTTATGTCATCTTGCGGTATTCGCTCCCAATGGAATTGTAGCAAATCCTTCAGCTGTTGGGTTGTTGTCGCTCCGTCCAAGTCCTTCAAAACACGTCTCTGGAGCATGTCCCATGCTCGATGGGGTTGAGATCTGACGATTGTGCAGGCCAGGGCAATACCCGGATGTTCTCCGTTGCAAAGTATTCACTGGTTCGCCGAGCTGTATGTGAACGCGCATTGTCATGCATTAACCTAAAATCGGAGCCAAAGGTTTGTGCAAATGGGTAGACATAAGGTCTGAGAATATCCTCAATGTAATTTTTAGCATTCATATTTCCATTTACAAAAACGAGCTCAGTTCGCCTGTTCTTCATAATACCCGCCCATAACATAACTGTTGAGCCGCTGTATGGATGAACTTCCTGAACGCACCTGAGCCTTTCAGTATTTCCGGGCCGACGATACACTCGCACCCTTCTTGTATCAGGCTTAAACCCGAATCGCGACTCATCGGAAAACATAATTTTATCCCATTGTTCCTGGGTCCATGTTATGCGTTCTCTACACCATTCATATCGACGAGCGCGATTCCCGTGACGTATCGATGGGCACCTGATTGGGCGTCGAGCTCGTAGGCCGTACTCGTGCAGTCGATTTCGCACAGTTTGAGTACTTACATCAACACCACTTGAAATTTGTAGCCTCAAACTTATCTCTCGAGCGGTTAACATCGGCTGGCGTCTTGCAGTCAGTTGTATGTACCGGTCTTGCCGAGTAGTTGTACACCTTTTATGGCCTGGATGCTGTTCAGCGGGTTCTCCTGTATTATTGTAGCGCTGCCAAAGACGACAAATAACACTTCTATGAATGCCAAAATGTCGAGATACCTGAGATTGATTACTTCCCGCTTGCAACATCCCTACAGCTCTTTGCATTTCATCTGCCATCAAATGACGTCGCTTCATGACGTAAAGAATATCTAACAATTCAATTTTGTCGCTAACTTTATTTAAATGGTTGGTAAAATTATAAAATCAAGACTAAACGTAGCAATTAAAACGCACTTAAATTCAAACAAATTCGCAGTCATTTGAATTTTATGAAAAAACAAAACATAATCAATTTTTTTTTTACAACCAGCCAGTATGTTATCAATAACAAAAAAGTTTATTTACCTACGCACTTTGTTTGAGTAAATACTTAAAAATTACTTAATATAAATGGTAAAATTTGTAATATCACGCATGTTGCTTAGACTTTTTTGATGTGTGTATTTCAGCGACACATTTGCTATACGTACGTGAGGTAAATGAAAATCGTATAGGCGATCAAAAATCACAAGATAAAATTACGGGAATTAGTGAACTTTATTTAAGTTTAATTGAATAAGAGAGCCGAGACTATACAAATATAAAAAATAGTGATTATTGATTTTTTGGAGTAAAACTTCTTTAGGCGCGACTAGGAAGTAACTGGACGACAATGCAACGGAAGTCCGTTATGGCAATATGGTCTCACGATTCTGTACCATTCGGTATTTAAATATTTTTGATTTTGTCAATAAATAGTTTATAAACAAATCAATCAAAAATTAAAAAAAAAACAAATTAATAAAACATATTAAATTGAATAATAATAAAAATCATAAAATACAATTAATTATGTATTTATGGCCGCGCGACCGTGCTGCTATCTGGTTTCAATTCTAATTCGGAATTTAAATAATACATGAAATATTATTAGCAACTCTTTGTTATAAAGTAAATAAAATATAGAAAAGCACGAACAGATAGATTACTATGATTATGGTTTATATATAAGTTTTCCGTTAATCGCGTATGAGGGTTACACGCTCTCATTTTTTAAATCTTTGTTTTATTTAAGACTTTTACCGTTTCAGACTGTTAATCCCATCATAAACTATATTTACTTACAATTAAATATCATAAATCTAAAATAAATAACAAAGTGGTTAGGAAAGGAATTTAAACAAACTACGAGCATTTTGGAAGAGTCCAAAATCGCTTCTGTCAGAATGCTGTAATAAACATTCACATCTCGATGTCAATATTAAAGCTTTTAACAAAAAGCGTTCTTTCGTTACGATTTCTGTGACATTCAATCAAGAACTGAAAAACATCGTCGATCTTAACACACTCATTACAAAGCGGTGAATCTATAATTCTCATTGGAAATCTAAATTTTCCTAATGGAATATGTCCAGGCCGTAACCTAAAATTCTATTCATATTACGGTACAGGTGGAGGCTGACATTGACTTGTACGGTACCAATCCCTTTCTCATTTGATGCCAAATTGAAGTATTCTTTCCACATGCCATGACACCTTATATTAAATTGATTTGAAACTCTTGAATAGTATAGAAAAACACTTATATCTGAGCCTTCTGGTATTACTTGTGTAGAACTGTGTTTCTCAACTAGTGAGTGGTCATAATAGAGATGTTAGTTAATTTTGAGTTTGTCACGATATTGTTGGATTGAATCAAAATGTAGATCGGTGCGTCGGACACGTACCTACCTGTGGGGCGGGTCGTGCGCGAGCGCGACGCGACGGAGGAGTGTGGGCGCCGCGGGTGCGTCTTGCCCGAAGGGACCGCGTCGCGTGTGCACCTCGTACAGCAATAGCGCAAATGCATATACGTCCGACTGCTGCGAGCCTTGTCGTCCCTCCTCACATGTCGTGAATCCGTCTTTTCCCCAGCCCGCGTCTCGAAGTTGCTCCGGTGATAAATACAGTAAATCTGTACAATACATTCAATTACAACATATATCTTCTATATCTATCATATATTATAAGAGAATAAAATGATTTGGTATATTAATTTAAAAAAAACGCATTTTAACGATTAACATAATAACTGAATATATAACACGAAAGAACTGAAAACTAATTCAAAACGTACGGAATTGAAAATAATAAAGGTTCCTTTATGTATTATGCTTATTTATTATTTAACTGTTATAAAAATGTTAATCATATAAAATTAGGATGTTAAAGTAATCATCTATCGGTACATACTATCAACATAAGATCTCAAAGCATTGGGATCCGAAGGCGGCAGTTCTCCTTTTCTGAATTCCTTTAATCCGAAATCAGCCAATTTCACGACCCATCGCGCATCCACCAAGCAATTGGAAGGCCTAAGAGCTCCGTGATACAGAATCGGTGATTCGTGAATAAAGATCATGCCCTACGAAAAAGTAAAAAAATTGTGGGGTGGTTACTACGATTTAGACGTTAAACATAGAAAAATATTGTTAAAGGGCAGAAGTTTTTTACTTAAAAATTAAGAAATAAACCTCGAATTGTTATGTACTATATAATTCTCTTAATCATTGTAAATTATTGTATCTCTAATTCCAGAAGAATCTGTGAAGTCATTGTAAATAATTTACATGTTCATAAAAAACAATCACGGAATACATACGAGTACATATGTTTTCATGTTTCGATCAACAATAACTTGAAGTTGAAATGGTAAAGAATATACCTACAACTTATAATGCAACAATTATTCTATACCATATGAATCTACTTACTCTAATTATATCTCCGACCAAAGAAGCAGTGAACATATTGTCTAGTTTGATGTCCTCATTTTCCAGTATATCCTGAATAAAATGAAAACTGGGTAATAATCATTAGAAAATCATGTAACTTATAATAGAAATAAGGTACTACATTTTACCTTGAGACTCCCTCGAGTGCAGTATTCAGATAATGCGCATACATTTGGTGGCTCGATACACGCGCCTACGAAACCATTTATATTATCATGTTGCAAATCCCGCATCTATAAGTGTATAAGATTGTTCTATTAGTTTGTATTTAAATACGTTTCAAGAAAATGAAAAAAATGGAACAATATGTTTTTCTCGTGCTGTACGCAGTAGTGAGTTCAACTTTTTTTTTCTCGATCTGACTACACTATTGACCTGGCAAGGTCTTAACAGCTTCATCGGACTACAAATGAGTTCAACGATATTGAGATCTTAGTATAGTACCAATTCGTTGCTCTTATGATTAGTATCTAACGATGACTTAGATTTTATTTTCAATGATTTTTATATAAGTGTGAAATGTCGAGAGGCTTTTAAAATAAATCTTATGTATTCATAACCGTTGTAATTATGATAAATATTTAGTCATGTATATAAATAAAGCACAAATAAACTCGATTGGTATTTAGTTGTTTTTTACTAATGTAAGGGGTTTCGATGATGTTTTGAAAAAATATATATAAACTAAATGTTGGTAAGTTTTGAGTAAAAGTCGTCAGTGTCAACAAGTCTCACTCTCAGCCTTTAATTTTTCACATGCATTTTTCCCAACTCGTGCAGAGTGAATTTTTCTAATCAATTAATTTAGTTTATTAAACAGTACAAAAAATATTTTAAAATTTTACAGAAATGTATGCAGCGAATGGTGATTAAAAAAATCAAAATTAGTTTAATTATTCATTGTACATGTGTTTTTTTTCCAAACTTGTTGTTTTCGCAAAGAGATTATTTGGTATTGGTAATATAAAGGGAGAGAGGGGCGATCGCAATTTGATACGATTCAGTACTCACTCCTATGGCGTGTTGCATGAGCATAATATTAAGTCACCAAGATTTGTTAGTCCTGATATAGATACAAGTCAGGGATTGTACATATGTTAACATTTAGAGCTCTTAACGTTTGAAAGCATTCTTTACTAGTTTTTCAAGAGTGCACGAAAACAATATATTATGTTTAAATAAATAAGTCTAACAAATATCTAAGTCCTTAACACCAATGTAACGAATGCTTGCAAGAGTTCGAAGACTTTGCTAATAGTAAAAGCTAACTTCGTAGTCATGTTGCTATTACAGTAAAAATTAGCTCCGGAAATTACTTCACAGCTACTAATACTGATTACCTATTATCAAGAATTAAAGAATCTGAATATTACTGTTTTGTTTAACGACCAGACATTGAAATAGGGTATTTAAACATTTAACACTTTTTATATCTTTCAATATTCTTTATAATGAAATATCTAAGTACGTGAAATATATTTTAAACACTCATCCAAAAAAGTAATAGTAATAAAATCAAACGAAACATGTGATTTCGCACATCGTGTTAACCAAACATGAACTTTATTGATTAAATGTGATTCGTAAAATAGCGTCTAACAAGAAATAATATTTTACCAGCGGCGGTTTTCCAGACTACGTTTGATTTCAAATCGTCTAGTGTGTACAAATATGTGTAAGTATACTCCAGTTATTCTCAAATACCTAAGCAAATATCTGTTATTTATACGCCTAGGAACTTTAGTGAGTAGCTCGTATTATTCAATCTGACATTTAAGATGTTATTTCGACCAAGTCCATTTTCTAAAGGATATTATGATTATTCGGATTATTGAATTGACATTGATTATTATTGAAATTGGTTGGTACCCGCGACTTCGTTCTTCTATTATTGTTATTGTTTCCTGTAAACTAGATGTTTCGTGTGAATAAATAGTAGCCTATGTTTAATTGTTTTTAATTGATCATTACTTCTCAACCTCTATAACCTTGTACCCATTTTAAGTAAGCTCTGTCAAAAACTATCATTCCCACTTCATTCCTCCGAGAACAAATCTATCATTCCCACTTGATTCCTCCGAGAAAGCGGAAAACGTAAGTTGCATAGATAACAAGTCCTCTATTTGTCTATAAAATAGTAACGCAGAAAACCAACAGACACTCTTAATTATTTATATCATATTGATTACTGTCAGCTTTATTAGGACTTTATTTTATGCCAAGCATGCTTTTTTTATTTGGCCGTGGGGTAGTGGTGTGTAACGGAGTAGATACAAGGATATTAAAAGTAATGGTGAAAAATTTTGTTTAATGGCATTGTCGTGAAACATGTCAGAACAATTTTACAATGCAATAAAGACAAGTCACTTGGAAAATAATAAAATAAACGTTTAGAACGAATTTTGGTAATTCTATTTAGATCATAAATATTTATAAGTAAAGCAGCATATAATAAAGAACGTTGTTAAAAGACCTATATAATATACTTTTCAATTATTGCTGTGTATAAAAAATTGTTTATGTATTAGGTATATGTTTATGAACTAATGACAAAATTGTCACCATCCAATGTAGAGACTACATTTAATGTTATATTTCATAGTCAACATAACCGATAGGTAACTCGTCGCTTTCGTAATAACACTATTTAGTTTTTTTGGTATTTGTGTTTTAAATGCACCGCGCTCGCCGACCGCTATCGCGGCCGGCTCGCGTTATTTTTTTCGCAAGTCTATTTTGTTCTTTTAACATGGATAATTCCTACGGATACCTACCTTAGCCGGGCAGCTGAGGGTGGGGTATGTTCGATTTGAACGGACTAAAACCCCGTGGTGCCTTCTCATACCTATTGGCCGGGGAGCAGGAGCTGCCGATAGGTTCGCAAGTCTAACCAAACCAAAATAAAAGAGCAAACAGTCGAGAAAAAAAAAAAATTCTATCTTGAACACTATATCATCCCAATTTCCACCTAAATCTTATTGAATACTTTGTTTTTAAATAAAGTCTTTTGGAATCTAAAAGTGTTTTAAAGGGCTGCATTTGAAATTTGCATCTTGATATAAAGATCGAAGGGGATGGGAGCAGCGGGGGAAAGTGGTGATTTTCCCCTCCCCGCGGAAAGTCATAGTTACTAAGATATTTATGATCAAAGTTTTGAGGTTATGTGTCATATCCGAGAACAATCATTGGTAATTTTGTATATTACCAACTAGATGATTTTTAAGTAGAAAAAAAATTCGTCTCAGTTCGGTTAGGTTAGGTTAGACTTGGGAAAAAAATAACGCTAGCCGGCCGCGGGAGCGGTCGGTGAGTGCGGTGCATTTAACACACAAATACCGTTTTTTTAATTGCAATATGAAGTACTTACACGCAGTTTTACATACTTTGTATTTTTTACCAAAGAGCAAATAGACTTCATTATGACTGTATATACTTGTCCATATATCTGTTAATTATAAATATATGGGTATGTGAGATTTGAAACCATATTATGTATGCAATGAAGACTCTCTAACCACTGAAGTGGTACATCATTAGTCATAACGTATTAGGTAGATTGATGTACGATGAGGAGATAAATCAGATCCATATTTCTTGTTGGTTCTTCTCGATGAATTGGGTTGTTTTCCGACCCTATGGTAGTTAGAAAGTTCACAAGCGCCATCTCAGGGCCTAAATTGAATAAAGTAATTTTGATTTTATTTGATATAGTCTGTAATTAAAATATATGTAAAACTTTTAAAGAGCACATTTGATACAGCATCAAATCAAAATATACATTTTGCTTAGGTTTCCCAAACCTCAGATTTTTTGGTTTTGTAAGTCTCTAGAACTAGATGAACTATCAAATAGTTTACCTATGGGCTGCCATGTCTATTACACGGCTATAGTCTATATAGTGAGAAAATCTCGTGCACCCAAGCGTAAAATAACCATTCGCGCAATTGGGACTTTGGTTGTAATAAAAGCCAGGGATCAACGTCATAAAATGAAACGATACCATTTACAAGAACGAAGCAAGCTATATACCGCGAGCAACTTTATATTTCTTTCATACCTTTAGTCACACAGTGAATCCTAATATGAATTATAGTGATTTGTCTCAGCCAGTTGTTCCTCTGTCAAGCACAGTTTGTGAGGGTAAACATGATATATTGTTTGTTTCGCGTTGCGTCCTCGCGACTCGAAGACTCAGTACATCCGAGTAATGTGTTGTATAACAAATAGGACGAAGTTAATGTAAATAAGCTAAAAGCTTCACTGCAATGTATATACATTAAGTTGTATTTTTGTTTTACTCTCATTTCATGTAAAAAGAATAGGTTTTTGTGGTAATATTTATTTACGGCTTAATAAATAAATTTATATAGCAAAGAAGTAAATAAGAATATTAAATTTTCTTTATTTAAGTACTTAAAGAGAAGTAACGTTGCCATCCTTATTGGTAAGTACACAAATGGTACATACCCTACACATATGTAGAATATTTTTTATTTACTACTTACATTGCTATTTCCTAGCCCATAGAGCATTCTAGTTCCATACGACATAGGTGAAATCAAAATATTGATATAGACCCGTAACGCATTATTTTAATTATTAATAGGCAAGTGCTCTCTCCTTTCTAATTCATTCCAGATATATGCCGTAATAACTTCCAAATAATGTCAAATGTTACTTTAGTATAGAACGATAATGTTGGAAGCACATATAAAAAGCAGATATTTAATCAGTTAAGTGGCTTATGAAAAAACTTACATAATTTATCGTTGACACATAACAAAATAACTCTCAGTATACATAAAACTTATGTAATATATTATGGAACCCTTCCGAAATGTCGTGTTTTGTCCTGATACCGTTTATGGTGTCACTGGATTTATAGGGACAAGCGCTTTAGGCGCTCAGCTGCCTCGTAAAAGGTAAATAACATCTCGTCCCCACTTATAGGTTTGGCTTTATATTCATAACTTAGAATAGGATATATTATAAGGAGTTTGGAATATTAAGTGCCTGCTATTCAAAGTTCTTTTCTACTTCATTCTTAGTTAGATTTTGCTAGTACCAGAAAATAAGTCTTTTGTTGTATACTTTATAGATTTTAGATGTACTATGACTAGGAGAGATGAAAACCATGTAACTAGAAAAGTGTTGAGTATGATGGTGGACGGATATAAGAGTAGAGGAAGACCGAATAAGGTATGGATGGACTGTGTGAAAAATGATATTTGCGTAAAAGGTGTGAATACTGGGATGACATTTGACAGGAGACAGTGGAAAAAGAAAACATGTTGTGCCGACCCTACTTAGGTGGGATAAGGGTAATGATGATGATGACTTGATAGATTTTATCGTTTGACCACAATGTGATATGATACTAAATGGTGACGTGGTTTAAGATTGTGAACACGCTAAACTTACAGGGGGATGATTTTCAAGTGCAGCTGCCGGTACACAAACAGATGCTTAGCGACAGACTTTCAAGTGTAGTATCTAGCCAGACGGACTTAGAAAAAGCCCTACCATTCTATACTTTCATCAGGATGCTTTCCTTCATCGAAAGCCCCGACTGAGTTGCTAGGGTTCGAACCTACGTCCATCAACGCGGTTTCCGAATACGCTATCAACTAAGTGAACTTTGTAACTCGGTAACAGTTAATCTAGTAAAAATAGCCTTCTGTTTGTTATTATATAACAGAACCAAAACTAGAATTCGTAATTTAATCGTTTTAGAATGAAAATAATACAAATAATATTAAAAGAGAATAACAAAAATGGCAGAAGAAGGCACTGCACCGTCCTGAATATTTCCCGTTAAAGTCAATTAAAATATATGTAGGTACATAGGTAAATAACTCTGCAGCTGACTTACTAATCTATTGTATTTTATGAAACCCTAAAAGTTTTACTACAAAAAAAGCTTCAAAAGTTAAAACACCACACACGACCATAACATCGAATTGCACTGTTTTATAATTGACATTCCAGAGAAATTCGATGAATTATTAATTAAATTGTCTTCTATAGATCTTAAAAATAATATTAGATACAACGAAGCAGAGTCGGTGTAGAGAGTGTACATAAATGAAAGTACTCACTATTTTGAGTTCCTTTTTGATTTCTCTATTGATATCGATATGGTGCCTGCGAACGCGTTTGACAGCCAACAGCCTCCCCCGGTAGAAAGCAACTTCCGTGAAGATCGCAGAGTATCGGAAGTCCAGGTCTGGGTTGGAGCTCAACGACACCTTCATAAGGACATGTAATAAACACTATTTAGCCCGATCAATTAATAATAACGTCGAACTGTGTTCAGAAATTACATTAATTCGAAAAGTTTTTTTTTTTTCGAACTGACTATGCTATTGACCTGGCAAGCTCTTTACAGCTTTACCGAACAAAATTCGAAAAGCGTTGCATTTCAATCATACATCTATATATATATAAATATATCTTATCTCAAATATATAATATCTTAATATATATATTTCTTGTGTGCGTGTGTATGTGACTGAACTCCTCCTAAACGACTGGACCGATTTTGATGAAATTTTTTGTGTGTGTTCCAGTGGATCCGAGAATGGTTTAGATTCACAATTGGACCCGGTAGGTGGCGCTGCGGTTGACTTTTAGGATTTTTTTTAATTATCAGGGCAGGACAACGTCCGCCAGGCCCGCTAGTATATATATATATATATCTGTATAGAATATATATAGTTCTTGTGTTCGTGTGTATATGACCGAACTCCTCCTAAACGGTTGGACAGATTTTGATGAATTTTTGTGTGTTTTCAGTTGGATTCAACAATGGTTTAGATTCATAATTGGACCCGGTAGGCGACACTGCGTTTGACTTTTAATATACCTTTTTCTTCGCCGCCTGCTAGTAAAAATGTAAAAGTCTGCCTTAGTGCGTGCATCACTCAAACACTACACATTTGATTCTTTTTTTTAAATGTATATTATAGGGGAAAACAAACAGGCGGGTCACCTGATGGTAAGTGATCACCGCCGTCCATAGACACTAGCAACATCAGGGGAGTTGCCAGTGCGTTGCTAGCCTGTGTTTGGGGGAGACGGGTTGTGAAAGTGGAGAGGAGGGGGAAGTGAGGGGGAGGTGGTCCTCCGGCGCTCTCACTGACCGAACGAAACGCAACAATGCAGGCAATGTTACTTCACGTCGGTTTTCTGCGAGAGGGTGGTACTACCCCGGGCGAGCCGACCTATTCATGCTGAAACCGGTAATAGTTTCAGCGTCCCTCTACCACCTATTAAATTGATATGGGGTTCCATAAAATAAAAGGTATTCAGTTGGTGTTTCGTTATCTTTAAAGTTTAGGAACCGCTGAGCTACTTTATAATATGTACAAAAAGCGAATATCTAAAAAGATTTTTCTAAATTGAATAGATTTCAGATTTCAGGCGGTCACCATACAAGTACTGAGCGCTTTTGCCATACAAAGAAGTTCTTGAACAGAATTCTTTCAGAAGAAGAAACTTCAAGTAGTCGGAGGTAGAAATAGGTGTAAGAAAAAGTAAAATTATATGTATAGTAGGTATAGGTACATTTTACCTGACTAGAGCGCACTCCTCCAGTGCTGCCTCCTCCGTTTTTTTCATTGTTAACAATAGCGTTTGTTGAGGAATTGATGTTCGCGCCCGCACTGCTATCTTGCTGGAAAAAATTATCTCTGACCAACTTGTTTAAATAGGACATGATAAAGTGTTCATATTTTCTAATGATACTAAAATATTTTGCAAATGAAGAAGCTTTAACTATACCGTTCTATTAAGGATATAATCTGTTAAAAAATACTATCGATTACATAAGCATTTTCAGTGATACCAATCAAATATGGGTATATTAGGATACAGGTATGTGACATGATTAAATCTCTATATTTTAAATGTAAGTAAAGAAACTGTAATAGATAACTAATAAGTATATAATTAAGCACAACAAATAAATAAATATATTAACATGTATTGAGCACACAATAGCATCTTTATTTCATAAGTATTTTACATTTGTAATAACAAACAATAATATATATGTACGTATATTGCTATGCGTCCTTGCTTGCCTAATAAAATTACCATGCAAATATCTTGTAACCAACTAACTACTATGTTTATTTTTCATTGTCGTGGCTTAGTAGATGCGTGTAGGTGTTGGAAAACCTACAATTTGCAGGTTAGGGATACAGTTCATATAAGCAGTCTATATATTTCCGGTATATAGATGAGAAATGTAAAATAGTATTTCTGGTAAGAGGATCATGACATCATATTTCTTAAAGTACAAAAAAAGGAAAAGCAAAAATAATTAATAAGCTGATAGAGCAGCTACTAATGAATTCCCGTTAGTCCGCGGCTGTGTCAGTTTATGAATTGTATTGTATTGTCGTTGGTATTTACTCTCAGATATCGTAGAGTAATTTTACCAGCTAGTAAAAAAGAAATAAGTTAGTATAATTCGATTTAGTGACTAGGTTCATAGTCGTAAAATATAACAAAAAAAACAACAAATTAAATTGTTTAATTAAAGACGATTAAAGATATATTGTATATTATAAAATATGTATACAATAAATACATATTATTATTTTTATTTATTTCTAATTTGTTTTCTACATATTAAAAACTATATTGAACATTGTACAAAGACTTCGACAAATTGATGATATGAAATAAAAAGTAACTATTTCCAAATTTTTTAAATTAATAACATCTATAATGTTCTATATCTATGATCTCGTCAATCACTACTAAAGAAACAAAAAATATTAAAAAATCGATCGAGAAACAGAGAAGAAAATGCTATTTAAGTGTTCTGTCTTCGCCTATTTATGCATAGAATCCGTTAGATATAAGGTAGTATTAACTCCAGTGCTTTAATATGCATTGATATCTTATCCTGCAACCTAAATTGCATTACTGCAACTACTTAAATTACCGACATCAGAGCGCCTTGAAAGAACAATGAATAGCAGTCCGCCTTGGCCCTCGGAAAGGTGTGACAACGTAATAGAGGTAATTTAGTATAAACAAACCATTTGGTTAAACTCCAAGAGTAGATAAAAAGCAATGAGTATTTAAACATAGGTCTCATGCAAACAACATCAAACAAGTTCAGTTTACCTACTCAGTTTGTTGGCTCGCTGCTTATCGTCTGGCAGATGCAAGTCCCTGAAATCTATTTTCCAGAGAAGCGAATCAAGTTCTTGTTCGTAACGCCAACCTCGATAAAGGGCGAGTGCTGCCAAAGCAAGGAGGGCTAAGGTACCGCCAGATGCGCCAAGTGCCCACGCGCCGATATGACCTTAAAATATGAATACTTGTTTACCATATAGCCATTTAATAGTGAAGTTTTAATCGGTCAAAACCTATTAACTATGGTAATTGAAATCATATTTTTATTTTTTAAACATAACATCGTAAGTTGAGCTCATTTTTCTAATTTAATACTTACATGAATTAATTAGGCATATAGTGTAAATATAGTTTCTAACTATAACTGGTAACTGCACATATTTTACACCGAATTAATACATCGTACTCATCCGAACATGATGACAATTATGTACATATCTATTAAAAAGATAATAAAAAACTATATATTACCATTATAATAATTGTTAAGTTAAAAGATTATGATTATACTCGTATATGCTTATATGAAAATATTACGTAAAAGTAATTCATAATTTACTATTAAAATAACCGGGCAATTAGGCACACAATCTTTGAACCTTTCAATTAGTAGAATTTAAAGAGAAATATTAAAACGGGAAAGGATTACTCAATGTTTGTAAAATTGTGATGTATATATGTGTTTCTGGTTTAGGTGTTTTACGTGACGTATAATCATTATTCTTTCTAACTTCAGCGTTGAATTATCTGTTTGATTGACTACTTTATACAATATAATACTTTCAAAACATATAGTGATAAATACGAAGTAATCACTGTTAGATTTTGCTTATATACACATTTGTGTGCATACTAAGAATTAACTCTATGGTGTGTATTTGTGTCGTGTATATAAGTTTATCTTAAAGTACCTACGGTTTATGACTTATATGACTCCAATATATTACAGATAAGCAATTTCTATAGTATGTTCCGTTACGAGGGCGAATCTGTTGCCTGTTAAGTCATTGAATCGATTCATTATTTTTATCGTCAAATAATTCATTATCATAAATATTATATATTGGACTAGCAGAATGTTTTTAATTAGATTTAATATTAATATAACCTGTACAAGAAATTCAGTACCTATTTTCTAACACCAAAGAAATATCGGGAAAAATGTAAAATTATTTACAAAAATACTGTTTGAACGCGTAGAAAGAGATAAGGCGGCTTCGTTACCCGTCAACTCGTGGAACCTCAGCGATTCGAATATTTATCTCGTAAACAAAAAGAAATTCTTAAAATAGCGTGTCTCAAACTTTTCCTTTCTTTAAACGTTATCTGTCTATCATGAATCGTTTTTTATCGCACTCTGGAAACTTCTACCCCTCATTTTTATCGGATATATAAACAAGCCAGCGCGACTGGTGACTATTTTCTATTGGCCATCAAAGCAAATCTAGAAGATTTACAAAGGAACTGCGACTGCAACTGAGAACGTTTCTAATAGAAAGTCTATTTTTGTGTACAAATAAATTCTTTACTGCAAATATCATTTTATTGTTACGGGTGTATTGACACTGATACTTCAAACTTTAGACTAATTAGTTTTAACTTAATGGTTGGCTTAGTAAGATAAACCAGATTTGTTGAGATTGTTACCTAGCCTAAAAGTTTAGAAACTGTTGGACTAGATATCTAACCCACACGTATTCCACTAGGAGAATGAAACATTCGGTGTAACTACAAACCTAAATCGAACATCAAAGTGTTTTCAAGTAGGTAATTCAGTTTGTTTACTCCAATGAATATCCATCCATTCTAAATTTATATTTTAATACTTTGAACTACTCTATCTGTATATTCTGTTCGACACACGTAAACGCATAGTGTTAATAATAATTTTATATTTATTATTACTAGCAACCTGTCCCGGTTTTGTGTTGGTATTATGTGCTAATGTACCTATCATTACAAGTATTTTTCTCTTTATTTGAACATAGGCTTTGGTCACAAGTTGACCATGTCACCACTGTGATTACCACCAAAATAAAGTGTATACTATTTATGATCAATAACTTTAGCGGTTTTTAATACTAGACATAACCAGCAAAGCCTCCACGGATGTCGGGAAAGCAAGGATGGCATTACATAAACCGACGGATCTCAATGAGTCATTAATTTTATTTTCCACTGCTAATCTTGGAGCTTGGTTACGTGTACATTCTGTCATTATATGATAAACATCTACTATACTATTGCATATGTCACAATTTGGTGACAACGCCACTTTTATTAAATACAAATATTCAATGGAATCATAGAATGATCTTTTTGAATATAATTTTAAATCTCTTATATCTTCTAAAATATTCATTGAAATGATATGCTTCAAATAGCAGTTCTACCCACATTAAATGCCCAACGTAATTAATAATTATTATTATTTATTTATTTATCAGACATCAAGGGTCCACAAAAACAAATTATATACTTATACATAACTATGTAGTAAGTTTAAAAATAAAATTAAGTAATTATATTAATATGTGTTATTAATAATTTTTAATTAATTGAATAGGATTAATACTATCCTAAATATATTATACTTGGTCTAAATAGCGTCGCAAAGAACCAAAATTTATTTAATTCTCTGTAAAAGGTATAACTGATTATTGTGGGTTATCCCTATAGCCCGAGAGCCAGTAACAGAAATGTATGACCAAGTTCCTCTCAAGTGATAATTAGTAAAATGCATCAGAAAATCGAACTATAAAGTCTCGTGAACGTCAGCTAAGGCTCGGTGGGGGGGATGAGCAGTTGTAACCTCCCACGCTCGAAGAAAAAAAAATACATTCACTCATTTCCTCTCGGCTAAAAAGTTATCAAATTATAGCTAACCCAATATCTCAACAAAAAAAAGAAATCAGCTGGCTATAACATAGTGTATTGTACGTCAGCTGATGTCTCGATCATGGAAAAAAAATCTTCACTTTCAGTGATATCCTCTCAAATAAAAATTTACCTGATGATAGCTTATATGTAGCTATTGATAAATATATACGTCAGCTGGCTGTATCTCGGTGGAAAAATCGTCAGCTGATAATTTGAAGGTCGTTACGTAGAAGTTAGCCAGAAGCATTTACTGACTATTTAAATGCATCAGCTGACTAGGTTTCCCTCGACTTACTGCTAGCTGATTTTTTTTATTTATCACAGAAACATATTTAAAATCAGCTCACAAATTTTCACGTGGGAGGAAATGACGTCTTTTTAATTATTCTTGTTATTTTTAAAGATTCAAACAATACACGCTAGCATAGCATAGACAGTATTAAGGTACGCTTGGAGGGGGTACCCTTTTGTTGAAAGAAGAAACATCTAGAAACATTGTTGTAGTATCTGTGAAAAATCTATAAAAATGTCTACTGTAACGCCTTTTTGCGTTTTTTGCAAAAAAACAAAATCTATTTCTAATTTAAAATCGTTCAGTGAAGAAAATCTCATTAAGTGCAGTGCTATATTGAGTGTAAGAAAAAATAATAACCTAAGTGGACACGAGGCTGCACTTCCGACAGAAAAAAACAATTTTCAGCTGTACCACAGTGAGTGTTATAGACGCTTTACGGCTTTGCCCCCAAAGTATCGCAAAATAATACCAGAAGATGCATCTGCACTTCCGGCATTTCACGCATTCACAGGGTGTGATTTTAACCCGGCCTTCTTTCGAAAAGGAAAAAAACGACCTTTTTCAATAATGGCTAAATCGCATGATTTCATCGAGTGTTTCATCCAAATGTCAAAATCATTAGAAGATAGAGACAATATTTTTGAGAAAATACAAGAGTTTGTTTGCCATATGTATGGATTTAATCGTCTGAAAAAGGTCAATGAGGCAAGAGTAGCGTTGTTTGAAAAAACATATAAATTCTTGGATACTGAGACATTCAAGTTACCAAAAAAAGGTATTGACGGCTCTTCTCTACCACCTTGCGAATCAGAGCTATATCAGCAATTTTTAAGAGCATGTTACATAGCTCAAATTTGGTCAAATGCACACCTGAAGGTTCCAACTTCTGATGATCCGGAAGACTATGGTTGGGAAGAAATTGACAATAAATATGATTTCAGCTGGTTCTTTGGAAGTCAGTTACCAACATCAATTGATGAAATAACTATCCAGCCCGAAAAAGGTAACATTTTATTATCATATTAATGATATTATGCTAAAATATGCATTCTAATTTTTTTTTGTACAGATGATGACGATGAAAATATTACCGCAGACAGCTCTGACAGCGACTCGGACAATGAATCAGAGAGAGATAGGTGTGACTCAAGCCATAGCGAAAACGAAAATGATTAAATAACATTGTCATTCTTATTGTAATTTTTCACAATTTTTTTATAATAAATATTTTTTATCAAGTAACTAGTTAATTTATACTAAGCAAATAGATTATTTAAATATTGGAATAGAACTAAAATTATTTGAATATACACGTATAAATTTAAAAAATATTGATACGGAATATTTGTTTCACCTCAACACTCATATTGGAGTGCTATGCCGAATAATTGAAAAGATGTCATTTCCTCCCACATGAAAATTTGTGAGCTGATTTTAAATATGTTTCTGTGATAAATAAAAAAAATCAGCTAGCAGTAAGTCGAGGGAAACCTAGTCAGCTGATGCATTTAAATAGTCAGTAAATGCTTCTGGCTAACTTCTACATAACGACCTTCAAATTATCAGCTGACGATTTTTCCACCGAGATACAGCCAGCTGACGTATATATTTATCAATAGCTACATATAAGCTATCATCAGGTAAATTTTTATTTGAGAGGATATCACTGAAAGTGAAGATTTTTTTTCCATGATCGAGACATCAGCTGACGTACAATACACTATGTTATAGCCAGCTGATTTCTTTTTTTTGTTGAGATATTGGGTTAGCTATAATTTGATAAATTTTTAGCCGAGAGGAAATGAGTGAATGTATTTTTTTTTTCTTCGAGCGTGGGAGGTTACAACTGCTCATCCCCCCCGCCGTGCCGCAGCTGACGGTCATAAGGCGTCATGATACTATTGTCTGATGCGTATCACCAATTATCTCTCGAGAAGAAATAATTAACCAAATTTTCACCTGGCTCTCGGACTACTAGGAAATAGATCTATACTGCCGGGGACTATTCTGTAGGCGTTTTTAGATGTACAATTCCGTGCTATATTATTTTTATGTATATCACAAGATTTAGGCAGCGTTTTCAAGTGTCAACAACTCCTTCTTACGACTTATAGAATATATCGACTTTTTTCTATTTGTAATAAATCATTATACCTATATATGTTATACATATAAACCTTCGAGATATTTTTTTAAATAAATTGAAAGCCGTTGCGTAAATTAGAAGAACTAAGGCAATACATAGACAGGCACGAAAAGCGATTTTGTGAAAATTGCCGATGTAATTACCCGCATGTGCTTTATAACCGTTCGTCAATTAGTTACGTCATGCCCCGTTATACGGTCCGTCTAACTTGCTATGTCGGTGAATAATTTAACTTTTATATAAAACACAATTCCTTACTTTATGCAGGAGCCAGAGTTTGAAGACATTAATCAGATTGTTCAACGTCTAAGTTTCCACAGTGTTTTATTTATATAGAGTATTATAGAGTACATAACTTATCAATCTTTTCTGTCCGCATTCTTCTTTTACTTAGGAAGTATCCGTGTTAATAAACCCAGAGCTTATTGTTGTTCTGCATTAATTTAAACATATTTTTATCTATATACTATTATTCACCTATTTTCATAGTTATAATTTGAAGATTGGGTAATTAAGCTTTATGCAAGTGTTTAGTCTAAAGAAAAATATTTGTAAATCGCATTAACGGGTGAGATTGAGTATAATTATAATAAGTATTTGTTTTAAAACTTAAGTATTTTCCATGGGTATGTTCTTTATTACAACGGGGATCGTCGGTTATATTTCCTTGTGAGACAATTTATTTATTTACACGTGGATATAGCAACAGTCAAGAATAGTAAACTAAACTGAACTTTAGGTGGTAGAGCCACGCTGAAGGTATTACTGGTTTCAGCATGAATGGGTTGGCTCGCCCGGGGTAGTGCCACCCTCTCACAGAAAACCGACGTGAAGTAACAGTGCTTGCATTGTTGCTTTTCGTTCGGTCAGTGAGAGCGCCGGATACCCAACTCCTCTCCCCCTCCCCTCTTCCCCACGTCCCCTTCTCCCAAATACAGGCTGGCAACGCACTTGCGACTTCTCTGATGTTGCAAGTGTCTATGGACGGTGGTGATGACTTAACATCAGGTGATCCACCTGTTCGTTTGCCTCCTATAATATATTTAAAAAAAACACCTAAAACGCTTTATCACATAGAAACTTAACTTAACTTACACTATTAATAATAATAATAAGAAAAATTATATAATAGTAAATACTGAGAAACATTAAACTTAGAAAAAAAATAGAATAAGAATAAACGAAAAAGTGAAAATGAACTCATTTATGAAAACTAAAATTAACATACGGGGGAAAAAAAACAACAAGAGGGCAAACATAATTGAGAATATTGAAATATGATATACTTACTAGCTGTTGTTGAAATGGTCATGGATATAAGATGTATTTAATTGACATTAAAATTTAGTTTAATGTAATCGTAATGGGTAAAATATTATAATTCATAAGACGTGCGAAAACAAGTCTTGTTCATAATTTATTTTATACAAGCGACCAACCCGGCTTTGCATGGACGCAAAATGTGGCGTTATGGACGTCTACACGATTAGGTCCCTTTTTTAGAGTTCTGATTTATACAGTTCATTAAGTAATAGAAACTACACCAAAATCTACACACAAAAATCGAGATGTTTTTTTCTTTTTGAGAGCTTCTGCTGTGTGTCAGCGTTAGCCTAGAGTAGTAACTATTAATACGCGGACGAAGTCGCAGGCAGGGGCCATAATCTATATACTAATATTATAAAAAAGTAAAGTTTGTGAGTTTGTGAGGTTGTAGGGGGTAATCTCAGGAACTACTCAACCGATTTCGAAATTTTTTTTACCAATATAAGGCCACGTTATTTATGAGTTTCTCATAGGCTACATATCATCACGCTAAGCCAATAGGAGCGGAGCAACAATGAAAAATGTTTTAAAATCGGCGTATTTTTTCCTTTTGAGAGCTTCCGCTGCGTCTTAGCCCAAAATAACTATTCCACGCGTGTGAAGTCGTGGGCAGAAGATATTAACTAATTATATTATCTATAATCTATACTAATATTATAAAGAGGTAAAGTTTGTGAGGTTGTAGGGGGTAATATCTGGGGAGTCGGAGAAAAATGGTCGAACGAAAACGTTTCTTCCGAACGCTGCCTTAATTATGAGATATATATGATTGAGTTCTAGAGAAAAGGCTAGTTTTTAATAAAATCCAAAAGATACACATGATTACTGAGTGTTACTTCTCTATAATCATTTTTAAGATGTACAATACCGTATGTACATTACTTTGGTGTATCTCGTAGGGTTTAGGGTTTGTGTTTGCCGTGTAAGCGCCTGAAAATCCCTTCTTACGATTTTATCACAATACATCGATTTTTGTCTACATAATATAATAATATAATATAATAAACGTGTATTGTACATACAAAGCTTCCGAAAAAAAAATGATAGTGAGAACAGTATAAAAATCGATTGCAGTCGTTTAAAAAATCTAATGGAGGGCACAGCAAGCAAAAAGCGATTTTGTTTTATAGTATTAAAGAAAACAATTGATATCATGACTAGATACTAGAATATAAAGCCATGATTTGGCGTTTCATAATAAGGTCGGCTAAGTTTCTGTAAATATATTTCTAGGTGCAACCAAGTTTATATTGTAAAATAAATGTTTCGCCTTAACAAGAAAAAGCAATTATAATAATGTCAGTTAATCTATTAATCTAGATCACACTAATAGCTTACTAGAAACCGTGAGAACTACGGGGAATAATTACAGTTTAAATAAGTTTCTCATTCGGACATAAACTATTAAAGTATTTCTTACAATTCCCTATTCATTTCATTATTTTATAATTTATTTATTATAGGTATAAGTATATTTAATTATTTATTATAAGTACTGTAATATACATAAATATATACAAGTATATGTAATAAGTGCACAGAAATTAATTTAGACTCTATACGGGGTATAGAAACATTTTTATTTACATTAATTTCTTATGTATATAAGTTTGTCTACAGACTACTATGGTATAGTTAGATTGAGCCAATAAAATTGATTATTTTAAAATACAACCTTACATAGATACCTAATCGTTGAATAACCGTCGATAATGAAGATAGTATAATAAAATATGATCTTTGTTAGTTACCCGAGGCGAGGAGACCTTGGTCGTGATATGCCTACTGAATGAGAAAGCTGAACCGATTACCATTATTAGTTATAACATTAATTGAACACATTTATTTAAATAGATAATATGTTCTACGTTACTGTCTAGTAGATAAACCTAAAAATTTAGGTTTCTGCATTAATGCGTGTTTGTATGGGCATGTATCTGGCAACAGCCCAAGCTGAAGTGTGCCGTGCACCCTTGAGCGAGTTGTCAAATAAAATCGGCTGAGTGCCTTAAGCGCTCGCCTTAGTAGTCCGGTGAAGCTGTTAAGACCTTGCTAGGTCAATAGCGTAGTCAGTTCGAACACGTGGAGATTTCAGTCACTCACCTCAGATTTCAAAAGACAGCTATCTACGTTTATGTACAATAAAAGGCTATCGTTACGTTCGGATTAATAATAATCTTATTGCAAACAAATGCATCAAGCAGTATCTCTTTATACTCACATTATTACTCATTATTAATTATATTCCCTTATTATTTAAAATCTTAAAGTAAGTACATTTACACAGAAATAAGTAAAATTGAAACAATACGTGGATATAGTTTATTCAATAAACGAATACGAAGCTATTTAATACCGTTCAAACCACTTTCGTAGACCCTCGTTATCGTCACAGCCTGCATTTCGGTTCTTTGAGATATATATTCAGCGATGGTATCGCAGTGCAATTTACGCTAAACCATATAGCCCGTAAACAAGCAATGTGGACAAATGCGACAGATTTATTTACATAACGTTTATTTTGTTTCCTACATTGCTACGCAAAAAGAATGATAAGTGCTGCACGTAAACATGTGGGTATTTAATAAATTGACTAGAAACATTTTATTTATATTATGTGGCGTCTGAAAGCGAAAGGTCAGCTTAATTGTTATTACATGTATCTAAAGTGTTTTTCGTGTTCGGAATATAAATGTCCTGTGTGTGGTTATGTATTGCGAAAAAGCATTAGGAGGACGTGTCTAGTGGTGCGAGCACAGCGGGAGTCGCGTGCGGCCGATGGCCTGCTGCTTCACATTGCCTTGTCACTAGTACTCGTTACGTTCCTTTTACGAGCCACCCCACTCACAAACTTGCACTTAATGTCGGCTAGGGTTACGGACGTACGTCGTTTTTTAGTACGCCGGAAAGGAAAATGGCAGTTTGTCGCGTCTGCGACATACAATGGACTACGCTTGGCTCGCTCTAAGATCCTGTTACCTCCTAACGCAGGCTCAGTGGAAATACTTTTTGTTATAAAGAAAATGTTTCTTATTAAAATCATACCGAAATAGATAAAAGTTACAGTTAAAATGTTACTTACTAACGCATTTTTCTCCCCGAAAGCCGCACGGCGGTTCTGATAGTGGGACCTGCCCACCCGGCCATTTCATATCTCGCACGAATCTTAATTCCTGAACAAATAACTTTGTTACAATATTCTTCTTATTTTCTTTCTCTATTTTGCCAAAAAAATCCTAAAAAAAAACTACTTGAACATTACTATTAAGCTTCATAACATTGTTATGAAGTGGATAAATGTTTCTTATTTTAGTGTTATCAAGTTCGGGCGAATTTAGTATCTTAACAAAATTCTAGCGCCCTTGTTAGAACTTTCCAAGAAGTTTTTGTGGCATTTATATAAGAATTCATGTTCCATGTCATTTTTTCTAAACGATTTCACTTGTTTACAATGACCGTCCTATATTAAGCAAAATACCACAAATATTATTTATATAAGAACAAATATCTCGAGTTTATAAATAAAAAATAAGACACAACGTATCCTTTTGTTACAATAAATACAAATACTTTTTCCAACTTTTTTGAGCCACTATAAATAATATGTGTGTTTGATATAAACTAAAACGTTATTTTAATGCTAAAATGTTCTAGTTTCGAAGTACTCTAACAACTATAGAATCCATATGTCAATTGGCAACGTAGTGCATGTTTGAAGCCAAAATGTGACGCGAAACACACCAACTGAACGTAACAAGTTGAAGACTTCGCGTCGTTTATTCGAGACGTGTTCATAATTACAATAGGTAACCAGGTATTCATAGAGTAACAAAATATCGAGTAATAATATTTTGTTATATGTATGATGATTAATTCATTTTTTTTATTTACATATAAACAGAAATGCGGCAGTAATAGTCTATATGACATTGTTGTGAGTGGTTAGAAGGTTGACAAATATATCTGAAAATGGCATAATTATCTTAAAGATGAGATGACAACTGTTTTATTAGTGTGTATTTTGAGTACAAATTAAAATAATTATTCTTGTAATATTTATTGGACAAAAAGAAGTCATTAAATTAATCGTGACTACGCCAAAGAAACTTACCGGTGAGGACTTGTGTAAGACGGCCAACGGGTAGAGGCCTGGTGGTTGTGTCTGGTCGATGGAGAGCAGCGTGTAGTTACCCTCCGTGTCGCCATTCTCATCCATATGCACCCAGTACCTATGCACACGTGTTTATATAATTACAATGAACTATGTCCGAAGGTCAATGGCTAGACGTCTAACAGACTAGTCAGTTGTAAAATAATTGTTATGGGTGCGGTGTTGTAATCACTGTCTGTATCTTTTATATCTCGTTCTCTATGATGTTATTGTTAGCTTGGAATTTTTATTATTATCAAAGCGAGACTTATTCGTAGACTTAAATGTATTGAAAACCTGTTCTGCGTTAAAACACAATACACTGATATTTTTTAGTTATATTAATGTACAAACCGATTAGTTTAGTACTGATAAGTAAAATATCTAGTGTATTCCCACCTCTAAAGGATGATCTTACAACTAACAGAAAAACAAATATAGAAGTAATAATATAAATAAGGCTATGTAAAAGTTCACACATATTAGTAAGTTTAATACAATCGAAGACTATGTAGGTACCTAACTATGATCAAAGACGTTTTGGTGAATTTTTTGGAGTAAATTTTTTTTAAGTCGGTTTATTTTTTGTTATAATTTTCTTGGTGGGTTACGCTGTGCTTTCCATGGGGTACAACAGTGCAATCACTTTGTTGTATTCCGATAAAAAAACATCTCACCGAATTCATACCGTATATCAAAATATTTAAAATTTTCTTATATACAAAATTTGAATTAAGTTCAAACATAAAATCATATTTGATTGCGAACCTGTGATCCATTTATAAAAAAATCTTTTTATAAAAGGAAAGAAACTGATCGATATTTTTAATATATCCGTTGATATAATAAAATATATTACCCACCCCATAATACTGCGATACGTAGTGTTTCTAATTCGTGCCACTATCGCTCTTCCGTCACGGGAACCCTCTCCTGTTGTAAGAGCTGTTGCTAGCGCTCGAGCGTACACCCATACTGCGTCATGCAGCCAAGCTGCTTCAACGGGGATCTATTTAGTATAATTTGATGTTAGAGCTTTTTATTGTTAAACTTCATTAGCACCTATAATAATCTAATAGAAAGGATTCTTGATCATTTCAAATCAAGAGCAAAGTTATCTACATATATAACTGTATAATTGACTAAAAGACTGACCTATTAAGGCATAGCCCAATCTATTGAAGTTAGGGCTGTGAAAATTTGCATGCCGGTTCCTCTTACACTGTAGGGGAGCACTGAAGAAGGATTTTTGGAAGTTCAACGCTAATGCGGTGAAAAAGAGGATAAAGGTATCTTTGAAAATTTAATATATTTCCCTAAGTTAATTATCATTTTATATATATAAAATAAAGTATCGAAAATAATTACTGCATAGAAACAACAAAGCAGAGGGAAATTGCTAGTAAATACAGTTTTTTTGAGGCTCAATGACGTAATGTTACTCATTTTTAGGAGTTCATTGATCCTTTGCCATTTTTTTTGAACTCATCAAGTGTAGGAACGGGCAGGTACCAGTTACTATTATTATTATATAAACTTAGACACTTATGGTGTAAAACAATGTAATATAAACGCAATGATTAGGCAACGATGAAATAAATCGATTATTGAAAATTTTGTTACCTATATTAATTAGTAAGCCTCATTCGGGTAAAACCTAGTCAATTAAAAATAACAGTTTAGTTACTTTGTTTTTTAAACTGAAATAGTGTACGATAGTTGTTAGAGTATTTTCTAACAACACCCACAGGGTTGCATCCCTATTAAAGCTTATTTCACAAAGTGAATAAATGCGCTTTATCTTGAATTATTGTGGTACTATATAAATATAAGGTTTTGTTGCGAAGCTTTTATATAGTTTTTCGACCCAAAATAAACGTTAAAAGAATTTAGGACCGCAGTGAAAATTCTTTGCCGACCTCTGACCCCTGCTGTATAGAATTAATTTTATTATCTTTAGACACCTAGTGTATAGTTTGAATTCTTCGTTAAATTAATGTGTCTCAACTGCTTATCTATGGCTGTTCTTTTCTTTGGTAAAACATATACGTATGTCAAAGCTCTTGCAATGATAAATTTCCTTTGTAGTGTCTATTTACAATAGGTTTTGATATAATTACGTCACTGGGTTATTGTTCAGAATGGCGTAATTAACGTCGCCATTATTTTGGCAATGTTACTAAAATTAATTGACAGATCCCATGAAAGTATTGTTTCTTATACATGCCTATGTGTGTTCTCATGGGGAAATATTCTTATTGTTATTAAATCTTATACTGCAATTAGCTGACCCGCGCAACTTCATCTGCGTGTAATCAGCTACCTACCAGTACCTACCGGTTTCAATTATTTTTCCAAACTCGAAATATCTTTAAAAAATCTAGAAGTCGATTATAGCGACTTCCATCGTTTACAACTGTAAAATCAAACAATTCAGGCTCTCACTCAAACAAATACTTAGTAATTTCGAAGAGACGGACATAGCGCTATCTGTCATTCAGAAACATCGATAATTTCGTTATGTTTGAAATACGAATGACCTTTGAATCATTTGCATATTGTACATACAAAAATCGCGAATAAAAAACTGGGAGGGTGGGGTTAGGAAGGTGAAAATTTGGGGTTGTAGGTATCTTTTGATGTCAAATAAAAAAATTACAAAATTAATAAAAAAACTGAATACGGATCTCCTAATCACCTAGAGGTATAAAATATACTTTACGACCTATTCTCACATCTACCAAATATACATTTTAAATTTCATAAAAATCGGTCCACTCGTTTCGGAGGAGTACAAACACTAACACCGTGACACCAGATTTTTATATATTGGATTTAACGCGTACGGAGTTGTTAGTGTAATAAAAGTAATTTCAATAACATCGCTATGGTTTCATCTATATAAATAATTTCACTGAGATCTGCCGTTATGCGTGCATCACGCAAATATCACTTTATAGATCGAACACAGTTTTAGATTCACATTTTAAATATTTGATTATCATCTAAAAAATGATTTAATGTAAAGTTATGGGAGTTTTAAGAAACTACATTTTTATAAGTAGGTACTATTTTCTTATTGTGGAGAAGTGGGGCAAGCGGTGTGGTGCGTATGCGCAGGACAATGCAGACGAAGTCTCGGGTTATAGGCGTTATAACTAGAGTTGTTAAATAAAATCCTTTTATATTAATAGCATCTCAAACATTATAAAATTCTTTTAAATTTTATTAAAATATAAAGTTCATAATATATAAATAGTCTATAGTGTGCTCAATATATATATCAAATTCATGTGCCATATTATATGCCAAATGAGATGAAGATCGGTTGAGTAGTTAAGGCATGAATTCTTTTAATAAATAATCATACAAACTAACTAGTCAACCAATCATCATATCACTTTGCATATATGTTTTCAGGTGTACAAAAAGGAGATATGCCTGGTGCCTGGAAAAGGAATAAGAGGTGCCTATTATCCAGAAAAAAGTACTCTCCCCGAGGAATAGGTCAAATCTACAATAATGCTATCAAAGACATGGGCAAAAGGCAGTATTAATATATTCATAAAAACTCACCACTTTACCGCCACCTAAGAGCTCTAGAGGATTCCTAAAATTAAATGGAGGCATTTTGAGACGTCTGTTTACTTCTCGAGCGAATGCGGGATACGAAGGGGATGGTGACGGTACTACTGCAAGATAGGACCGAAACGCTTGCATAATTCTTGGGCCCGGCTCTTTACGCAAAGGCCCAGAGAGATACCGGATTGCTTCATTTGGTTCATATTTTTCAACATCGACGCCTATGGCTGCGTATTCACCTACAATGAAAATAAAAGCGAATAACCTGTTTTACTTATATACGAACAAACTTATTTAACATATTATGTATGCATGTATGTTTATTGTTTTAAAATAGACAAATAACTATTGTCATTTTACAGAATAACAATTTCATTAGAAAACATATGTATTTTATTAAAGCCTTCATTTTAAAATTGTAGCCCACCACATTTGTCTTAGAGGTCTGCTGCATATTTAAAACTACTGAATCATTTAAAATTATCAATACATTGGGTTGTTATAACTACAACCACGTTAATTCGTAATCCTCAGTAAGTCGAAAAAAAATATCATTCGCTTCCGCTGAATCCCTAAATACTCGTGTCTAGAAATATTTACACTTTGTAACTCGAACAACATGTTATTTCCCTGTGAGGTACTGATAACATATTTTTACTTTATAACTCGAATTTCTAATATGTAATATGTTTTAATATGTAGATAAATATGAACCATAAAACTTAAGTTAAATTCTTATTTAAATTTGATTCTACAATTAAAAAAATATACGTAGAAATCACACCTTTCTAAATCGAAGTTTTAGCAGTTAAATCTTTTGTGTCTTGAAATTCTTGTCAAGTCGAAAACTCATTAATACATCTTTATTTTTTGCATTTTCCTTGACAATAGAATTATAGAGATTCCACTGTATTAACACGAGCATCGGAATGTAAATACTGGATTTCATAAAGAGCAACGTACATCCAAAAGTTTTATTTATGGATTCGCTATCTGCTAGACGCAGATGACTTTAATCCTTCTGTTTATTTCGTTACAACTTATCTACACTAATGACATGTAATCTTTACACGCGATTTGAATTTATTACAGTCAGCTGTACAGTTTTCGGTGTTAATTAAACATTGTTAAATACTACAAAACCCACTTTGCTCTACGATTGTGACGTAGTCGAATTTATGTTCTGTCTACCAAATAAAGCCCGTCTCTGTGGCTTTAAGCATTCAAAATGACTGGAATTACGTAGTTCGCGAAGTTTATTCACGTTAGGATCAACTATCTGATTAGATGTGTGGCCTTTAAACAGTTTAACGTTTAAGGGTGACTAGTATCAGAACCTTAAATCAGATAAAAACTCTAAATCTGACGAAAACCAGATTGAACATTTTGGTGCAAGCATAGTTTAACCTTGGTAATAAGGTTTTCTATGTGGCTTACAAAAAAATTGATAGGAATTAGTATGCAGTCGGCAGGTGTGGTGAATTTACGACGGCATACTTTTTGATATCTAAAGAGAATCTTTTTTAATAGGATACTTATGCGGTTCAGTGTGACTGTATACATCAATACGCCTACACTTGCCTATAATTATAAGAAGATATATAGGATTTATAGATATATATATATTATTAAATGGATGAGTCATGTATGTTATAAAACGTTTTAAAATCAAAAAGAAAAAGGTTTAGCTGAATACAGAAGTGTACAGTAACTTGAAAAATTAGTTATTTATTAGGTAATTTTCATACCATATATCGTAATCACGAAGATATAATAAACTGTATTCAAAATTATTCAAATATTTACACGGTATTAGGAATAATATTATAAAAAATAACTGTTGTATATAGTTATACTCACACTACAAGTACGTGCAAATTAATAAGTAAATACCAATGATCTACAAAGGATCTGCGGTGTTTGCTCGACCCGTAACCGACCTACGTTCTTTATTGAAACTTCTCTCGATAAATTTCTATTGAATTTTAAAACTTTGTTCGGAATTTAATAGCTCTCAGATGCTTTTCAAGTTATTATAGAGCTCTATATAAAATGGAATCTTGAAACCTATTTTAAAGCTGATATTTGGTGATAAATATTCTTATGATGTCATGGTGACCTGGACATGCATAATTAAAAAAAAATATTCTATATAATAGCAGTGCCCGCGAACTCCGTGCCGACTTAAGTATATTAAAATATGCAGTTTTCACAAGAACCTTCTCCTGACAATAACAAACACAACAAAAAAAGAATTAGCGAAATCGGTTCAGCTGTTCTCGAGTTTTGCGCTTAGAAACACATTCAGCGATTCATTTTTATATATAAATGTTTTATATATAAATAACAATTTCACAAAAGCTAAATATTATTTTAGTTTTTTTTTAGGTTAGTGAAACCTTATGACATAAATACCTTTTATAACAATAAGACAATGGATAATAATACCTAACAGTCATAAAATTGTGTCTTACTTATATTTTCATATACATTTCGATAATGACAAAAGAAATTACCCTGCTGAAAACGATGCGTGCGGAAGTAAAATAAAATTTGCTACAGCTATTTTTCTTTAGTTTAAAATCGAATTGTCGAGGACAGAGCGTGCGGAAGCGAAAAATATTTGCAACAGTTATTTATGTGTCGATTTAAAACGAATAACGACTTTTAGACTTTTCCCTGTGGCGAATAATAGTGCTTTGTATGGACGTATTATAAAGGAAGCTGGGGAACGGATAGTTCGCGCCAACTCGGAATGTAGGGTTACAAATTTAAGAACGGGCTTCAGACCCATCGGTGAACGCTTCTCAGGAGCTAAGCCCAGAGTGTCTAAATTAAAATAAACATCGTAAACCTGAGAGCGTGAGCCTATACTTTCTCGATCTAATATGAACTTTGGGATACAACGCGATCTTATTTGTAAATGCAATTCATTAAAATTATACTTAATATTTATATTTGTGTATTTGAATAATATATATATTTTTTTTATATCATAGGATGCAAACGAAGAGGTGGGTCACCTGATGTTAAGTGATCACCGTCGTCCATAGACACTTGCAACACCAGAAGAGTCGCAAGTGCGTTGTCACCCTGTGTTTGGGGGGCGAGTGGGGAAGGAGGGACGGGGAGAGGAGGTGGGCCGGCGCTCTCACTGACCGAACGAAACGCAACGATGCAAAGCACTGTTACTTCACGTCGGTTTTCTGCGAAAGGGTGGTAGTACCCCGGGCGAGCCGACCTATTCATGCTGAAACCAGTAATAGCTTTAGCGTGGCTCTACCACCTTAATAATAATCTAATAAAAATAATCACTTGTATCGCAAATCTAATATCTAGTGATTATTTATTCATATAATTGGTAAGGCACGAACTTTCATATTGTTTTTAGTTAAATAAGTGTTGTACAAACCATTTTAATCTTATAAACATAACTCATCATTATTTTTTGTAAGGCATACTACGGTTATCAATATTTTTTATATCCACTTACCCGAATCTAATAGCTGCATAGAATCTAGTGCTAGCATAAGCCCGATATGATCATGGTAGTATCCTACGGCGACGTATACTGAAAAAAAAAAAACAAAAAAATTAACAATTCTCGTGCCGTTTATGTATTTTTACTGTTCAGTTACTTACTTCTTGTTTCTTTGTACGTTTCTCGAACAACCTCTAGGAAAGGGTTGGGTGTAGAATTGTCGTGTCTATTCTCGTAATAATATGGGTGTCTGTACACTTGGATTGTGCGTACTGATATTTGCTTTTCTCTAACCGCTTGTATAATTGCCAGTGCCAAACGTGAAAAATCGTGATTAGGCCCATTTAAATAAACAAAAGAAACCTGCAATGTTAAATTTATTACTTTCATTAAATAATTTTTAAGGACTTTAAGGTGACAGCTCACACTTGATCTGCGAAATAATCAGTTTATCGATTTCTTAAACCCAAAAGATTAAGACATAAAATTAAACGAAATTTAATTAGTTATGATACTAATATAATAATAGATAATATAAGTATATTTGTATTTACTTTATAATCACTTAGAACAAAGCACAGTGGTTAAATATCAGGGTGAAAGTAATGTTGATATTTGATATACACGTAATTATGTCGAAAAATAATTTATTTACGTACAATTTAATGTAATATTAAAAATATATATATAAGTCAAGTGTGAGAAATCCCCTTAATTCACGAATTTTATTTTATAGTCATTTAAATCTGTATTCTAAACAGCTATAACTATTTTATTACCGGTACTTTACCAAATTAGCAATGATGAAAATAAACCGTAAGAGTAGTTACTACGTGATCGCAAAACTTTGTTGAATAGACTTTGAATTAACTAATTAAATGGCAAAAGGTGGAAATTCTTGGGTTTTTAGTAAACGGGATTTTACATAAACATGACCGTATTATTACAAAAAAGTTAAATACGTATTGAATACTTGCTTTAAAAAGTTTGGGTACTTTCGTATTAAATGCACCGCGCTCGTCGAACGTTCGACTTCTTGCTCTTTTATCTGTGATTAGGTTAGGTTAGACTTGCGAAAAAGGATAACGCGAGCTTGCCGCGGTAGCGGTCAGCGAGCGCGGTGCATTTAATACGAAAGTACCCAAACTTTTTTAAAGCAAGTATTCAATACGTATTTAACTTTTTTGTAATAACACGGTCCATGTCTTTGTTACTGTGATTCGGGACATTTTAATCGATTGGATGGTGGTATTCGTCGGTTTTAAAACCGACAGCCTTTTATTACCAATTAAATATAAAATAACAAAAACAGGTATTTTGACAATTAGCCGTCGATAAAATATTAAATATAATACATTGAAAATAACAAAAACAAGTCATTCAATAATTAACCGTCGATAATTTGGGCAATCGAGAGACACAAAGTGATTTAAATAACCGAAATTTGATAGGCATAAGTTGTATCGTTTGGGAATTATCTTAAAACCGTTTCTATACCTTCGAAAAAAATTATGAGGTCAAAAACCTTATATATAAAACTTCCCACACATATATATAGACATATTTACTCAATTATGCTCACTTATGTTACCTTTATTTGAGAATCTGATTTATCTATTTAACGGGAGTAAACGTTGGTATACGTGATTGCCTCGCGAGAATTCTTCTCAAAAGTGAGAATTATATGTTAATAAAATATTCTTACAATTTATTTACATATATAATTATGTTTACATGCATGAAATTGAAGTGCCTTAGCACAGCCACCACTGAACGGGATATGTCGACGTCTGAGGGCCGCGTTCTGGCAAATGTTGCGTAAACTCGCTTATTCGAGTTGGCCACGTCCCGGCAGTACTGTTGGGAAAAACGTTCTCACAATATTTGCATGTTCACTTTATGTTCTAAAATGTCTATTCTTTCTTTAAAAAATAATCAAACGTGATGTATTTTGTATATAACTATAAAATGCTGATATTATTCATATAGAAAACATTGTTCCACATAAATAAACCAACTTCAACTGTTTTATCTTTCAAATTCAAAATGCTAACATCTCTTAATATATTTCGTCCTTGTGTTTCAATGTTTGTTTTTAATGAGAATTTTATTTTGATTGATATTCTACTGTGTATTTTGGATGAGACATACAAATTTCCTGAGTCAACTATATAGATTAATAATATCATTACATAGTATAAAACAAAGTCCCCTAACGCGTCTGTCTGTCTGTCTGTTCGCGATAAACTCAAAAACTACTGAACGGATTTACATGGGGTTTTCACCAGTGGGTAAAGTAATTCACGAGGAAGGTTTTGGTATGTAATTTGTTAAGGATTTTTTTAAATCAGGGCGGGACAACGTCTGCCGGGCCCGCTAGTAAAATATGTGTTCGATATTAATCGGTATCGAACTCACAACTTATTGTTACTTAATTATTAATTGATTGTTATAGTTACTTAATTTTAATTTTATTTTTAAATTTACTACCAGTTTATATATTAGTATATAATTTGTTTTTGTTTTTGTGGACCCTTGTTGTCTTATAAATAAATAAATATTATTATATATATTATTAATATTCTGATAGTTATATCACGGATCAAATCGCTTGTAATTTTGTAATTCAAAAAGAGTATTTATTACTATTGCATTGTTTAATATGATTATTTTACTACTTTTAAATGGAATTCTGCAATATACCGACCCTTAATAAAACTAGCTTATATTGTATAGTAATTTTGCTTGCGTCGCTGATGCAGCTAGACATTATTGTCTTGATTTACATTTATCTATACAAACAAAAAATAAAACCCTTTCGTTTGGCTAGGGTTTGTTGCAAGCAGCTTTTATTAGATTTCAGTGTACAATAAAGACATATAAGTGAATCGAAAGTATGTAACTGGTTACTTTCTGAAAGCTGTATTCTTTAGTTTTATATTAATACTAGGTTTTATTCGCGACTTCGCTCACGTATATTTGATCTGGATAGCGAGCAGCACTTTTTTGTGATTGGAAAATATTTTGCATTTTTCTGTATCCTTGACAACGTCTATATCAGTTGAGTAATTAAATTTAGTAAAGCGTACAAGTGTAAGAAACAAACAAACTCACATTCACATTTATAATATTAGTAAGGAAGTAAAGATTATTTGTAGTATATGTAATTTAACTGTAGTGGAAATAATTTTCCAAATTTTTTGGAATTGATAATTTTATCCTTGTGAAATAATTGGCACATTGAAAATCGGCTGTCATATGTGAAGAGATCACAATATATTTACTAGATATAAGTGTTAATTGACTTTACTTAAACTCATAATTAATAATCATTGAAATCGTATATAATTTGCAATGTTTACCAACAACTAATTTATAAGTAGGTTAATACATCTTGATGGGTATACATAATAGCGATTTAAAATAAATTATAACCGCACATATGATTTAATTAATGCAAGCGAGTTTGAATTCATTTCGTTATCTAAACAATTCCCATTTCTCACTCGTGTAGTAGTTTGTGTTATCGAATTAATGCACTTCAACTTAAATTAACCCAGGGAAATAGGGTTGTGTATAAGTGACCGAGAGTTAACAGTTTCACAATTTATACTGTGACAGTTTCTTCGTCATTTATATTAATACTGCCGTCCAGAGAAAGAAGGACGCAACTGCCATTTTTTGGAAGATTGAATTTATATACATATATTCGAAATCAGAAAAAAGGTGCATCTATTAATATATTTTGTTCACCTATGAACTTTTGTTCTCAAATGAGTTTAATCGAAAAACGATTTTTCTCCGATTTACATTTCAATTAGATGCACCACTTTTTACTACGGTAATAAGGTAAACTATGTAAATTAACACAGGATTTTTTTTTATTCTGCCTCGGAATAACATTCTATAAACCCAACTTACATTCCTATACGAAATTGTATGCTCAACAAAAAAGGTTTGTCATGATTCTTTGATAAAATAACTTCTGGAATAGTTATACAAAGTTAAAGTTCCACATTACGAGTAACTTAGTATAATTTAATGTTAAATATTATTAATAATAATTTAAAAAATATATATGTATTTAATTCATTTCTTGTTTGGATTTTTTATATAAAAAGTTTTTTGTCTATTTGTGTTTTTTGTCGGCATATTCACTATGATATGTATTACCAAAATACTTACGTAGCTAACCATGGGCAAGTTAAAAGCAGCAGCCATGCGACCTTCGTGTACACACGTCTCTTGCGGACCAATGAATGCGGACACATTAGCCGCCCATAGAGCTGCTACCTGTTGAATTAAAACACCTGATCTTTAATGGATCAGAAGTATGGGTTTATGTGTAATTAGCATATATATTGTATGTTATCTATATCTTATTCTTTTCGGAAATAAGTTTGCACAATTTTTTTTAATATAGTAATAATTTGAAGGTGGTAGAGCCACGCTGTAGCTGTTACTAGTTTCAGTAAAAATGGATCGGCTCGCCCGGGGTAGTACCACTCTCTCACAGAACATCGGCATGAAGTTTTTTTTTTCGAACTGACTATTCTATTAGCCTTGTAAGGCCTTTACAGCTTCACCGGATTCCGACGTGAAGTAACAGTGCTTGCATTGTTACGTTTCGTTCGGTCAGTGAGAGCGCCGGAGGCCCACCTCCTTTCCCTCTTTCCCTTCCCCTTTCTCCTTTCCCTACCCCTCCCCCATACACAGGCTGGCAACGCACTTGCGACTCCTCTGGTGTTGCTAGTGTCTATGGACGGTGGTAATCACTTAACATCAGATGACCCACCTGTTCGTTTGCCTGCTTTTGACATAAAAAAGGGCATAGACGCATTACTTTTTATGTATGGAATACGAGAAACATGCAATAACTTTTCTACTAGAACCGCTATTCCAATTTATTTGAAAGGTGTTCGGCAACACGGCGCCTAATGAGAGTTCAAACAAATTCAGTAGGAATTCCATTAACGAAATCCCTAGAAGGGACCTCTGGCCTTCATTTCAGTCACAACTTTGTACCGTAAATTCTGCCACACAGCTGATGGACAGTTTATTTAAATCTAATGATTAGTTATACTTTTACCAAGTAATTTAAAACTAGCTGATACCAGCGACTTCTTCTGAATTGTTTATTATCTTAACCTACCCCTTGCTTACAAAATTTCTTTGTAAACTTTGTGATCAGTTTACTTTCCCTCTCCATGTATACGCAGCACACTACTTACTCCACTTGTCCACGGCAAGTAAACAAACATCGTTGAATGCGTAGTGCTTATAAAAAAATAAGTGCGTGTAACCGTCACACGCGATTGAAGTAAAACCTCTTTGGCGTTATTAAAAAGATGGCGATTAAGTTAAACATAAATACATCATATGACAATTTAAGAAGGTATTTATTGATGATGTAACACTAGTAATATATACATTTATTATCGTCGACCACTATACATTTTAAAACAATAATTTAATTACTATCATATTTTAAATATGATATGATTGGTTTATGATAACTGAAATGTGAAACATAAATCAAAGAGTTACTAATCATATTTCCTTTGTTATTTAAGTTCCGAATTAGCTGATAGATGGCACTACAGATAATGAAGCTTTGATTTAATTTGTTACTTACTTACATTGAAACCAGATGACAGCACGGTCGCGCGCTCATATATACCTAATAAATTCTATAGTATGATTTTTATTATTATTCAATTTCATATTATTTTTTTTCAAACATTTTTGATTGTTTTGTTTATAAACTATTTGACAATATGAAAAGTATTTAAAAACCGGTTGGTACAGAAACGTGACGCCATTTTGCCGTAACGGACTTCCGTTACATTGTCGTCCTGTTTCCTTCGAGTCGCGCCTAAAGAAGTTTTACTTCAAAAAATAATTTCTTAAAACTTTATATTATATCGTGTTTTTTTAGATAAGGATCAAGTGTCTACGAAATAAAACTCAGAAAAGGTTGACAAATCTCTATGCAGTCCTTTTTACTCGATGCGCGGATAAATGCAAATCTCTATCATTTAATGAATATAGATAGATACGATTATATTTTAAGCCAAATGAAAAAAAAAACAGATATTAGAAAATTTTATGCATAGTGTAAAGATTTAGATTGGAACTATGAGAACGTTATAATGCGAATGTTTTAAGACAGATCGTATTTAATTAAGCCACAAAATAAGTATTAATCCAATGCATTCGTTATTCATTTTACAACCAAAAACATTGAGATTATGTCGTAAGTCATATAGTAAAATAATTTTTTATTCCTTTACTTTATTAAGACAGTAACGAAATGTGATGAAAATTTAATAAATAAAAGATTCATCTCAAGTACTATGTCGTGTCATAAAATAAGGTATATTTTATTGTATATGATTTGAGTTTTAAAAATGAACGATGCAATTGAAAACTTAGTAGTAATGCTATCTTGCGATCTTACTAAGCGATGATGGCTTAGTTAATATCGTGTTCAGACACCGCGTCAACGGATATAGGTTCTAATCCTAGCAGCTGATTGGGAGCTTTCGGTGAAGGGAATAATCGCGATATAACCATACCATGGCGATAGATTTTTTCAAAATTCGCCGGGCTAGCTACAATGCTCGAGAATGCTCAATCTGTCGCCAAGCACCTGCTGGTGTGTTCCGGCATCTGCATTTGAGAGCCAGTCTCCTCTAGACTTAGCGTGTTAACCATCGTAGACCATGTAGTCATGTAAAATCATTAGACTGTGGTCAAACACTATAACTTATAAAGTATTCAAATATCTTAATAGTAATGCAGTTATTTATAGCATTATACATGTCTGAGTACTCGACAAAGGCCTCTTCACTATTAGAGATACGGGCTAACGTCGACTACGTTACCTTACGGTGTCATGTCGATTTTAAACACAGGTAAATTTATACTTCTGTACCTATTTTGCATGTATATAGAAAAGAAATTTCACAATTACAAAGTAACAGTAAAATATCGGTATACAAAATATTGGTAAGCTAGTTATCGGTACGGAATATTTATAAGGTACCGTTCGCTTAACGATAATGACTACTGCAGAAGCAATTAATAAGCGAGACGCGCTATTTATTGTTGGTCATTAAAACATTGGAAAATATTTTCCTTTTACGATGTTCTGTTTAAATTTCCTTATAGAACACAAACTACAATGAAGAGAAAATTGTGGAAACGAAGTTATTTTTATAATTAATTTTAATACACATCAGTGCCATGGTATTTTGGAAATAATTCTTATAGTCATAAAATTCTGTTTAAGCGGATATTAACTGTACTTATAAACTCATATTATTTTAGCTTATTTTAATCTGTATATTTTATGTATCCTATAATCAAATTAACAACTTACTGTCATAAGGTGACGATTTACATAAATAAAATTAAAATGACTATCGTCTGTCCAAACTAATCTTCGAAATGGTGAAACGATTTTCACAAAACTTCCCTTACGAATAGATGTTGTTTCAGAGTATTATTTAGACGTTATTACGCTTTTCACATGGGTTAAGCACTAATGATTATATTAAATAGAGACAAATTTTAATTGATAAAAGGTTGTAGGGGATAAATAGTAATAATAAATTTACAACTAAAATAACAATATTAATCCGGATAAAACAAGAAATTATCATGAAACAACAAAACCAGTTTCATAAGAAGAAAGTCGCAGGCCCCAGCTAGTGTTTATTAAAAATATTCTTGTACTTTCTCATTTATAACCATATCATGCCATATATATCGTTTTTATTTCTCGTACTACCATCGAACTTGAAATATGATAATGAATTATGGTAGGTATTCTCATTTATGCACTCCTGGTCATAATTTTGCTGCATAACTGCTTATTATACGGATATCTTTCGAAGATATCTGAATTATACGAGCTCAAATATCGCATAAGTACTTACGTGTTTTAAAATGTATATTCCATTTCTTTATTTCTGGTAAGTTCATTCTTGATTTAAAAGTATTTTAACATTTTTTAGCGGTTTATGTTAATAATTATTGATTACCTAAGTAAATTCACTCATACAATGTCAAGAAAACAATACCCTACCATTTTTATATCGTTAAAACGCAAGATATCACGGCCTTAAAACACAAACTTAGTGAATAACTTGTACGGATTTAATATATTGTACCAATTCATACTAATATTATAAGGGTTAAAAGACTTTTTTTTTGTTTGTTAAATCGCACTATTCTCTGGGCTATTTTTTAGGTTTGAAAATTTATTTTTGCATTTCATGAGATATTTGTTGAGGAATGTTATTTCACATCTTGCAACGATTTTTAAGAGCGGCAAATCACACTTATAAATGTAGGTTAGCACATACATTAAGCGATGGCATCGAGCGCCGAGGGCGAATTGGCAGTCCGATGAAAATCGAGTATAACCGAGAAGGCCCGAACTGTAAATGCCTATATCAGCGAGATACGATGCCGCACAACTCAGTCACATGTTACACTAACAAAACGCAAACAGGCAACAAGAGAAAAACCAGAACTAAAATAGTCATACTTTTCAAGAAATGGCACTTCACGATGCTCTTACTTCCAACGTCAATCTAACGTTGGGAGGTGAATTTGTAGAGACTAATTGTTATCGACAGAAGTTCATATCAGGAGCCGCGTTTGAAACCGTGTGCGAAGTAGTGTGGCGGTGACGTCACAACAAATGAAATTATACTTTTGAAATATAAAATGATCGAATTTATTCGATCTTCACCTTGACTTTATGCAAAGATTAAACATTTGCAACGATTACAATGATAATGAAACCGCAGACACAACAAATTAATAATAAAAAAACAGTAGACATTTTTTCTCTTTTGGGAATCAATTCAAATATTCTTTCAGTATACCTACGTTATATCTAGAAATATGCGATCTGACTTAAGTGTAAATATATAACGGTAATACTCGTGTATGGAAATAACGTATTCTGCACTTAATAAGTGTTCTCTCACTTGTTTAATTTTAAATGAGTCTCGTCGTAATGACTTCCCTTGTCGCCGAGAAAGTCGCAGATCGTTTCTTTTTATTAACCGTTCAGCAGTATGCCTTAACCGAGATAATATCAACTTACGTAGTTATTACATACATTTGTGTATAGAATGTATATGACCCAGTCGATAGATAATGCTTAGTGAATAATATTAATAAGATGCGTCAATGCCTCCGGCACGCGTTTTGCCTTTTGATGGCCAATATTACTAGGTCATTGTTATCCAGAGGATTAACATACCGTTAAATTAATTTTGGAGTTAATCCGCAGTGATGTCGTTGACTTATAATCTGCATCAATAAAATGATAAAGGTGCGTCCATTACTCAAAAACTACTGGATAAATTTCGATCATTTTTTTGTTTTTACTTCTTTGGTCTTTATATTAATAAATGTTATGGTGCATAAATGAGAATACCTACCATAATTCATTATCGTAGTTTAAGGTGGATGGTAGTACGAGAGACAAGAACTATATATATGGCATGATATGGTTATGAATGAGAAAGTACAAGGATATTTTGCAAGCACTAGCTGGTGCCGACGACTTTCTTCTAATGAAAATGATTTTATTGCTACTTAATAAAATAAATACATGTTTTATCCAGATTAATAATGTTTTTTTTTAGTTGTATATAAATAAAACATACCACGATAGCTTCATTTAACATGAACTTATTAAAGTTTTAACAAATTACGATTTCATTACTACTACGTATTCAGCTATAATTATTATTGCCTCGACGAATTGGGGCAAGCGGTATATTGCTGTTTTATATGATAGCATGACGGAGTGATTGCACTGTACATGTTGGTAAGCATAGCATATTCCAAAAACAACTGCCATTATCTATATATCAATCTACATCTACACTGGGCCATAGAGTTATTGTGACGGGTTTATCATTATGGGTCCCTTCGTATACAAACCCCTATAAAACCTTAATAAATAATATTATAAACTGTAGCCAGTGATTCTCCTGCTGTTACGCAATTCACTATTCTGTATCTTATTGGAATTTGTATGTATGTATGACGCTATATTAGTTGTTCGTGCCTTGGCTTTGAGTGTGAACAACGGAAAGTACCCTTTCACACATATTGGTTACTGTATAATCCTTATTATTCGTGTGATAACATCGGCCAACAATTACCGTTGTCAATAACAATAACTAAAAATGTTCAGTTAAGAGTAGAAATCTCCATATAAAAATGTACGCAAGTCAGACAAGAGCCAGGAGAGATATTAAAGATTATTAACAGATTGAGGTTTAGCTGTTCAGTTGTTGTTTTATTTCATTACATAGTCGTACCGTAAAGGGAAGATTTGGTCTCATTTTCGTTAGTACATCTGTTCAAAGGTAGGGGAGGCCATATCCGTCACCCGGGCAGATACACTGCACAGGCCCATGTGGTGGAGGCTTATTGTGCCTATGTGACTCCCACAGTTCATCAGGGGAGGTTTAACACCCCCCCTGAGGGGTCTACTATCTACCCCTCAGACCGTAGTTGGGGTCCCTTAGGAGGAGACAACACCTGTCACAGGAACAGACGTAGTACCGATTAGGAAGTCCGTACTCCTCCGGCCAAAAGGTGTAAGAAGGTACCATAGGGTTTTAGTCCGTGCGACTTGGGCATAGGCATCCTCTGTTGCCCGGCAGGATGGATACCCGTTAGGCATTCCCCCATAAAAAAGGGCAGGGAGCTAGTTTCACATAAAAATACTTATTTTAAACATATCATCCTCTTATAATTTGATAAGAGATGATTTGTCAGTTAATACTAGCCCATAACAATTAACCCCAAATCTCAAATTGAATACCAATAATAAGCGGCTGGATGAAATCAATCTCGGTTCGCAATCTGTGAAAGAATAATGAGTTTTGACCCAAATGGGCTTTAGCTTCCAAGTAATTTTACAACCGATTGGAATAAAAGCCTACGGGCCAAATCGAAATACATTTGGATAAACACAAATCTAATTTTTTATTTAAAATAACATTACAAATTTTTAATCTCAAGTAGACTTACTTGTCGAATAGAGACTTCTTCTTGGCCGTAAGTTTCTGCAACGACAAAGTCCAATGAATGTCCCATTGGTCCCAACAGTTTTTCGTTAACTTCATCTACCGCCATGGAAATTGCACCTGTGTATTTTTTTAAATTGAAATAACTATATTAAGGTTATCAATTAGAGATAATCTTAGTTAGGTATATTAATTTCGAATTAAATACTTCATACTGTATAGAACGAATATTATTGTTTATGAAATACTAGCTTTTGCCGGTGGTTTCACTTGTGTTAATGTACATATGACCTATTGCATGAGAACAGTACTTTTTTCTGAATGGAAGGCATGACATACATGATGTATCTTATAAGTTGAAATCCATTTCAATTTCTTTTTGTACTGTGTATTTTACACGCATTGAATTAGAAGCTTAATTTTTTGTATAATTATAGAGATATTGACATTCTAAAATCAGTCTTAAAACACATAAAACCGAAAAAGGTTAAACTGTATGTGTTCTGTTTTAAATCTTCTAATGCTCGGAACTGTAAATATTTACCTACAAAATGATATTCGTTTCTGCCTTTTTTAATAACTATTAAAGATACTTTACCTGAAATAACTCGTCCTGGTCTTGAATATCTATAGTCTCCAGGTAGACGTTGTGATCCAGTAAGATATCCCAAAGTGAACTTCTCTCCTGATGATCCTCTGAGTGACATCAATATGAGACACCAGAATAAGCGAAGCTGTGGAGGAATTACTAATAAATAAAAATATACAACAAATCTCTTGTTTAATGATAAAGCATTATCTCAATGTTGACATAAATTAATGCTATACAATAAACACAATTGTTTTTTGTAGTATATATGGAAATGCCATAACTTTGGAATCTTGGCTAAGTACCGAAAAACAATCAGGAAAAAGAGAATTTACGGGTGAGATAAAAAGTCAAGTAAAGATAACTAAAATATAATAGAAAAGTTGTGCCTATGGCTTCGCATGTACGTGTTTTTATTAGTTGAGTTATAGTATAATGGATTATTGGAAAATATTCTGCATGTTCATGTATTAACGCACTAAAAATATTAGGAACTGGCAACTTACATTGAAATTTTACCAATTTTAATAGATTATAGATATTTAAATAATGAAACTCTTTGGCTTTAAAATACAGGTTATTTCATTTATCTGTCACTTGTTTTTACATTTTAGCGCCATTTTTAACTATTGCGTGTCTACGTTATCAAGGATTTAACTTGTCAAAATTTTCATGGTGTGATCGAACACAATTTTACGATTTCCTACGATTCTAAAACAAAGCAGCAATCGACTATGCAGGTCTATCCAGGTAAGTTGAAACCAACCAAACTGGAGAGTTTGCGGTATGCCGCTAAGCTGATGATTAATTACTCTTTTTTAATTAATAAAATTGGATAAGTAGTAGATCTACTTAGAGAGTAGTACTTAGTACTTAGTAGTAGTAGTAGAGGAACTATGTAGCAATAACCTAAAACACTGCATAATTTTCCACTCAGACAATGGCGGTTCTCACACGGCCAGACAAACAAACAAATTTTTGAAAGGGAAAACATAGATATAATAGATCATCTCGTACACGGTCATGTTGCCATGTTTTTTCCTCCGTACATAAAATAAATCAATGAACAATACAAATATTAAGACAATAAACAATGCAGACGAAGCTAGTATTTTTTTTATGAATGCCCCGCCCTCCTATGGGACCTCTTGCGACATCCCTCAAACGTGGCTTTGGTTGATTGGTCAAAGAGACTTTGGTTGGGTTTTCCATTTTTTTATTCATTTTATATGCAATATAACAATTGTATATGCATATATCAGTTTTCAATACGGTGGATTGAAGGGAGCAAATGTGCTGTACAACCATAGTGTAGTAAAATGGATAACATGAAAACCTTTTCCATGAAAGACACGTGTGCCAAATATCATGGTTATCATCATCATTATCATCATCGTAATTCATATAAAAACCTTCTAGGCTTTTAAAATAAAATGATGTATCAAGAAATACACACGGGAAGCGCGATTAAGTCCCAATTTATTTTTTCCCAATAGTGAGTCGTTTATATTGCACGTGTTGCCAACATTTTTCCAATATTGCCCGCTCGTAAAACGCTGCGAAGTGGTCCACGCTTGCAATCATCTATTAAAGCTATTTTTTTCTCTCGAACTGACTACGCTATTGGCCTAGCAAGGCCTTTATAGCTTCACCGAACTACAACGCTGTTAAAGCTTCCTGTACAAATGTTCACAGCCGTAAACTTTGAAAGTATACTCAATAAAATACAAAAAGTTATAGTCATGATAAATATATGTAAAATTTATAATAGCATCGAGTATACAAGATATCTGCAATAGATAGAACAGAACAAATTAACAGGATGAATGATGCCCTTGCATTGTGATAGCATAAAGGCCAACTATGACAAAAGTTATGAATCTTTGCATTAATTATGTGAGCGTAGAGGGGTTTCGCGTGACCGTAAGATGAATAATTCGTGCCTCTCTAAATAAGGCCTGTCTTCGCTTCACTTTTTTCTTCATCCTAAAAGAATACGAATATTAATGATGAATCAACGACAATCTAGATAACAATTTTCTTCTTCATTATTTTTGAGTTAACTTCAGACACTTTTTAATTTTTTTTTAAGAAAAGCGTATTTCACGAAAATAGTATTCTTACGTTATTACATTGTTTTTTAGATAAAAAAAAACTTTGTATCAATGTAACTGACAAATAAGTCTTGAACTCGCGAAGGAAAATATTTTTATGTTTTGTTTCTTTAACAAGGTTATCATTTATTGAATTCTTCATTAACTGACTATTCTTTACAAATTGCCTGATATCAGTATGTTTTAAAGAAAACCTGACTTTTTGAAAACTAATATATTACATTTGGTATCTGGATCTTTTAATACCGATGCAGTCGTCTGAGATTATCAAATATTGTAGGAATAAAAAGTGTGTGTGTATTTATGTACACGCGTTAGAAGTTATACTTCTTTAGCGTAACAAGATAAAAAATCTTTTCAAAAATTTTTTATTTCGCCTTATTCTGCGTTTGTTACAATAGAAAAAAGGTATTTGATACATTGAAAGTTTTAATACAAACAACAAATACAAAGAAACAAAATGTTGACTATAGCTAACTTCAAGGTGTCGGTTTTTCGTGACGGTGTGCGCGTGCATCGTAAAAATGTACTCTCATCATTTTTCCCAAACGCGCCAAACGAAGTATAACTTCAAAACCAAAAATTAATTCTTTTTTATATAATAAAAAGTAACTGCTACATAATAACTGTTCATACGATCAGTTCAATAGCCTTTAATTACTTTAAGGTAATACATATATTAATACTTAATATTCAGTTTAAGTTTGATACTCGATTGAATTAACAAACAGCATCGTAATTATTCGTAGTCCTTACGCAATTGTACGAAGTGTAATACTGAACACAAAACCCGTCTGACGAGGCGACAGGTCCGTGAATGCTTAACCGAACATACGATTTGTTTTATATTGTGAAAGTTAACATCTGTAAATTGCCTTTACCCACATATATAAATGTAAAATAGAATTTGAGCGAGGTCATAGACAATGGTTCACTCGAGTGTGCTTTATATAATTATATATTAAATGTATACATTATACCCGCTTGAAATTACCCTGATTCTGCGCGGATAGTAAAAACAGAGTAAAGTTTAAGGTGTCTTATCAATTGACACACTATGTTATTTGTTATCAGCTCAATGACACGTCAGCTTAGTTACACCTTGGAAAATGTTACTACGAGGGGCGCATCAAACATTTCCGGAACGAATAAGAAACAAATGACTGATCAAAAATGGTTTTTTTTTCAAAACATTCCCCGTTAGCTTCAATGCAGTCTTTCATACGAATAAGCCAATTATGAAAACTTCTATGCGGTATAAATAAAGGAAGTGATCTGTTTTTTCAGTCTCGATTAAATTGTGAGGGTTCCAGCGGGAACATGTTTTTTACACCCAAAAGCTTTTGTAGGATTCATAGCTTTTGATACTTCATACTTACGCTTGAACATACCCGAACACTATGGTACGTCACATGCCCGTCTGTTTTGATCATATAATAACGTACAGCATTGATGTTTTCGCTGGTCACAGGATAAAACATACGACTATTACGAAATTCGACACTCAGAATAACTCGACCGAGTTGGAATTCTGCAAACTATAATAGCTATAAACAGTTGACTTGCACGGTTTTTATTTCATTGTCAAAAGTAGTGTCACGATTAGAAACACTATGTTGAGGTGTTAAACTACTCATAAAATCGTAGTAAATCATACTAAGAAAACTTTCTCGATGTAATTCGATGGCAATGTAGACACGCGATATTTAAAATGGCGCTTAAATGTAAAAACAAATGACGATTAGATTAAATAAACACATTTTATAGCCAAATTCCATTTTCAAATTTCGTTATTACTTTTTAAATAACCTTAATATAAGTGGTCAGTTCCGGAAAATGTAAATTTACAAAAAAAAGTCACAATGATAGCATAAGTAAAAAGGGAATTAGCAAACAACAAAAATTAGCTATACTAGTTTAATAATATTTCTGAGACATTGTTTTCTTTATTCTGAGCAATATCGTTTTTTTATGTTTTAAGACTCTTGATATTTTATCTAATTATTTATAACTTGTACTGATTTATTTTAAGAACTTATATGATAGGGTATTACCTAAATATATGAAGATATATGCAAATTATGAAAAAGCGTTATACATTTGCTAGTATTTACACTCATCTGACACTAGACGGGAGGGCTTTTCGAATATGTTGATAAAAATATCCCCGGTGGGAGATATTTATGTAACTATGACCGGGTTAAGTCACCGAGTGTCATGATTCGTAGCTCTACTATCATGTACTTGTGTTATAATAAACATATTCATACTTGATACAAATCTGATGCTCCAATTCTAATAATAATTGACATGTAAAGGTTATTAATATTCTATTAAACATTTGCCGATCGCGATACTGCGCTATATAAATTTAATTAAAAATATTATTTCATAATTTTAATAAGACTATACAAAATATACTAATTTCTTCAATACAAGAGAAATAGATTCACAACATCATCACCAATTATAAGCGATATATTTTTATAATTTATCTAGAATCATTATGAGATATAATATTTTTTATTCTAATTTTTTTCACGTAGATAAATAAGTTTGTATTGTAAGTTTATAACAAATTCCACATTCAAGTGTTCGCTGTTTCTATACTTTTATATTATATTATTATGAGAAGGTAAATTAAAAATATTTGCAATAACTGTTGTGATCCTAACGTATTCGTTTACTGTAAGAAAACTAGATTCTCCCTCAGTTATACTGATTATCTTTTAGTACCATTTACGGACGTGTCTGAAATCGTAGTATACTAATCTATGTCTAGTATTAGCTCTATGTCATTGTACTAAAATATTTAATATAAGTTCACTCGTTGGGCACAGCTTTCTTATGGGGCTAGACAAATATTTGATTGATTGTACTTACGTGGTATGCACCTACTATCACTTATATTATAACTATATAGATACGCCATAAGCGCTTCGACGGCGCCTTGTTAAAACTTGGCTAGTTAGCCTATTTTTGACGATCGCCCCGTCGATCCAACCGTATCCACGCAACATATAACTATTCCTTTTTCATCACCGATATTGAGAATATGCCATTTTACTTTCACATTTTACCTAAGACAGTGTGGCATTACTGTATTACTTTACGTATGTGTGCGTTATCGTGCCATTTGTTTTGTCAAAATATCATGTAGGTAACGTATCTTTAGTTATAATATTATTGCCTATTTTATAGAACATTATTACAGGTTTTAAAGGGACAAATTTGGCTCAACTTTATAAAATAAGAATATTCAAGTATATCCCAAAGAAAACATAAGTTTAGTAAAGTAAGTTACGTCGAAATATGTTTCAATATTATTAGTAGCATATATAGTATTGTAGCTATTAGGAGGCCCGGTATCAAACATGTTTAGGGACGGGAGAGGAGTTTTGTTTATAACTTCTAACTGTTGAATTATATCGTGTATTCCAAGAGGTGTGGTTTCGGAATTACGAAGACCGAGACATAGTATAGTTGTTTTCATAACTTAATTATTAATTAATTAAGAGAATTTGTGTGTAACATTTGACGAATTTTTAAACACGTTTCGTCGGGGCCCCTGTAGCCTCGGGACCCCGTAAAATTGATCCGGCTGTAGCTACAACCCTGAGCGTGTGTGAAATACTTGTAACAAGAACCTGCAATTCGTCTATGTTACTTTAAAATATCGTAGTGTCCGAAGTAACAATTAATCAAGATAATTACTCCTACAACCATCGACACAGAATTATTGACTTATACTCCTCCCTGTTTTATGACAACATTCACTCTTTGTCGATATAAGTCAATATTTAAATAATATTTTATAATGCACAGTTATTATGAATTATCTTCATTTTTTAATAATGATGTAATAAGAAAGAGACGTATAAAAATATATATAAAAAAATATGGTTAATAATGATTAAATACGCAGAACAAAGCAATCATATATCTATTGTTATTTGTTTTGAACACACAATGGCGCAATTATATTGCCATTTAATCGATAAGATAATAAGTTTAGGCCTAAATTTTGTTTAGCGAATTTAGGAATTAAGTGTGAAAATAGGTAAACTACGTCGTTATGTTCCTCTACGTACCAAAGAGGTCGATAAATGTGTATGATAGTGCAGCTGACACGCGGGCGCGGCATTGACATAGTTCCTGAGCTTGTCGCGTCATCGCGTCAACGGCCCGCGGCTTGTGGTTCGCGGGTTGTACACGCTTAATCTTTTGCAAATTACAAATTCACCAAAAATGAGAAAAAAGCATGATAATCGTTCATAACGAATTATTTTTATCAGCTATTTGACCATAGTTAGCTACAGTACAAATGATGCATAGTTTACAATCTTCTAAACTAAATAACAGACTGACTGACTGATATATCAACTCACAGCCCAAAACACTAGGGCTTGCGTCGTGAAAACTAATGTACCGATTCCATTTACACTGTATGTGAGCACTAAGGAACGATGTTTGAAAATGCAGTCTCTAACGTCGTGAAAAAGGCAAAAAAGTTTGTGTGAACATCTGTAACTTTTTCGTCAGTCAGTTATTCTTTTGTATAGATTTAAAATAAAGAGTCCAAAATAATTACTGCATAGAAAATGCATGTGAAGCCGCGAGATATTGCTAGTATTTTATAAGCCGAGAATCTATTAAGCATATTTATTATTAATAGTTTCTGTAATTGTCACAATTGTTTTCATCACAGTATTCAAAGAGTTTTAAATTTAATTAGAAAACGTTATGTATTTTATGTGAAAATAAGAGACAATTATTTTCACATTTACCTACTTTAATTCAGTATTAAAAACCTATCATTAGTATTCACGACAAACCAAGCCCGTACATTTTGGAACGACCGATTGTACCTACCCGCATCATCGAAAAACAATGTCTGATCCCGAGCGACGCGACGTGACGCGCCCGCGCAGCCAGCCGACTTGGCACATTGGTGTACTCGATACATATTAATGTTACATTTAACATTGTTTTAAAGTGAAATAAGTTACTCGTTATCTACTTTCTTTCATGATACATGTTGTACTAGTTGATACTTGCGATTTCGTCTGCGTTGTTTTGCGCATGCGCACCACACCACTTGCCCCACTTGCCCGACGTTTATTTCTTGTTAAAATCATAGTTTCTTACAAACCTCATTACATTAAATGAAGTTATCATAATAATTTGCTTTTCAGAGTTCACACTTAAAGAATTTCAGCTAACTTTATCCCTTAGTTTTTGCGTAATGCAGACAAAAGAGCAGAACTCTATAATTTTATTCATATAAATAAATAATCAGAGACAGAATAATTTTGAAGAAAACAAATATACATCTTGATAACAATATAAGAAAGAATCAAATTATATTTCTATTAGAAAAGACGAAGAAGCAATATCGGTCTAAAATACGTCGACGATCTTATTGCTTTACTGTTTGAATAGACTGAAGGAAAGTTCGTTGCCTCATTTAAGATTAATAAGAGTTCTTCTTATGACATATCGGGGAAATCAATTATAATGCTTTATCTATTTACAACAGTAGCTTTATCTATGATGACATTGAATTTATAAGGAAAATTGTTCCAGGTGATTATCTGAGCCCGCTTTGGTTTAACATATCTCTAATGTTGGGAAAATCGGACGACATTTTCAGTTTCAAAGAAGAAAACGTTACTTCTACCGCCTTATGTAAATTGTTCACGTTCGAGGTATATTCGTATGTGAATCATTTTAAAATTTCATGGCTTTATCAACATGGAGGTTTGATTTGATAACTATACTGACTAACTATATAACTATATGCATATATATTTTGCATGTTAACCAAAAAAATAAAGTTATCGAATGAGACTGAAGCATACTTTAGTAGTTAAACATAGCGCAGAACAAAGGTATAATGGGAACGAATGTAAAGTAGACAATTTATATGAAATTATACGAACGTTTGATAATTATTCATCAAGAGTTATTTGTCTGGTGTTAATAAAACAGTTGTATTATACTTTTGTATTCATTTAACCCGAATTAAGTGTTTTATATAAAAAGTCTATTGTAGTCCCTACTCGCTTTAGTTGCGAAATAGAAATAAAATACGACTTGATCACAATCGAATCTCAGTATTGTCCGTGTATTTTAATAATTTCAAATCATTTATTTCTAATATAAGAAAAATACAATAGATAAAATACAACAGGCAAACATCAAGAATAATCTAAGCTATGAACAATAACATGTTAATATTTATAAAGGAAATTGTTATCATATTTGTAAGTAATCACGTACGTATCTTAGCAATCATGAAGCGACGATGGCTTAGTGGTTAGCGTGTTCGAACATCTCATTAATCGACATAGATTCGTATTCTTGCCAATGAGACGGGGCTTTTTTTATATCATAGGAGGCAAACGAACAGGTGGGTCACCTGATGATAAGTGATCACCACCGTCCATAGACACTTGCAACACCAGAAGAGTCGCGAGTGCGTTAGCACCCTGTGTTTGGGGGAGTGGGGAAGGGGTGAGGGGGAGGGGAGGTGGGTTATCCGGCACTCTCACTATCCGAACGAAACGCAACAATGCAATCACTGTTACTTCACGTTGGTTTTCTGTGAGAGGGTGGTACTACCCCGGGCGAGCAGACCCATTCATGCTGAAGCCAGTAATAGCTTCAGCGTGGCTGTACAACCTCTAAAAGGAAGATATCGTGATGAAACTATTACACATACGACCTTTTCTAGGCCCAACTAGATAGCTAGTAGTAGTAACCTCAGGTTGAAAATCTTTTGCTATGAACTTTTAGGTATGTTCCGACAGCTGCGTTTAAGAGCCAGTCCCCTTCTGGCTCTAGCGTGTTTACCATCTTGTTATGATCCAAGATGGTAAACATATATAGTCATTTAACATTAGCTTGGACTGTCATCATATGCTAAAAACTTGTAAAGTGATTTGTAAAAATCAACCGTGATGTTGCCCGTGTTAATTACAATAAGATACTTAATAATAACAAAACATACCCTATAGCATCAGTTTCAACGTACCATTGAAAGAATTTTCAATATAGGTTCAGTAGTCAAAGAAATTCTCTGACATCCAATATCACACACTTTACCTATGTGTAATCCGGTGAAGCTGTGAAGACCTTGCCAGGTCAATAGCGTAGTCAGTTCGAGAAAAAAAACTTTACGTATGTACAGTAACAATATAAATACAGAACTATATATCTAAGTGATAAATTATAAAAAATATTATGGAAGACATGGAACACCTAAAATATCAATGAAGTATGAAAAGAAGTAAATAAATATTTTTTGTGAAATTATAAAATGTAATTAGTAAATAATTCTATTTATTAATAATAATTCCACTCAATTCTTTATTATTAAGGTTGAACATTTATGTAATAAACACATGATTGTTGGATAGAACTATAGAATAGCTATTGATAGAATAACTGTCAATTTGTTTCAAACGAAAATAGCAAAATTATATTAACCAAACGAATAAAGAAAACTGCAATGCAACAAAAATGAGGTGAGCTCCATAGTAATATGACTGTGTATGTAACGCAAAAACAAATTGGTGTTTTTATTACTCAAATAATAAACACAGTCACTGAAGCACTGTCTTCTCCTGCAATCTTCAAACAGAAGTCTAATAGTTTCATAATGTTTCAAATGTGGTAAAACATTTAACCCTTAACTTATGACAAGTGCCAGTTTTAAGGAGCGTTTCCGATCAAGAGATGTTATGGAACACAGAAAAGCTGCAAGAATTTTCTTTCAAGGAATTTAGCGTGAGTTTTCCTAGACTATATGTGTTTCGGAAGTTATCTCGAAATATTAAAAGATTTCTTTGTTTAATATAGGGTTTTAAGAATATAGAAAACTACGCAGTTTTTTGAAGGATGTCATCATCAAGATTAATCATCTTTGAGTCGTCTGAAGCACACTCGCAGACACAACTATTTGGTTACTTACTTATTTACTTGGGTACACCATAATCGAGGAACTAGAGTAGGTACCGCACTAAAATCTCGTTTTGAAGTACGGATTTGTACAGAAAGCACCGTGTAACTCGTACGTATTGGAGCTTGTGGCTGTGATTTAGTATAAACGAGTCGAGCACAATAAAAAATATAGATATATTAGGTCTTTACCTATAAAATTACCGTTTTGTATGAAAAAATTTAAACGAATTTTTTTCATGTATTTTTTATTTGTATTAATCGAAGTAATCACCCATCCAATCAATGCATCTTTGCCAACACAGTGGCAGTTTATTGATGCCCTTCTTAAAGAAATCAGCTGGACGGGAGGCAACAAATTCTTCAGGCATTTTGTACTGCCTCTCGGGTATTGAATTTTTTCCCGCCAAGGAGTTATCCAAATTCTGGAAAAAGTAGTAGTCTGTAGGCGCAGGGTCTGGTGAGTAGGACGGATGACGGAGAACTTCCAACCCCAGTTATTGCAACTTGGAGACCGTCTACTGTGCAGTATGAGGTCGCGCGTTGTCGTGCAGGAGCAGCGGAGACGAGCGATTGACCAATGCTGGTTGGAGATGTGCCAGCTTCTCCATCTTTGTGTTCAGTTCTTCACAGTACATATCTGCAGTAATGCTCACCCCGTTTGGTAAGAAGCTGTGATGAATGACACCGGCGCTAGACACCAAACAGTTACCATCACTGTTCTAGGGGTAAGTTTTCGTTTAGGGCATTGTTTAGGTGCTGAACCAGGATCAAACCAACTTGCTAAGCGCTTGCGGTTATCAAACACAATCCATTTTTCATCGCAGGAAACAATGCGGTTCAAAATTCCTTCATTTGTGTGTCTGTTGAGCAGTGCAAGGCACGTCTCGACGCGTACTCCGCGCTGGCGATCATTGAGTTCGTGGGGCACCCATTTGTCAAGCTTTTTTGCCTTGCCACTTTGACCCAAATGGACCAATATTGTTTTGACGCTAACGTCGAAAGCTGCTGCTAATTCAGCCGTAGATTGTGTATGATCAGCTTCCACAATAGCCTTTAATTCGTCATTGTCGACCAAAGTCTTCGGACGACCGCGAGGTTCATTTTTCAGGTCGAAATTCCCAGAACGGAAGCGAGCAAACCAATAACAGGTGGTGCGTTGGTTTGTAGTGTTAGCTCCGTAAACGTCGTTGATGTTGCGTGCCGCTTGTGCCGCGTTGCTGCCACGACGTTACTCATATTCCATAATTACTCGAATTTTTAACGTATCCATGATGACAAGAAAGATTGAAATGCGATGAAAATGTAATACTAATCAATAAACAAATGACTACTTTTGGAAAAAGAATTCCATATTTTTAAAATAAAATTAATTTGAAATTAGAATTCTTAGCCAAACAAAAATTATTTTGATTTGAAATGGCCAGTACTGCAGAACGGCAATTTCATAGGTAAACCTATTATAAACAAAAATGTGTTGTTACAATAGACACTATTATGGAAACGTGGAGGGCGATATAGATGGAAATAATCCCAAGAGGTGTACGAGTATATCTGTCAACGGACGAATTCTAACAAACCCTCATGGATACTTGAGGTGTCATGCATTGCGTGAAAGACTGGTAGTATTAAGGCTATACGTCTCGATAAGGTTTCAGTCCATATTATAATGAACTTTAGCTTATTAGTGACCCCTGCTGAACGTTCTTTTGCTGTTTATGTAACTTGAAACATTAGATAAAGTAACTAATCAATATAGAAATTAATATTTACAGTTAATAATTATATTCCATTACTGATACAGTGGAAGTTACATGGTTAATAATTATCTCAGCCTACTAACTTAAACGTCGAGAAATTGATAGTTTTTTTTTTTCGCATTACATTGTGGTAGGTCCTAGAAGAATATATCTTTAATTTATAGTGTCTGTTCATTACGAATTACATTCAAAATAATAAATGTACACGAGTGTCGAAAAAATGTTGATACATGCCAAGGCTCTAAACTACGAACATCTAATAAATGTTCTACCATTAACTATTCGAAGTTGACGGCTTTTTTATTAGTAAGCCTTGGTCATTATTATGCAAATTTTTGATCACGCATACTTTTTGTTCGATTTTATACAATCGATTTCTTTTAGAACATAAAACGCCGTTGTAATTTAGGAATAAAATCATTTGAAAAATTAAAATTGATAAAACACCTACATAGTAAATTATTTTTATTAGATTTTATTTCATTTACATCTTAACTTTGAAGAGATAATTTATTTATCGTCTGTTCGAAATAAAAAAAATTATTTGTTGAAATATGAATATTTTTAATAATAGGTAGATGATTAGATTTAGATTAGGGCTTCGAAATATGGCCGTAGAAGTTCCTTAAAAATTATTTTCAGATTCGCCACATTATAGCATTATGCAGCGGTACCGTACCTTATATCTATAGAAGGCTAAAATGCTTTTAACGTAATTAAGTTTTTTCGGTGGTCTCGCTTATGTTAATGTAGATTTAACCCATCCCTAGGAAATAGTACTTTTTCTGGTTGAAATATACTGTATGTCGTATTTTTTACCCCTGACAACGTGTATGCAAAATTTTATGATGATCGGTTGAGTAGGTAAGACGTGGACGCGTAACAAACAAACTCAAATTCGCTATTATAACATCCTTTAGGATATATTATATCTAATTCGCAAGGTATATAAGATGATACGGGATTTGCAAGTAACTTAAAATGAAAGCGATTTATCATATTTTTCTTTCGTTTCTTAATGTAACTTAAAACATTAAGCAGAGTATACTTTTTCATAACTCATTTCCAGTCATAGTTCTTTGAAAATAAAATTCTGTTGCTTAACTTTTTACTAGAACTTTTAATGTAATAGTTCGGTCCGCCTTTAAAAGAAAAAGGGGCCTTCGTACTACTAACAGCCTATATATTTATGACACTTTTGGGACGCAAAACTATTCATCTTTTTAAGATTTGATCAAACTCTGTTCAGTAGTTGTTATGCGGTGTTTGGGAAAACAGATAAAATGTTTAATTATGAAAGAACAGAAAAAAGAATTAGGTTGCAAAAAATGAGTAAATTCGTTATAGATACATATATAAATTACTTGAAGAATATAGGGCCCTTTGTCATTGTTATGACTCTTAATTAATAGATTATTAGAACTTTATATGCGTTATTTTAACTCTCATTATATTTAATTTTTCTTTATTAATTTTTACGATTTTATTATAGGCTTCTGTTTAAATACGTTGACACTTAATTTTTTTAATAAAATTATGGTAAGGCGTAGCAAAATTCTAAGATTTAAAAAAATATATGTAACTGTTTATGTGTAATTTTTACCAATTAAAATAGTATATGTGTCATCTTTTGAACAGAAAATACGTGTCTATGTTTAGTGTAGGTGTATATATATTTTTTAAATATGTTATTCAATATTTACCGTTGTGTGTTTTGATGTTTTCATGATATTCACTTTCACTAAAACCTGCTCATAAATATAAACAATAAATACTTTATGTTTTAATCATTAATATCACGAATTACATTCATATTTTTAATTTTCACCATAATCGTACTAATAATTTTCCCGCCATGACGCAAAGTTTCCCGCGCTTGCGGTTAAATGCGGTCCGGACACGTATCTCTCCTCTCGCAAACGTTATGAGACTGAAAGTTCACTCGTTGTGCTGTCGAGGTAATGTATAGTTGTAGTAATATGAGGTCGACGAGGATGACTGTTGAACCCATGAGTGACATTCTTTATGACTCAGAAATCGCATATTTCCCATAAAAGATATGTGTGAAATAAACGAAAAGTTGTTGTTCGTAAATTACCATTAATTATAAACTATGTCTTATGAAATATATAAAAAAAAAACAATTATTATGTTACTCATATGCAGTTACTAAGCCAGGTTATAGATTTAAACATTTCTTAAGGTAACGTGATCGTCTTATATAGGCGAAAAATCTGCAATAAACTAAAGTGATGCAATAAAATTACACAGAAACAATGAGGAAATTGAAAAGTATCAATATATCATCGAAAACTTGATGACAGTTACAGTTTCCTAAAAGTTAACAATCGAATCAGGTACTGGTAGAAAGGAGGGGTATATATTTTTCGCTATACGCTTCAGCCTTGTGTAAACGTCGGATGTCGTCGGCAATACATCCTTTGTCATTATGCTCCCTGTAAAACAAATGATTGGAACTCTTCCAAGAATATAAGAACAAGCAGGGGTGATTTAAGCAATTCTACACCATAATGTGAAAATCTACTCTTGTCTCATAGTCAAATTAATGAAATCTTTTTAAAGAAATTCTTCTATTAGTATATTTCTAACAAGGTACATTTTATACATGTTGATTTTCGTCTTGTAGAGTACTTATTCCGTTGAGAATAATAGTAGATTTGAAATTAAAAAAAAACAATCACTATAACTTCCGCTTTCATTTCAAATGTATAGGACAACGAAATATTTTGAATAATCTATGTATCATTAGCAAAACGACACCATGAATGAACATAAACATAACCGGTGCGCGGTCAAGGCGAACCTGCTTCTTGTACTACATATAGTGAAGTGCATATATACGAAACACATCATTAGGTAATGCAGTACCCCGGTTGTAGGTATTATGAAAGTAGATTATCGGTGGTTTAAGTCAATGTCGCATATTAAAGATGATAAGTATCTTATAATCCTTGACAGGTAGGTATATACAAATATGTAAATGTGAATATTTTCCTTATTAATAAAGTAACATTTTTATGATCATATTTTGTAATTTTCATTGCCTTTTAATGCGATATATATTGCAAGACATATATCAACGACAATCTATACAAATATATAAAGCTGAAGAGTTTGTTTGTTTGTTTGTTTGGTTGAACGCTATGATCTCAGGAACTACCAGTCCGATTTGAGAAAATCCTTCGGTTTTAGATAGCTCATTTATCGAGGAAGGCTTTAGGCTACATACCATGACGCTAAGACTAATAGAAGCAGAGCACCAATGAAAAATGTTTCAAAATCGGGAACTTTTTTCCTTTTGAGAGATTTCGTTAGCGTTAGTATTATATACGTTGCCATGGTAACGTGGTAAGTTTCTACCGCAAACATTTTCAAATTTTATTTTGTTTTCCTATGCAAAAAGTTTATACTACTTTTATTTCTAATTTTTTATTTGTTCTCTATTACGTATTATAAAAATAAAGTTTGTGTATGTACAATTAAAATAACAACTTTTTGATGAATGGATATGGCTACAAATGACCAAAAAAGATTTTTTTATACTTTGTCTATATTTTTATATTATTATATTTTGTCTGTTTGTTTGTTTGTTCCGGGTAATCTCCAAAATGGCTGGACCTAACTTAACGGGAATTTTACTTTTACTGCCAGATAGCCGAAACTATAGCGGTTGACATATTCTATTTTATTTGTCCGCGCCTTCTTCCGCATTGCTATTTCCAAAATGGTTGGACCGATTTTCACGGGGTATTCACTGGTAGATAGTAGACCTCATAAAAAGTCATTTAGGGTTTTTATTCGCCTTCGGCCGCAGTGGAATATCCGTAATGCTTGAACTGATTTTCACGGGACTTTCACTGGCAGATAACTCACCTTATAAGAAGTAACTTAGACTATTTTATTTTGTTACTCAAGACTTCGTCCGCAATATCCTACTATCTCCTAATTGGTTGGACCGACTTTCACGGGGCTTTTACGGCCAGATAACTAGCGGGCTCGGAAGACGTTGTCCCGCCCCGATAATAAAATGAAAACCTTGACAAATTATACCTAAACCTTCCCCATGAATCAGCATTCTATCTATTAGTGAAAACGGCATGAAAATGGTAGTTTTTGACTTTCTTTTTAACCGACTTCGAAAAAAGACGAGGTTACTATGTTCGGTTGTATGTATTTTTTTATGTATGTTAATCGATATTTTCGTCAATAGTGAACCAATTTTAATGATTCTTTTTTTATTTGAATTGGTACACTATGTAGTGATTAACTGCTACCTGTGCATTCGTTCGTGTGAAATTGATCAAAAATATGTTACAACCGCGTGAGACGTGTGCCTTACTAGACTCCAAGAATAAATATACATAATTGAAAGTCATATATTTGTATGTAATATGAATTATATCATCTTTTTGGTCAATTTGGCGGCCATATTGTTTTATTTACCGCGTTTCCTTCTACATAACTCAGTGATTATAACAACGTATAAGAATAACTTAAGTATATCGACAATATGGGCATATTATATCAATATAATAAAATATTTAAGAAATATTGTTCGATAATGTATAGCTTATAATTTTCATTACTTTCTTATATAGTGTTAGTGACCACTGAGTGTGGTATATAGTAGGTTGAAGTTGCAATTATGTTGTTGATGATAAATCCCATCCCATTCGATATATTATTAGTATTCATATATCTAATGTACAAGTTACATGTTACAGTAGATGGCGTTCGTATCGTAGTTACAAATGTTTTTGAAAAGCGTTTCTGTAATGTACACACCCACTCACAATTTTACATTTCTTTAATACATTTTTAAAAAGCGCGTGCGGAGCCACGGGTAATAGCTAGTTATAAAATATAACCATAAAGAAATATAGGTACGTATATGAACAATCGCCGTCAAATCGGACGCTGCGAAAAATAAAATTGGATTTCCTCAAAATTGTGATATGTTTTAGTGTCTCTTAGCCCTCCTGGTAAATTTTGAGATTTTTTTTATTACTCATTCAAAATATCGTTATATTTAAAAAAAAAGTGAAAATAAAAATTTGTTTCATAGATTAACAATAAAATAATTACAGCAATATTATGTAAGTACTTGTAACGTATATCGTATATACTTATCTATTCTTCGAGAACAGCATATTCTTTCTTGATAAAAGGAATTACCCTATGGCCTTTTCTGTACCCCTGACGATGTGCATGGAAAATTTCATAATGATAGGTTCTGTCATGAAAACGTAACTAACAAACTCACATTCGCGTCTATAGTACTAGTATTATTGGATATTATTATGATTGTTTACGTAAAATATGACATTTTACGTTAGCACAGATCCTAAGTTTAAGGATTATATATATAGTTTCAAATTGTAATGAGCGTTAGTTTTCAGTGAAGGAAACATTATGATGTACCTAACATTTTCTTGTACACGTTGTAGAGTGTGAGCGATTTAACACGTACCCTAATTATGTATTTCGTTAGAGCATAGCGACAGTAGAAATTAATGGCTATGTGTCGACCTCATTTATATTATATATCAGCCATAACGTAAACTGAAACATCTTTCATTCCATCTCTTCTTTAATATTTACTCATCATCAAACAACGTTTTTCTATTTAGATTTAGTAGTAAGAATTCTTTGTTATTACGCACACAGAATCAGCTCTGTCATTGCTTTTGTAAGGTTTCGGTTATAATCTGTAACCAATACATTTCTGAATTTCCATGTTATAGCAGATAAAGTGTTATAGAGTTGATTCATTTGTTCTATGCTTGGTTATTGAGAAATACGTAATTACGTAGACGCCTACCACCATCGAACTTCAAATGTTTTCTTCACGAAACACTTATTAGTAGAGTAGCCGCATTCGGATATCAGTTATTTTTAAGCTCAGCGTTTAAGTATATTAAAGAATAAAGTTATTTCATATTAGAAGTGAAGCGATAAATTATTAACATTTGAAAAGGAATAAAGTAACTGTTATCGTGGATCATAAAAGTTACACCAAATGTAAATGAAGTAATGTTTCGTTTTTGATAATCTTTAAAGGAATGCCAATTGTTTTTTATAATTCATTGAATAATGCTTTGTGTAGTATGTAAAATAGACAGACATCCGGTGAATATGTCGTTGCCGTAAGTGAATATTTAATAGCGATAGGAGTTTGAACCATGATCATAAAATAGTTTTAAAAGTACTAGTGGTCGTGTAGTGCTTGAAATCTGAAATTCTAGCATATTAAGGGTACAGTGTTTTTACTTAATTGTTATCTGTATATATTTTTCTCTTTTTAAAGTGAAACTTCTTATCGGAGGGCTTTGAAATTCTGATCGGCATCATTTTTGTGACAAACAGTGGTGGGGGTAAACACTGTGTCGGGTAGAGTGTTGAAAACTCCGGTTTTCATCCGATCACCGAAGTTAAGCAACGTCGGGCGGGGTAAATACTTCAATGGGAATATCGTATGACGTTAGCTTTTTTTTGTATTTTTTCAATTAAAATGTTCCCTGTAATTAAAATGTTTCACTTCTATCGTATCTTTACGACAAACTCTATTTTTTCCTTTAAGCCATAAAAAATCTACTTATTACATATTGTACAAAATTCGTACATTGTACACGTAACGATCGTGAAGTACAACGAACAGAGACTTGTAAATATTTTTTTTTTTTTTTTTTCGAACTGACTACGCTATTGTCCTAGCAAGGTCTTAACAGCTTCACCGGACTACACTTGTAAATAAAGGCTTCGGCTCTTTGATAGTATGGAAAAATCTGTTCTTATTTTTTTTCAGTGACAACACTAAAACTCGTCAATAACTACTTAAAAAAATAAAATCGCTGTAGTATCGGAGGATGTAAAGGTATTTAAACTGTTTTGTCTTCGCCTATTTGTATATAGATAAGTACCGCATAATTTACATAAATTCTGTTTATATTAGATTTTAAAATGAGGTCAGTATCTGTTGAGACGTCACTAATATCTATCTATGTTCTTAGAATATGAACAAGGACCTAATTCTCTAATAGCTCTGTTTTCCACTATATGAAATATGCTTATCAAAATAGCTAGAATAACAGTAGATTACAACTTTAAGAGTTATAATATTTTACAGAGTTGTTTTGGAATTCGAATAGTGCTATAAGCGCGTGGATAAATAATTCATTCTCAATTCCATATTCAGTGGGTGTGGTGAGAGAGAAAGTGTTATTATTAATCATAGATATTTAAAGGCCGAATATGCATCATTCTGAACTGCCTTAAACTTTGTTTACGAAATAAACTCAGCGTTTATTTGTATCGACATTTGTTGTGCTTATAGAGAAAAGCGAGAATAAATGCTCCGATAAATGATAATACTTCATCAATAAATCAATGAAAAATGTACGTTATAAACAAATATGCTTGATTTTATTATTCTTTGTTTCCTTTTCTGTGATATCTTAACTTCCCCAGAACAATAGGTTCTTTGTTGTCAAACAGACAAAAATAAAATATGGATCTTGTTCTGTCAGTGATATAAATTTATTATTGACGTATTGGTTCATAAACAAAAAAATGTTGGAAACTCTGGTTGATATACATTTCCTATTATTACATTTATGTATACGATGCATAGATAAATGTCTAAAATAAAGTCAAAAACAGACAACAGCGTCGATACTGAAGTGCGTTCTTAATACGTATACTCATTGACATATAAAACCCAAGACACACAGTCTCGAATAAAAGTAGCACTCAAAACCGGCCGTATAAACTCCCCAATATACATACGTGGTTATAGTTATGCGATTAACTTATGATTTTGCAAATTCAACCTTACCTGAACGATTTAAAGTTGTTTTTACAAGGATGCAAGCGACGCGAGACTATTTGAAATAACTGCATAATCCATAATTATGCACTCATTTTTGTGTGCCGGCTATGAGACGTTAGTGTGTATCTTGGGGTTTTATATGTCAATAAGTATACTTCGTCGTATTTTCAAAGGTAAGTTGACCCTGCAACATTTAGGTATTTCCGATTTCAATCTATAAATACTATTGAAATTGTGAGTCAGGTGACTAAAGATGACCGCAAACTTGTTTAATGTGTTATGTAATTTATTACCAAACTGTTGTTTATAAATTGTCCACTCAGTTCTTCAATTTTTTAAAGGTTAATGTTTGTCCATGAGTGCACCAAGAGTGGTAGAACTGGTGCAAGTTCGATCATGGGAGCAACATCGTCACACCTATTTCTCGCGCAAAGCAGGAGGATTGATGCTATTTTGTTCTGTGCGCGATGTTCGGTAACATAGATTTACTAAGCAGTTGTATTGTTGTATAGTAACCAAACCATGTCTATATGTACGTCATAATGTTTGTTATATTCACAGTTTGTTTTTCTGGAGTAAAACCTAGAAAAAACTATTCCGATAATCTTTGAATTTTCATTGACCTGTTCTACTTTAATATTTGAAACAGAATTACAAGGTATTTAAAATACAACGGATTACGTACATATAGTTATATAACATTTTCTTTTCTTAGTACAAACAATATAATCGATTTTGAAATTAGTAAGTTATTATGATTGTCAGTAAAATAACATTTCCGAGACAAAGTAATTTTGTACATTAGTACATTAATACTTGGTACATTACGTGGTAAAGATTTAACGTCTGTTATAGTTGATGTTGATTAAATTATTAGTTCTATAACTTCTATATAGCTCTATAATGGCTCCGAAACGGCTTATATATTTTTAGACGTTGTACGCATTAGCTTAATAAACTACATAAAAACTGTATGTAACTTCCTTGTATAGCACTGAGTAGAAGATCTTTCATTTCTGATTTCTCTTGAAATGATTATTACTTACTTGACTTATGAAAGATGTTATAGTTTTACTCTTTGAAAATATGGCTAGTTCATAAACGCGTTATGTCGGAAATGTTTAAAAATACAAAATGATAATACTCATTGAAACCGTATTAGTACCGTATTAAATTGTAAGTAAAATATATATAAATGTATGATTAGGTAGTTACACAGATTTTCATTACCAGTTTTGTAAAAACAAGACGATTTTATGGTTATTAACCAAGCGTCTATCCTTCGACACTCACACTCGTTCATTAATTAGACCACAGTAATTGAAAAAGTTTTCATTCCTATTTAAAATAAAGCGGTGCTATTTTGACAATAATTAATTAACATTGAAGTGATAGATTGAATTTATGTTTAAAGCTTTTGATAAAGAAAAATGTCGTGATATGGTCGCTGTAAATTTTCGCGTTCGACCGTTTAGTTATGACACTAAAGAAGAAAATCTGTTGTCAAGAAATTACGTATTGATATACTTTAGCAATTGATATTGGATTATAGATACGGCCATCTAAAAATACGGCAAAGAAATTATGCTCAAGCCTAGGTTTATTGCATAATGAAAAAAACCGAAGCCCAAGATTAGTCACTTCAGGCTTAAATTGTAACTTCAGACTGTTATTGCTTATACGAAAAGAAAATTAATTGGTTATACCAGGTGACTGTTTAGAGTTTGGTTCCCTTCATTCCTTTGGTAGTTCATGGTCACATTTAATATATAAAATAATAATATCAAAACAAATACTAATAAAGACAACCTTAGTTAAAGTTTGTTCTAAAACTTTTTAAAGTATGGGAATGATACTTTTAAACGTAAAAAATGGCATCTAGGTTCATTGAGCAACGTTAAAGGGGCGCTTTTCAAGGTTAGTCATTACGTAACTGCTTATCTTCGGAATGCCGCTCGGTCGAACAAAGGGAAGCGGGGAGCGTGTCGAAGTGCAGGACTGCGCGGCACGGTGTGATTCATTGCTTTCACCATTATTACACCAGTTCGTTTTTGTGTAAATCACCTGATGTTGAGTGTATATCAGTTTTGTTTTTCTATAGATAGTTAAGTCAAATATTAAGCACTTATTTTTTTAATTCATTTAGGACGAGAATCGACCAATGATTATCCTGTAAAAATATTGCTGGCGACTAACCAGTCGCGCTGTATAATAGTTATGAATGTACATCACTCATATCACAAATTATCTTTAATTTAGTATTAACATAATTTGTCATATGCATTTATATATGCGTGATTGTTTTCATATAGCACATACAGTACACAAAACTTTCTAGAACCGGCCACTTACGTTGACAATATTTAAAAACGAATAATTGCATTTGAAAATAGAACTCTTTTGTTTTTACATTTTGCCGCCATTTTAAACATTGCCCGTATTGTTACAAAAAGTTAAATACGTATTGAATACTTGCTTTAAAAAAGTTTGGGTACTTTCGTATTAATGCACCGTGGTCGCTATATCTGGTTACCAGAATTGCAATGCGGTCGTGTTAATCTCAGTGACCAAATTTGTGACGATCGTTCATCTACCGCTCTGTAAACAACGAAAATATCGCTGATGTACGCCTTATGATCGAAATAGACAGGCATGTACTTACCATGACATTCGGTCATCCTTAGGTATATGCATAAGTCAGATACAATCAATCCTACGAAAATGTGAAAAAAACTGTTCGCAATAGATGCCTCACAATTTGACTGAAGCTCAAGAAACGGACCGCCTTGCTCGGTACATTACGATACTTACCACATTCAATGAAGAGGCGTCAAAAGTAGAATGAGTATTGTTTCGCTGTAGTAAAAACTTTGACAATAGCGCTTTAGTCAAACGTTGTGTAGGTTGCCTATCACTTACCTAAATTCTTGGCGGCTTGTTTGTACCATGAAAATATTATTAACCTCCTTTTGTTGTTATAAACTCATTGTTTCAGTTTATAACATTTTTGGAAACTTATATGTACAATGTACATAAAATCTCTATATGGTTCGTATCGACGAGATTTATTAGGTTAAGAAAAGGATTATAAACAGGAACAATATTTAATTTAATTTTCTCAATCAGAATCTATTTATTTTAAATGTTCAAAAACTCATTTAACTTTTAAGCGGATTTACATTATACAATATCTCAAAGTTTCAAAACTTGAAGTAACGCCTCAGGTTATACATTACGGCTTTCCTTATGGTTGAGGTACAGTGTTGGTGAAAGAATATACATATTTTACTAAGTTAAAAATTCTAGATTAAAACTTGCTCAAATTTCTGGTAGCAATTTTTTTTTTTGTATACGTATATTATATTTTTCAATAAGAATTAATTGTGGACAATTTTACAATAAAAAGAGTTTATTATTTTTGTTACGTACATATGTTACAATATTATTAACACTCCTAATTTCATCACAGATAATATAATATTTACAATTTAAAAACTACTCATTCACAATTAAAAAATAAATATTTAATTACTTTTGTAACATTACGTAATTAGATACTATGTGTGTATCTGTAGTATAATAATAAATAATTTTTATCTTCCGATTTATCATATTTTGCGTCACATGTTTAGGAACTATCATTGCACTTTCTGAAAATGAAAAAAAAAGCAGAATTAGATAGGGACTTGTTACTCATCATTAATTTAATATATAATTAATATCAATTCGTTTATTTAGTAAATATGACACGTATGATCTGTTGTGGATATCAAATTAAGGTCATCTATATAATTAGATACAACTTGTTATTTGATAAAGGTACTTACTATTCATCGTAAAATAAAAAAAAGCATAATAAACTTTGTTAATAAAAACTTGAAATATACTTACCATAGTTATTTCAGGAAAAATTGTGCTAAGATTGAAGTTAGCACGTGAGGTACCCGGGAAGGTGGCGAGCGATCTATCCATGTTATGCCCAACGCTTTGTATATTAGAAGGCATAAGATGGCTGTTAAATAACTCGGGTTGATATTGAGCCGTCATTTGATTACTAACATAATTCGTGAAAGGCAACTCATCTGGTACCAGGTTTGGATGTCTTTTATTTGAAGACTTATTTTGCCATAATAAGTGTGAAGTGTCTGCCCACTCTTCCACGTCAGTATTTAGTTTCGCCCTCTTACTTTGGTATTTCTTATTTGATTCCTTTTTGGAACATTCTAATTTATGTTTAGTGCCTGACTCTCTCCTAGTACTCTTATAATTAGAAATATTTTTGTCTTGTTGAAAAACTGTAGGGTTACTTCTCATTTTTAGTTCTTCATATTTATTATTAGAATAGTTACATTCTGTTGTCTGGCTATAATCTATAAAGTCGCCTGTGAATGGGCCACTAGTATAGTTACCGGTCATTAAATTACTACTACCTGGCATGAAATTTGAATAAAAAGAATTAGATATAGTATTGGTCGTAGTATTATACAATGTCGTACCAGAAAACTGTTGTCCGGTATAACTATTATCAGTATAATCTAAAATTGGTGGAAAATGTGAAACTTGTGCGACACTATCCTGTGTTGTGTTATAATCATTGTATTTTTGTGATCCCATAACGAACTTAGAGCTGCTTGAGTCCTGCATTTTTTGAGAGCAACTACCTCCTCGTATCAAGGCTTCCGCAGAATAATTATTCTTTTGCATTTTAGAACTCTTTTCAGTTTTGTTAATCGATTTTACTTTTGTTTGTGGAAACTGTGTAAAATTGTTATCGTAATTATTCAACACTTTTGGATCATTAAATACATAAGAGGGTTGCGGCAAATGGTTTCCTATACGAGAAGTGACATGTTTACGATTTGTATCGGATACGAAATGAGAACTGTTTTCTTTCGTAGCGACAGTCTTAGGTATGTCAATATTTGGTGCTTGATAACGAGTATGCATGTTATCTGTAGAACGATTCATAAGCTGTGTAACTGAGAGGAAATTCCCGCAATTATGTAAATCTGTTTGGGGTAATAATCTATTTGATACATCTCCATTTTTCTTCTTTTCATGTGGACCTAGAGCTAAATCACCAACTAAAGTTGGTAAATTAATAGGAGGTGGTTCGATAGTAACTTCTGTGGTACCAAGAGGTCTTGCTGAAGGCCATATATGAAATTCTTCCTGAGTTGTTTGTGTCGGATAATTGTGCATAGTTATTGGAAAGTAATTACTATCATTTTGGTCCTGCTTTTTAGTCATATTATCTATATGATTATAAGTTTTGTAATCCAATTGGGAATACGTTGATTTATGTACTTCCTTACTATCATTTTGTGTCGGTGCACTAATATTTTGCATCGATCTAACCTCCGATGTCATCCAGTTAATGTGCGTTTTATGGGGTGACTTTTTCGTAAATTTTTCCGTACTATGTGCTTCTATGTTTGTAGTTATAGGCTTTGCTAATGCATTTAAAGCTGTCTCTGTATTTTGTTTTGTATTATATGACTTGGTATCGTGTTTCATAGGAGCGTTAACTTGTATTTGATCTAAGTGTAAATAATGTTGCGATTTGCTACTAATATTTTTGGCTGAAGTACTGCTACTATAAAAAGGCACTTCTTCTGCCCATAAATTTGAAGGCTGAGAATAAAAACTACTAATAGACTCAACAAAAGTAGCTGCCTTCGTTGAACTATCTTTCTTATTGGAATTTGATACTAACGGGACATGAAAATCTGGATTAAATGGGTTATAAGACGTTGAATATGGAGCTGAAACTGTGGTTAAAATGTCTTTAGTAAAAGAACTCGTAGTAGTTGTACTGTTTACAAAATCGAAGCCTTTATGAGACCAGCCTAAGTCAATATCATATGTTAACCTAGATGGTCCCATCTTTATGAGGTTCTCTTCTACATTACTATAATCTGATTTATTTTTTGATGAATACTTTTCCATTGCGCAAGGGTAAAGACCTAGACTATTAAATTCATGAGTAGACGTAATACCACTTGTACTGTAAATGTTATTTTTGACTGTAGCAAAGGGATCTCCTTTATAGAATAAGTTATTGCTGCTCACATAATTTGTCGATTGACTTGACGTAGTTTTATTTACATTGCAGTCCAGTTCTAATCCAAATGAAGGATCTGATATATAGTTGGTAGGTATTAATGATGTCATTGGTAAATTCAGAAATGGATTATCCCCAGAAACATTAGAGGACACTGTAGTATTTGAAATTTTTGTTTGCGTTTCCTTACTAGTCAATTCATCTATATATTTCTGTTCCTCGCCCTGCTTATTCATAGATAGTGATGATACTTGTTTAGAAGCACTTTTTAATTTAATCTCATTATTAGGTTTATCGAAAAATGGGGCAGGCTGAAGAATCAGTTCACTACGTCTTTGATTAATATTTTCTTTAGAATGTACGGTGGCTTGTGATTCCTCAGCTGGGCTATCTGCTCTATTGCCACTAACCAATGGGAACGACATGAGAAAAGCAGCCGTTGGTGAAGCTGCCAAAAATTCTTCAGCTAATTCGAGGCGTGCATTACCTCCTTCAACAGTACTATCACAAAGTGTTGTTTCTAATATATTTGGTAGTTTATTTTCTTTATATTTGTCATGACATATGTTTTCTTTATCAGGAGAACTCTTAGTACTTCTGTTATGTTTTTCATTATTAACAATATCTACTGTCTTTTCAAGTACCAATGTATTAGTTGAAGTAGTTGGTTTATCACATTCAGTAGATTGTTTAGTTTTAGGTTTATCTATATCTTTAATACCGCAATCAGACGTCGGATTCGGAGTGTTTTTTGAGGAAATGTCTGTATTTTTTACATCGTTCATATCTTTCTGAGCAGAGTCAGTAATATTTTTTGTTAAAATGACATTATTAATAGATTCACTATCCTTTTTTGGTGAAATCGAATTATTCACAGAAACTGGATGAGATATAGATTCTTTGTTTTTCTGTGTTTCTTTAATTTCTTTCTCATTTTTAGAATTTGCTTGTATTTTAGAATCTGTTAGATCATCTTCTTTTGTCTTAATTTCAACAGAATCGCTCTTTGTTATAGTTTCATTTTCATCTTTTTCTCTTTTCTCTGAGGATTTCATTTTTTTTAACGTTTTTTTAGCTGAATCATTTTTCATCTTAATACCGCCTTTTCTATTTCTTGAGGCCGACAAAGGATGAGAATAAGCTGATATTGGTAAAATATTTACCATAGTTGTTTTAGTGATGTCACCATTATTTCTATTGACTATTGGTACAGAAGGTTTATTTATTGGTTGCATGTTTGGATTAACAAGCACAATGGCTGGGGGTATTGACGGAAACAGTAGGGGTCGTTGTGGGAATAGGTAAGGTGATGCAGGTAATACAACTATTGTATTTTCAGGACCTGAAAATTAATTTCACTGATGAATGTGTTGATTTGCTTAGTTCACTTTATATTAATTTCTTGATTGCACCAGTACAAATTGATTGGTTGAAGTCCTGTGCGAGTGTGCAACAAATTAATTCCAGGCGGAAGCAACAAAGCAACATCAAGTCAACTACTAAAAATGTAATGTATGTTTAAAATGTCATTTTCTTTCCCATTCATATGATGGAGAAGTTGCAATTTGATATATCAATGCAAAAATTGTATGAAAGTAATACTAAGTATTGTTGCCTATTATACATTTTTGATTAATATTTGATAATAATAAAAATAAAGCTATACTTTACTAAAATAGCATAATTAATCAATGTTATTGAGTAATTCCTGACATAGCAAGAACTATTTCTATACTAACCTATTCAGATCTATGATAATATAATAACAATACAGGTGTACTTTTTTACCTGGTAATTTTGCTTTTGGCAATATTTTTGGTTGTTTGATGATTGTTTTAACGGCTTGTTGTTGACTTTGAGATTTAGATATTTCAGATGTAATAAGAGGTTTTTCTTTCAATGTATGTTGTTTCGGTTTTTGAAGCATCATCAATTTTACACATTTTCCACCTAAAATATAAAAATATTGTGTTTTATTTACTATCAAAATAATTCTGAAAACTGTATTACCCATTAATAAAAATTAATGAGACACTACTGGCATAATTTATGTGAATTATGAGGTAAACACTTTCTTAATAATTATTGTAAAACTGGGTTTATAGATACAAACATTTCAAAGAACACCAAGTGTCCTTTACCTTATATTTATAGCTAACTGGTGCGCGCCCCTATGCTGGTCATTTTTTTTTTTAAATATTATTTAAAGTATCCTAAGTACTACTCCAGGTCTCCAATATCTATGCAACATTTCATGAAGATTAATTTTGCAGTGAAGGTGTGAAAGCGTAACAAAGTCTCTTTTGCATTTATAATACCACTTATTAATAGTATGGATTTACAAAACGAAATTGCTTTATGTGTATGTCTGTGTTTTATTAGTTCTTCTAAATAACCCAGCTAATTTTGATACACTTTTCACTATTGTTTAAAGAATTTCTTCCAGCTTCGTGCTTACAACATATTCATATTATTATATAGAAAGTAGATAAACTTTGATGTATTATAATCTAGTCTTATAATATATAAAGATGTCTAAAGGCATAACACTATTAATTATTTAGTAAAAAAATTATACATACTTTTATTCTTCTTTTTCATTTTTATAAATACTTGGGTTGAAGCATCTTGTTTAGAAACTTCAATATAAACTTGTGATGATGCTTCTTTACTAGTTTTCTTCTCTTTCACAGCATCTAATTTCACTTGCAAAGCTAAAATTTCAGCCTCTGAAAAATTGACTTAAAAATCTAACTTTCCATTATCTGTACATATAGGTATAAATGAAGTGTCTGTATGTAATATCAAAATAACATTTTTTCAATGATTGGATATGAAAAAATAAATACTACTGATAACAATCAAATTTTTAAAATTTTTGTCCTTCTATATATCTTTTTGTTCAGGGTAAATTTATTTATTAATATATTAGCTGTAATGATGGTAAGCGACTTAGACTATTTATTTTATTTTAGACTAGTTATCTGATAATAATGGCTATAATAGCTTCACCCGTAACACTAACTCCAAAATGGTTGGACTGATTTTCAACAAATTTTCACTGGCAGATAGCTGAGCTTAAAAGAAATAATTTACACTAGCTATTACCCACCACTTCGTCCACATTGTATATCCAAAACGGTTAAATTGATCTTCACAGAACTTCCACTTGAAGATAGTTGGCCATATAAGGACTAACTTAGACAATTTAATTTTAAACTAGCTGTTACCCGCAACTTCATTCGCAGTGGAATATCCGAAAAGCTTGAACCGATTTTCACTGGCATATCTTATAAGAATTTAAGCTATTTTGTTGTAGACTAACTGTTATTCACAACTTCAACCACAGTGCGATGTCCTACACGATTGGATTCATTTTTATGAGACTTATATTGCCATATAGCTGACCCTATAAAAAGTAACACGGGCTAATTTTGATACTAGCTGTAATTCATGACTTCATCCGCTTGCAATATCCTAAGGGATTGGATCACTTTTCACGGAACTTTCACTGGCAGATAACTAAAGTTATAATAGCTATTTTATTTCATATTAAATGTTACTTGTGTCCATGTGAAATTTAGTAATCTGGATGTCGAAGTACATAAATAAAGCACTTATTAATTAATATCATTTAGGAACTAATCACAATTACCTCTCCGTTCAACTTACTGAGTTGTGTTTGTTCTATAGCACAGTTATTTAGGCATAATGTTGCTTTTTGTATGATTTCAATTTTCGGATACTGCACATTATCTACTTCTTTTCCTGAGGAATCTTTAGCTTTATTTATGGTTTTAACGACTTCTCCTAGTTTTATGATGGCATCATTAAATTTATTTCGTCTTTGTCTCTCCCATTCTCGGCAACGGCTGTAATGGTTAAATTAATAATGAAAAAAATACACAATGCTCCAAATGAAAAATTGGTTAGTTTATTTATTTATTAGCCGATTAATTTACCTAGGAGTGCGTTTACTTGTTGTTTCCATATTTTGATATTTTCATATGAAATATAATACACAGCAAAATATATACGTGACGGCGAAATTAATTTAATAAGATATAAATACATGAATGTAAATACACAGTGGATTATGGAATACTTTCGTTTGACACATGAAAACGACCTTGTACTAAAATATCGATTATCGTTCACAGGTATCGTTCATAAGCATCGATGTTGAAACTCTTACTTCGACGATACATCGTAACGTATTAATATTATTTTGTGGTGTGTAGCGCCATCTGTTTTATTTCTTACCCACTCGCTCCCTCAGTCACACGTAAGTATACAAATGATACTGCAATGTTTTAAAACACCGATCTATCTTTCATAAGCGTCGATGTTTTAACATGTTTTTTTTTATATTATGTCTTTGGCCTCTATGGAAAATTCCACAATTCTACCAGTGTCGTGTACATTAACAACAACTTCAACGATAATACAACAAAAAGATTTGAAGTTGATTTTAACCACCACCATTTTTGTCTTACATAGAACCATAGGACAATACACTATTGGGATTAGTAAGTTCCTAAACAACTAAATTAATAAATAAATACCATATACGTATACATATATATCTAGTATAGGTAAGTAAAATGCAAAAATTAATTAGAGCTTAATTTTATTCATATTAATATATTTACACATAAGGGTAATAAAAGGAGTAAAGGAGAGGAAGAGGAGGAATTTCATACGGGTAGGACGGGATATCTCCTAGGGGATTATATCATATAGCGACACGCGCAGATTTGGACAATTAAAGAGTATATGGTCCATATTTCCTTCATCTAAACCACATTCACACAGCGAGTGATCCCGAACTCTATTTTTTGCCAGATGAACAGACGATGTCTACATTCCGACACATGGAAAACTAGGGTTTAGTAGGAATGGTTGGTTGTATGTTGCCATAGAATTTCGCCTTATCCTTGTGTGATGTCTTTATTATTTATCTTGAAATCTCTGACACTGACGATACATTGCTTATAAACGATACGATATAAACGATGTTTCATATGTGTAGTGCCATCTATTGTATTATTTGCGCTTGATTTTAGAAACGGGCTACGATTAACTAAGAAGGAACCACTTAATAGGCATAAGGTTGACAAAATTGTTGTTTTTGAATTCTATTTCGTAAAATAAGTATTAGTTACCTTGTTTTAAATATATATTTTCATTATATTTATCATTGTTTCACTTTTTTCTAAAATTTCGAAACAACATCGATATATTATTATAGTGTAGTGTACACTACATCGATATAGTGTACTCGACGTTAATGTTTCGAACAGGATAATATCGATGTTTTTTTATTAACATTGTTGCATCCCCAGCCTGTATACACAGACTAATATAAATTATTATAACGTCTTAATTTACTAGTTATAATATATTTAATATTATAATAAACGTTTAATAGTAACACTTATATAATCAATAAATGTATTATAATTTATTACATCGCATACGTAGCCTTATACCAATTTTTAAATCTATTAGACAAGTAACAGATAATAACATTGTTAAAATTATATACTCCGTTTTATGTCATTCAATTCTACTTTACTCAAAGACTTTACTGCATTCCGTCTAGTAGAGAAGCTAGTAAATCCATTTTGGTACCCCTAGAAAGGTCTCAAAGAGTCATACCGAAAGTGATGACTTTCCGGTCATATAGGTAACCGACCGAGAATCATACTTAGAATGTCAAGTTTTAACCGTTAGACAGCTTTTTATCTTTCAAATTATTCTCTGTCAATATGCAGGAACGACAAGCCTACGTTTCTCAGATAAGAGAAGAAGGGTCGAAGACATAATAATAGTACCTAAATATAACACTTGGTTTGCTTTTCGTTGTGAGGGCAATCTGGTAGTGTTGCTCTATAATAAAGCAAATAAAATACTAAGGATTCATCAATACAACAGTCATACGATTAAAAATCTCATTTTCAATTGATTATAATCACAAAGTCACAGAAATACAGAAAAAATATTAAAACCACAATTTAAAATAATAATTTATAATATATTAATATTTAATAATTCATATTTGCTATAATATGATACTGTATAATTATAAATTTGGTAGTTCAAAACATACATTTTTACTTAAAACACAATCCATTCATTATTATTACAAACCTTACACTTGCTCACACGGTACTGTAACTACATATAAAGTTTATATTTATCGGGTAGGTTTATTATATTAAGTCACTGTTGTTATAGTCCGCGTTAAACTTTTTAACCCCTCTGAAGTATATGCGCAGAACACAAATTTAGGTATCAAAGGGACGTAGAAGTCGCAGAAAGGTGAGCAGGCTTACCCGTGCACGTATCTTGCCCCTATTGCACCCACGTTGACACATGTCTCCTGTCATTACTAGTTGCAGTACAGTCGCAATCAGAATAGTTTTGTTGTTGTTAAATACGTATTTTTGCTATTTTCGTTTTTTACTTTTTCTAGTTTATATTTGTTATTATTAGAAGATCCACCCACTTCAAAAAAATTATGTTTCTATGAAGGGTGTTGTTTATTACAAATTATTTATTTATTTTCACTGTATTTTATTTACAGTAACACATATATACATATATGGTACAAGATATATACCACAGACAGAAACAAATACTGTACAAGGGGGATCATTCAATTAAAGTACGCGATCACTCACAACTCACCAATAAATGTTATTTGGATTTAATTATAACTGGCGAACTGTTAATATTCTATAATAGATTTGTTTATTATTCTATTGTTCGGCTATTATTGTCCATTTCTAGTTTTTACTGTTGTTTAATTACCTCAGTAATAATTCAATTATTATTATCTGTTCATTTTTATCTCTAATCTTTTGCAAATATTCTAAATGTATATTAATATATAAATGTAATATAATAGTATATCATTACATAGTATAAAACAAAGTCCTCTACCACGTCTATCTGTCTGTTCGCGATAAACTCAAAAACTACCGAACGGATTTTTATGCTGTTTTCATCGGTGGATAGAGTGATTAATGAGGAACGTTTTAGTATATAATATGTCAAGGATTTTTTTATAATCAGGGCGGGACAACGTCTGCCGGGCCCGCTAGTATATAAATATAATAATATCATAACAAAGATTAATAAATGTCAATGTTAAATCCCTATATTAATATTTTCAATTTGTTTTGTATTCACTTCTTGACTGTACTATGTGCAAAGCCGAATTCAAAGCTATATTCAGAGCGGCCAGAACATTTGACTCGGACTATATAGTATTCATTATAAGAAATTGTAATATCTGCGATACAGTTTGTAAACAGTGCGGATACCAACACTATTGTAAATTATGTAAACATTGACTTGGAAAATTAAAATATATTATTATTTTTATATTATAATTATAACGTATTAAAAGTTAAATACTAAGATTATTTTGATTGGTCTAATATAATCATATGTTAATTTGTTAAGCGAAAACGAACTGCAATTAAATGTTTTTTATTGGTTAAACACTCGGAATTTAATATCGCTTGATAGATTTCAAGAATTAATGCGAAGCGCTATTTTTGCTATAACATGATTTTTTCGTTATATTTCTTAGCTATTTAATTTAACGGTAAAATGTTATAAATCGCATTTACTACTACAGAGCTGCACAGTGAGTTTATTATGTTATTATAATCATAGCAATATTTATCGCGCGCGAAATAAAATAAGCATTTTGTACTTATCCTGCTAAACAAAAATCGCAACAATTCGCATCTTTACTATATACCTACAAAACTAAGCTAAAGTATAAAATTAGTCATCGCGTGAGTGTTTGTGCATGTTTACTTGAATTATTCTAAAATACTGTATATTTTGCTTTTGAATAAATTTAGTGATCTCGAATTTATTATTAATTATATCGAAAAAGATAACCAAGCTCGCAAAATGTCGCTTTATCCGTCTTTGGAAGATATGAAGGTGGACAATATGATGAAGGTGCAAATGGCTCAACAACAAGTTGGCCCATCATACAACATGCCGTCGTTGACTGCTGCTCCTTCGGCGCCTGCAGCACATATGTATCCAGCTCTTGGCGACTACATGGGGCTTGAACTGTCGCAAGAAGTTATTGCCCTAAATATGCCGGAGTACAGATTGCAAACGGTATGCTCCTAGTGGTAATTGTACCTATTTGAAGGTAAAAATCGGAATCGCACAGTAGTTCACAGTTGTAGAATAATTTATTGAATTAGCAGTATACTTTGTCATTATAAATAAATAGTTTTTTTTATTTTATTTCTGGAAGTAATCAATTTCGAAGGATGAAAAATATACTCTCTGATCAACAGTTTTACAATATTATGAAACTGTATGAGTCATTCAATAGTTTTCCGTATTAAGATGCATGCTGTTATGACCCATAAAGAGTCCAAAATATATATTTGCAATATTTCACATAGCAATATATAATAGTACTTTATCAGTAACCTCGTTTATCTATAAAATAATGTCGGCCTTAAAATTCCATTTAGGAGTGAATTGTCTACATTCCCAGTGTATTTAACTGAGAGATAAACCTCGTTTGTAAGTGTTATGTAAAATTTAGTAGAAGTGCTTTTAAGATAGGATGATATTTATGATGGGTATTTTAAAATGCATATTATATTATTGCTAACTATATATATATGCATATATCACATAGAATGTTCATGTTTGAAATTTTGCTATAGAGAAACATGGCGGTATCCTATTGTTCTTATAAGAAATGCTCATTTATGTTCTCATCGGACAAGAGGTTAATACATTGCTGAATAATGAATATTGCTTATGAAATAGGTATTTTGTTTTTCTTTTTGCTATCCTTTCATATACAATAGAATTTGATGAAGATATCACTACAATGTTGTTGCTACATCTGAGAGTTATAAGCGTAGGTGAACTAACGAAACAAAGAAATAAGAAAATACATGGTTTTTACTTATTACAATATATTTTCTCACACAGGTATTCATTATTGTCCCAATATGGAATAACTGTGTAATACTACATTGACAGAGTTTAATTTTTTATTCTAATGTAGGGTGTAACGTGTATTTTATATTCATATCTCCTTTGGTACCTCCGCTAAGCATGTGTAGTTGTAAACAAAAGATAAGGAAGCTTTAGATTCCACTTAATATCACCATGAGATATCTCAGAATTTGTGACAGATGATTCATGAAAAACAGTTGCTATACACAAATTGGTGTTAATTTGAAAGTCACTACAGCCAAAGTCATAATAAATAAAATTCCCTGTATATAGAGAATATTATTTAAAATGTTAGTTTTATTTTTCAAATGATATCTGGAATATTAAATCAAAGCATTCCATGAAGTGGCTAGATATATACAATGTTATGTTTCTGTCATAGGTACAATCTAGTGGGGCTACAAACAATTTTATAGCACCTTTGTCATCCCAGTCTCCTTCCCTCGCAAAGGCGACTGTAACTCAAGCCATTAGGCAGATTGTTCTTTGCAAGGATAAAGATGGAAAATGTGGTGTCAGACTACATTCAGTCAACAGTGGAGTGTTTGTATGTTATGTTGGCGCAAATTCTCCTGCTGCTATGGCTGGTCTACGATTTGGTGACCAGATCCTGGAAATCAATAATGTCTCAGTAGCTGGGATGACTATGGATCAGTGTCACGGACTTTTGAAAAAAGCACCTGTAAATGGGATCACAATGGCTGTCCGAGACAGGTATATGTTTAATATATCTTTCGTATTATAAGTGTTAGTTTGTAATCATATATTGAACAACTAATTTCATGTGTGTTGTGAGTTTCAACTCTGATTGGTTAGTAGGTATTTTTTTTAAATGAAGAACATGATATTTCAGTAGTATAATTTGTTAAACTCTCAAATTAATTTCTACAATTTACAAAGTTACTAATTCAGTCATACAAATAATGAAACTGACTCTTTTGAACATTTTACATTGGTAGGCTCAGTTCTCTGAGTAGATTGCATGACCTTGCCAACAATTAATGCTAGAATAGATCAGGCTAATTAAAATTAGTTTCAATTACTCACAAAGAACTTGGAAATTTAAGAACAAACATAGTTATTCAGCTTACAGTAGCATGTTTAAAGTTATTTCAATTTGATAAGGATAAAATTTAGTTTTTATTAACATGTTGACTACCATGGGGGTCACCGGTGACCAGCACTTGACTTCGCTTCAGGTTGGCGGAGCGATCAATACTAAAACTACATAATTATAGTAAATATGGATACTGATCAATTTTTCAATAATACCATTGTTACTGTAATGGTTTGAAGAAATTGATGCAATATAGAACATACAAAAATAATGTTATTAGTACATGAAAAATCTAAATATTCTCAGTGCATTTTGCAATGAATCAGATTGAAACACTCAAGGCAAAGAAAAAGCGAATCAACACAATCTTAACAATATGTCACCACTTTTTTTAGTAGAAATCTTTGCTTCAGTTCTTCCTGCTTTGAATTTTTGTTATAACATGCCTTACAAAATCGTAATAATTGCCTACAGCGCCCTGATCCTCACCACGAAAAATGCTTCAGACATGATTTATAACACATATTATTTCCTGGAAACAATATTTCATCATAATATGCATCACTTAATGAAAAGGTCATGTTGGCGCCTCAGACAAACTATGGAAAATCTGTTGGTAGTCAACATATTAAGAATTGTTTTTATATATACTGTATTATACATTGGAAAAAACCTTTTAATAATATTTATTATAATATATAATAATTATTATAATTGACTATACTTGGCCTTGTTCACAATGACAGTTCTGCCTACTGCTTACACTTTTGATGATAAGCATAGTCAAAGAACAAAGTTTACCATTCTGAGTAATCATTAACAGATACCATTCAGTTGATGTACAAAGCAATCTGTGCAGTTGGATCAATACTGAAGAGAATCACTGTGATGGTGTCATCAATATATAGTTAATCATGTTTCAATATGGTTCCCATTCAATAGCCCTTAAGTTTCTTTGTTTGCTGTTATACCCTGTGGTTCATATACCATATTGACTGGACTGTTTCAAAGCATTCGTTTAATTGCTCTATATGTTGTATAATAGTTTATTAGCCTAACTTTATATTTAATGTACAAAGGAAAAATTATAAGACTCCACACATTTATCTCACTTCTCCATGTCAAGAAAACACACCTCATTTAAAGTGTTTGGCTTATAGACATAGCAGTTATTCAAAACTTCTAGAACTTCATATTCAATAAAGCTCTCCTGATAATTGTTGTTTTAGACAAACTATATGTCTCTAAAAAGTGAAACCGATTTTTTAAAATCAAAATTTGTCCAGTAATTTTTCAGTGTTGCTCACACAATAGCAGACCTCTATCATTTTACTTATATAGAAGATATAAAACAATACTAAATCACATTTATTACTCCAATTAGCGATATCCTACAGTTTGATTCATGAAGTTCTGCTCTGTGCTGTTGTAGTGTAATGCTATACATCTAGAACCTTCCAGACTAAACAGGCTATCATACATAAAAATACTTTTCAATCTGCATTGATACTTTCTGAGAACAAACAATTAAAAAATTTTCTATATGCTTGATGGGATTTCTTGTCAGCAACATCTGAGTTATCTTATGGTATATTTGTAACCTTTATTTAACATTTTTAGGGGCTTAATCTTCAAAAATCCTATCTTAGCTGACATAGGCTATGTAGAAAATCTGTGCAATTTTTTTTCCTTCTACACCTATTAATTTAAGCTCTGATGTCTATTAGTATTTCTTAAGAATTTTGTTAAGTAAAATGTAAATTATATATAACAACTAGCGAGCCTGACGGACGTTGTCCCGTCCTGATAGTAAAAAAAAACGTAGACAAATTATATACCTAAATCTTCCTCGTGAATTGTCTTATCTACTGGTGAAAACCGCTTGAAAACCTGTTAGTAGTTTTGAGTTTATCGCGACAGACAGACAGATAGATGTGGCAGAGGACTTTGTTTTATAATAATAACAATATAAATATGAAACATTTTTCATGAATGTGTTTCAATTCTATATCATGTTTATAATTTTGATGGTTTCAGACCATTTGAGAGAACTATTACTCTTCACAAGGACTCTCTTGGACATGTGGGTTTCCATTTCAAAGACGGAAAGATAGTTGGCCTAGTGAAAGATTCATCGGCAGCTCGCAACGGTCTCCTTACCGAACATCAGTTATTGGAAATAAACACTATAAATGTAGTTGGTATGAAAGATAAGGATATATCTAAAGTGATTGATGCCAGCCCCTCTGTTGTCAACATTACAATTATTCCGTCCTACATATATCAACACATGATAAACAAGTAAGTAATTGTAAAATAATATGTACTGATTGTAGGTATATGGAAGTGATTCATAGGAAAAGATTAAATATTTAACAATTATTGTAAAAAATGTAGTAAACATACACAACCATATTGACCTTTACAGCTTAGGGTTTTTATGTTTTTTATAGCTTACTTCAAAATGTAGTACTTTTTGTTATGTTTTTACATATATATTAATCAATATACTTTTATGTATGAAATTTTTAAAACAGATTTTCATAGACATGCCTTTTGCCATTCATTGTTTGAGGCTGAGTGATCATGGCTCGATTAATAGCATATTCAGACACACTGACGATCGAAATAGGTTCGTGTCTTTGCAACTGGGTCGGAGCTACCGGTGAAGGTAGTGAGGAAACCATAACACGGTGGTAGGGTTATTTCTAAGCTCGCCGCCCACTAGTTACTAAATCTGTCGCAAATATTCTCCTACCTAGAGTTTAGTGTGTTTACCATCTCAGACCAAATCCTCATTTAGTATCAGTTGAGATTGTGGTTGAATACTGAAACTTATAAATAAAAAAAAAACAAACAAGTTTCAATCTTTACCCATCGCGGATTACTATACACAGTTTACACACTTGTTTTTGTTTTAGATTCATTTATTTCAAACCTAAAGTTATGTGAAATAAAAGGAACCTATTATAGTCAGTATGTACTTATTACCTTTATATTATTTTTTATTTATTTATCATCCCTGACTAAATGATCTTGAGATCTCACATTATACTTTTTTAATTTTCTGTTTGCCAACAAAACAGTAATCTCCATTAAAATTTCAGGCAAGTTTCAAGAGGAATTCAACATTCCCTTATTATTTCCAGTCTATATTACTTTAGTTACATTATGCAAAATGCTACCAATATTACATACAGAAAATACAATTGAGTAAATTAGGGATTTATATTTAAACTAGCTAAACTACCTCTTCTCTGTTTGTCAACTGTTTTACTTTTTCTTTTGTTTGTTTGTTTGTTTGTCTGTCTACGCTATTGACCTAGCAAGGTCTGAACAGCTTCACCGGACTACAAGTTACGCAACTTTTTATATTGTTATCAATAAGGAATCCTAGAAATAGTTTTTTTTCAAACTATCGTCGAGTGAAAACCTTTATTCAGTCTTTATTCGTCATACTTCACGCTCCTTATGTCTACAATTTAAAGTATTTGTACAAAAATAAAGACAATAAGAAATAAATACGTGTGAAGAATAAAGTTTGTACCATTTATTATGGTCGAATTTTGACCACTGTACAACCATTAATGTCCGGTTTCTGAGGTACTTTAATAGTAGTTTATCTGATCAATAGCGTTATCGATTCGATAACTTGTCAAATTGCGTTTCTGAACACAAAATCATACGTTAAATGTCAGTAAAACTCAACGGGCCAATTGACATTTCTCTAATGGATAACTTTGTTGAGTCAATAACTATTGGTAGTTTACAAACCGGGCATTAATCTTCACTTCTCAATATTTCATTAGTGAATGTTATTTATGTTTTCAATTTGTATAATAAAATGTCTTTTACATTAATTCTGTTCATTTTCAGAATGTCTACTTCGCTGTTCAAGGAATTGGACCGTACACCAGCAGTATAATTAGGAAATACTATGTTTCTCTATAAATCATAAAAATCTTGATTTTTCACGAGTCACAAAAATTATTTTCTTTATAATTCACATTTCCACGCTATAATTAGGCGATAAGTAATATTATCCGTGTAAATTATGGAACAGTTATTTACTAGTGTTAATTTTTTAAAGATATGTATTGTTATGTTAGGAAGCACTGTTATAGTCAGTAAGGGCTGTGAAACAACTGTATTGGTTGACAACAAGAAGATATAGGCGGGTCTTGTTTGTTTCTCGTATTACGGCACGTAAATTGAATTGACGTAATTTGGCTTTCTTGACTTAAGTTTTCATAAAAAATCCATGGAAGATGACTTTATTATAAAGCTGCATTTATTATACGAACACTATGCTTTATTTCTCATCGCAAGTTTTTACTCTCAACTATCGATTTATAATTATTTTTTGGAATTATTTGCTAAACGTTTTTGATTTGTCGGTCTTATCATAATGGAAATACTAATATCGGAAGAAAAAAGAAATCTGCTTTTAAAAATGTATCATCTTGATTTCGTTCAATTACCAGACAGTATTGACGGTCAAAAGGCTAATTGACAAACAGAACTATTGCTGCCATTTACAATTTAGTCAATTAAGCTCTTTTCAGTGTCAAAATAAATTCGCTTACAACGTAAATTGAAGTAAGTCACATGTAAAGATTATAGTGGATGTTACTTTGCACTTCCGTCTGGAATTGATTGACCACTACTACGTCTCACTGCAACAAAAAGAGTTTTTTTCTAAAACAATAAAAAGAAAGAAATAAAACTGATCATGATCGATTGACATTTTTGGTATATAACTATAATATAGTGTAATATACTGTATATATATAATGTAATAGTAGTGGTCAATCAATTCCAGGCGGAAGTGCAAAGTAATATCCACTTTAATATTTATTGATAGATTTCCGCAAAGTAACACCTTCAATCAAATAAGTCATATTGTGTTTATAGAATGGGGTTAAAATGTTTTGTTCCTCGAGATTTGCCGGTATAGATAAAATGAAAATGATTGTGCCTTGTGTGAAATTTATATTGTCTCGTGTGACAGTTACCAAATTTTAACAAAATGTATGCTTCAGATATAATGAATAAAAAACATGTTAAAATTATTTAAAATTGTATATTTTAATTATGCATTTGAATATTTCGGTAATATTTTTGTGCAATTTTCATTATTATTATATATTTAAAATACATATTTAACATTCACAATCAAATATTGTAATGGGACGTTTGCAAAAGGATTACTCTTATCGCTTATAGTATACTTGTAACTTTCCCATAAATCATTTATATAGAATATTTCTCGTATAGAATTTATGGTAATATAGCTTTTAAACGCTATTGTGTCAAAGTTTTCAATATTTTGTTACTATAGAAATTGTGCATATATACTTCAATTATAATTGTATGACAAACAATATTTTCTAAGTTAGCGTTATTCTGAGATTAGTTATTTTTTTTTAGATATATTTGCCATATAACTCATATTAATTGAATAAAATACAATATAATTCAATTATCTGTACAGTTAAGTATATTTTAGTTAGAATCGAATTTATTATTGATCTTTATATTCAAATAAGTTATAATATTGTGTCATAATGTTATATACAACGAACTTGTGAGGTTATTGACTTCACGTATAACTGAGTCATTTATTACGTTATAACATATTAAACTTTGTGATAACATTAATGATATGAATTTATAATTTGACAATTTTCTGTATTTTTATATTCAATAAAAATAATAAATGTATAATCTGATTATTATTCGATATAAATAAATTTAATAATGACAATGCCGAAACTCTCATATATATTACAGTAGAACCTCGATAAGTCGAACCTCGATAAGTTGAAAACCTAATCTCGATAAAAAGGTCAAACACCAAAACCTACATTACTCGAAATCTCAACCCTTTATTAGTCGAAATAATCAGTGAGTCCCTCCAAGCCATTTTGGTACATATTTTCCCTCCACAACTAGAAAAATTAAATTTTATCTCTGTATCTCAAACATAGCGATGTTTTATTTTACAACCTTTACAACTTGGATTATTTGAGACTTATTACTCCATAGTTCGAGGAAAAATAAGTTACCGACTTTAAGAAGTCGTCGACAGTGTAAGTACACCATTGTTTCTTAGAAAGCAATTTATGAGTATACAATGAATAGAATTACCACGAATTTATGACTCAGGTTAACACGTGTTTGCTTGTTTGGTGGCTCAAAATTTTGAAGAATAAATCTCAACCTCTATGTCGAATCAAAATCCGCCTAAGTCGAAATCTCTATAACTCGAATTTTTTGGCGACTCACTTGAAGTTCGACTTATAGAGGTACTCCTGTATTAACAGATTGTAATAGTTCGCACTTTCTATGCTTTGCTGTTAAAATATATCTTTTTTTTTTTCGAACTGTCTACGCTACTGTCCTAGTAATGCCTTAACAACTTCATCGGACTACTTAAAATATATCCATTTTTACATAATGTACTGACATGATTGTTGATGTACTAAAAGTAGTCTCCTACTCGTGACAATTTAACTACGGTGTCTACCCCATAACCCAGTTTAATGTTGGACGTCATTACGATTAGATACTATTTTTTGCAGACATATTTATATATTGCCGCCATAACCGTAATATTTTGTTTGCTGGTATATTACTATATTAAAATTAAATCTACTATTTCATCGGTACATTACTTCTAACGGGTTCTCAAAGGTCCAGTTTGGTTTAACTATAATTTTGGGGCAGGACCATGATTTAGGTATGAAAAAACTATCATCTTCTGAAGGCGGACAGTTCAGGCGTGCGAAGTATTCCATCGGATATAAACTCCAAAGAAGACCTGAAAAAGAAATGTTATGTTTTTACCAGAGTGAGATTTAGAGCTACTTAATGTTATTTTATAGTAGTAATATAGGTTTCTACAATTTGCCAACCACACCCTTCGGAACATTGTTGTTTAGCAGTTACGCAGTAAATCTTGCACATCAATTTTTCAAAGTCTAAATATTCCTTTAATCATTTAAGCCTATATAGGTATATAAAACAAAGTAGGTTTAGTTACACCATTTGAAACTCAACGTCTGGACCGACTTCTATAATTTTTAATTTGTTTCTGCCCCGAATAGCACAGGCAGGCAATAAAATAAAATAAAATAAAGCAATAAAATATCAGGAAAAATGGCAAAGAAAATATGATGAAAACTCTTCTCCCATACATTTTGTAAAGAAAGGCATTATTGATTATATATCGAGAACAAACTGGCTGTTTTTTTTTTTGTTGTTTGTGTACCCTTATTTCGATTTTTATACAATTACTACACTTAAATTAATTTTATCTTAACAAAAAATTAAATGTAATTCAGATAATAAATTAAAATAACATTTATTGTTTCTGAGGCGGTTTGCCGGGTCAACTAGTAGATTATGATATAATTACGTTAAATCTCTCTCGTAATTTTCATATTGTATTAGTTATATTGCGTTTCCCAACTGAATTAATATACTTTGCAGTTGGTACGAATACTTACCATTTCCGAGGAAAAACGAAAGCCACATTATTATGTTGAGAGCATTGGGGAATCGACGACCACTGCTCCCTGTGAGTGGTAACAACATCAGTCCAAATACTCCAAACTGTACTAATAGTATAGGATAAAAGAAGCCAAATGACAGCGCTAAAATCACCTCATGTGCGATTGCAGAGACCTTGAAAATAAAAATAAATCTGTTTAACTATAAACGTTGCGGCGTTCTAAACATAGGTACATATAAAAATCATTCCTTTTCTAAGATATACGTATGCCATCTATATGACGTGAGAAATAGGATAAATGCAGGATGGATGAAATGGCGAAATGTGTCTGGAGTAGCTTGTAACCCACGAATGCCTTTGCAACTAAAGGGGAAGGTTTATAACACTGAGAAGACCGGTCATGCTGTATGCATCTGAGAGTCGAGAAAAGAGACGGATTTACAGACGGAAAATTACATGTGGCAGAGATGCGAATGTTAAGGTGGATGTGTGGTGTGACTAGAATGGATAAGATTAAGAATAAATATATTAGAAGAAGTTTGACAATAGCACCAGTGACAGAGAAGTTGAGGAGTAATAGGTTAGCATGGTATGGGCATGTCACGAGGAGAGATGAAAACCATGTAACTAGAAAAGTGTTGAGTATGATGGTGGACGGATATACGAGTAGACGAAGACCGAAATCGGTATGGATGGACTGTGTGAAAAATGATAGGTGTGTAAAAGGTGTGAATACTGTGATGACATTTGGCAGGAGAGAGTGGAAAAAGAAAACATGTTGTGCCGACCCTACTTAGGTGGGATAAGGGTAATAATGATGACGTACGCCATCTATAGTAACCAAATACATTAGAAATTTAGTAAGTAAATAGTTAAAAAGTAATAGGGTTCTGACTTTGATTATCTACTTTCAATTATAGGGCTTCGAAAATTTTGCATTTCTAAATTTTATTAATTAATCTGGACCATTTGTAAATTTGTTTTTAAAAATTAAAAAAATAATTGTTGCGTCGGTTTACATTTAATACATTTACATATATAGATACTGTGGGTCTATGTGAAGTATTACGTGTAAACTTTGTTTAAGTAGGTTGGTACATATTCATACCATACAAAAATACCAAAACAAAATTGCCCATGTATCGATGAAAACGAGTATCCTATCACCCTTATACGATGTTTAGGTATATCGCACGTGTATAATCAGATCTTGACAAAGAATAATGCTAGCTGGCTATTGACCTCACATATTAAATTAACAGTTCCGTCGAGACAATTAGATAAGATAACTTGTAATCCCATGATTACAATCTTCATTTATTATATGTGTAAGGCACTTTGTTGCGTTGAACGCTTATAACAGGACAATATTATCTATAATGTAATCAAGTTATTTTTAACAACTGTGATTGCAATGGTCATATGTATTTAGTTAAATGTGAGCTAAAATATTTTTATGACTAACTATTAACTGTCGATGAAATGAATGTCAAATGAAGTTTTTAGACTACAACTCATCTTCGGTAAAGTTAGTGGGCGTATATAAACAGATGGATTAAATCTTTAGGTGTCTATTGCTTATTAATGTCAGCTTCGTTTCTATGAAATTTGCGGCAAACACTCGATTTAGTGTTTCATTTATCTCCAATATTTGATATTTGTGGGCAAGAAATAATTCTACTTAGTTTTAAAAATCAATTGACTAATATTACCAACATCAGGTTTGATTACATGATTATGAATATCATATTGTGATAAAATATATATTAATTATAAATCCCATTATCTATTACTGTTATTTTATATGATTGTAGTAGATGATAATAAGTAAAAATATTGAGTATTTATTAACACATTGTATATATAAACTTCGTTGGTGTTTGGAAAGTTTAAAATACATTAATAATATCTGCATATTGTTCGTATAATCCTATACCTACACACGTCGGCGTTGTTTGGGGGATATTGCGATTTTTATTTATTTAAAAAATAAATTATGATTAATTGATTTCTTAAATAATCCGAATCTGTTTTTGAATAAAATGGTAAACTCATTAAAAGTTGAATAATACATACAGAGTAAATTTCTAAAAATTAGTCTTGAAATAACAGTGACAAAAAAATACGTTTTATATTTAACTAGCGGATCCGACGAACGTTGCCCCGCCTTGATAATAAAAAAAAACAATGACAAATTGTACCTAATTGTTCCTCATTAATCACTATCTACTGGTGAAAACGAAAATCTGTTCGGTAGTTTTTGAGTTTATAGCGAACAAACAGACAGACACGGTAGGTTGTTTTATACTGTGTAATGATAACGATGATAATTTATGTATAATGAAAATGGAAATACAGATATTGATAAATATTGACTTACAAAAAATACAATGAATGTCGACAAAATTCGGCCTATACGAGGAGCCAAGGGCATGTAAATATTGTCTCGCAACCATACGTGTACTATGAGATTCCATGTGCGGAGGTAACGAGAAAATTGTGACGTTGTCCACCAGTCCTGAAAATATCAGAATAAAATTAATAATAATGCCTCTTATGTTGCTAGCACAAATTGAATTTTCTGTTAGTTCTTTTCAACGTTATTGATTGTTTTCCAATTAGACTTTAGCATCCCGTTTAATGTGTAGGTAATGGTGTAATAATATAATCAATGTAAGTGAGCAGTAATTAAAAGCGAAACAAAAGAAGGTAAATGATTATGTTACGAAAATAATTTTGATAAGATATACGATTGTATCCGACTGGGTGCAACTATCATGCCAGGAGGCGTAATACCCGCTTTTATGACATGACTACGCGTGGTGCTTTCCGGAATAACTTGTATACATTCAGTAAAATTGGGGTGATAAGAATGTGTACACGACTTCGCCACGAACATTCCAATGGCGGTGAATTCGTTTCTGTAACTTTCTGTCAGTGTATAACTAGCAGCCCATTGTATTAGTTTGCAAGTAACCGTGACAGCGACCAACAGATAGTCGATTGTCAATCCTTTTTTTGGATTACATCGTTTTTATTATTAGGTCTTTACCTACGAGATTGCCGTTTTGTATGAACAAAATTTAAACGAATTTTTTTCATGTATTTTTTATTTGTATTAATCGAAGTAATCACCCATGCAATCAATGTATCTTTGCCAACGCAGTGGCAGTTTATTGATGCCCTTCTTAAAGAAATCAGCTGGATGGGAGGCAACAAATTCTTCAAAGGCATTTTGTACTGCCTCTCGGGTATTGAATTTTTTTCCCGCCAAGGAGTTACCCAAATTCTGGAAAAAGTAGTAGTCTGTAGGCGCAAGGTCTGGTGAGTAGGGTGGATGACGGAGTACTTCCAACGCTAGTTCTTCCAACTTGGAGACCGTCTGCTATGCAGTATGAGGTCGCGCGTTGTCGTGCAGGAGCAGCGGAGACGAGCGATTGACCAATGCTGGTTGGAGATGTGCCAGCTTCTCCATCATTGTGTTCAGTTCTTCACGGTACACATCTGCAGTAATGCTCACCCCGTTTGGTAAGAATCTGTGATGAATCACACCGGCGCTAGACCACCAAACAGTGACCATCACTTTTCTAGGGGTAAGTTTTCGTTTAGGGCATTGTTTAGGTGCTGAACCAGGATCCAACCAACTTGCTGAGCGCTTGCGGTTATCTAACAGAATCCATTTTTCATCGCAGGTAACAATGCGGTTCAAAATTCCTTCATATGTGTGTCTGTTGAGCAGTGCAAGGCACGTCTCGACGCGTACTTCGCGCTGGCGATCATTGAGTTCGTGGGGTACCCATTTGTCAAGCTTGTTTACCTTGCCAATTTGACGCAAATATACCAATATTGTCGAAAGCTGCTGCTAATTCAGTCGTAGATTGTGTATCATCAGCTTCCACAATCGCCTTTAATTCGTCATTGTCGACCAAAGTCTTTGGACGACCGCGAGGTTCATTTTTCAGGTCGAAATTCCCAGAACGGAAGCGAGCAAACCAATAACAGGTGGTGCGTTGGTTTGTAGTGTTAGCTCCGTAAACGTCGTTGATGTTGCGTGCCGCTTGTGCCGCGTTGCTGCCACGACGGTACTCATATTCCATAATAATTACTCGAATTTTTAACGTATCCATGATGACAAAAAAGATTGAAATGCGATGAAAATATAACACTAATCAATAAACAAATGATTACTTCTGGAAAAAGAATTCCATGTTTTTAAAATAAAATTAATTTGAAATTAGAATTCTTAGCCAAACAAAAATTATTTTGATTTGAAATGGCCAGTACTGCAGAACGGCAATTTCATAGCCTATTATTACCTACCTACAATACCTACCTACATTACCTACAATACCTATTATTTTTACCATTATGTGCAATGCAGTAATTTTGACACGTTCCGATAAAAACAAATTAAACACATACACATAATTAAAAAAGATAGAATTAGCAAGATGTATTTTTCCCATTTTGTTTTACATATATGATTTACATACCTCATAAAAAAGTCTATCTGCAAATCGAAGCATTTCGGCGAACGCGTTCATCCATGCGTGCAGTAAGCAGAAAAATCCAAATAAGAAAAATATGACTCCAGGAACTACGCAAGCGAACATATTACGTACCACTGTACCAGCGTCGATCTGTAAATTTGTTGATTAGATGTAAGTCAAGGCATAGTTATCATTTTGTAATTTCCATAAACTTTTTAAATATGTAAGCTGAACATTTTTCAGAATATTTTATTAAAGTATATTGCAATACTATGTAATTGTAGCGACTTCCAAATTATGACGAACACACTAACAGTTACCAAAGTACTTAGTTGAATTAAAAATATGCATGAAATAAAAGCATGTGTAAAAGGTATAAGTGGGTATAAGATTTATTTTTTCTTTCAAAGCAAATTGATATAATTGAACTTACAGTACTTTCCTTCCCGTAGTTGGACCAGTAAGGAAGTATAAATCTTTCCCAAAGTAAGCTGTCAGAAAAGATTATCGCTAACACTTCAGCAAAATGGAGAAGTACCACGTTCCATCTGATTTTTTTCGTTCTGTTAATATTATAATGATTGTGAGTTTTAATATAGGTACTCTATTAATATCTTAGTGCGTTTAGAGCAGTTCTGGATCTAATTTAATTAGTGAATAAATAGGTTTTTAACTATGAAGTAAAACAAATATTATGAATAATTTTGCTAATGACACTCTACTATTCATTGAAAATTTCTATGTTAACAAATTTGTTATACAAGTTATTGTATTGTATAAATTTGTTTAGGTACAAGTAAGTTGAATTGAAACTGTTAGGCCAAGTTGAAAGCTGTTTTTGTAAGTAAATTACCATAAGAATAGGTACGTAAGTTTGTGATTTATTACATCCAAGAAAACTTATTCAATATTTTAACTTTGAATGAATAAATATAAACGCACAGGTAACAAATACAAGTAAAAATGTAATAGATTTAAGTAAAAATAATAAATGTGAATATACATTTTAGTAATTTTGCATAAAATTGTTGGAAAACACAACGTAATCTATACTAATATTATAAAGAGGTTACGTTTGTGGGTTTTTGAGGTTGTAGGGGGTAATATCTGTATCTAGTAAACCGATTTTTAAAATGATTTTACCAATAGAAAGCCACTTTATTTATAAGTGTAATAGGCTATATATTAACTCGAAAAATGAAAAGACTTTTTTGTGATAGTCGGATTTGCAAAATAAGTTGTAGAAAAAACGGTCGAACGAAAAGGTTTCTTACGAGCGCTGCCTTAACGATGAGAGATATATGATTGAGTTCTAGAAAAAAGTTATAGATTTTAATAATGCCTACAAAAAAGTCAACAACAGCAAAAGTCTATCTTTTATATTTAAGTCACAAAAAGTACTTTTTATATTAAAAAAATAATATTTATTGGTCATATTTATCAACAACAATTATGAATTCTTATCAATATTTAATTATATAATAACTGAGCCACAGCAACGCGTGGCCGGGTCAGCTAGTCTTTCATATCTTGTTAGTTATGTATTATATATCTATTTATTGTTTTTGTACAAATTGGGTACATATTTTAATCACATTTTTATATATAGGTGTGGTGATGAGAAAAGCATTATAACAATTTAAATTATATAAAATAAGTTTATTCAATAATATTTTCATTATAATTTTAAAGTTGTAAATATTTGCTAGGTATCTACATATATTTATTTAAAGTAGGTAAACTAACCTTGGATACTGATCCCTGTAAATAAGGGTGGGAGCAAACAAAAAATAGACGTATTGCTTGAGAGTCGGCAAAGGTGGTCCCTCACCAGCATTGTGGCAACGAGATATGCAAGCCATTGCCGTTGCTTGGATTTTCATAGCGAATCGAAACTGGTAAAATAATAAACATTGATTAGATTCAGTAAATAATTGTCTTTATACCAAAAATCTTACTTTGTTACTGTTAAAAATTCATTATAGGTGATTGTGTATTTTGTAAAATCAGAAACAAATTATACCAGTGGTTTTGCTGTATTATAATTTACCACAAGATTGCTATTTTTGCGGATAAATAAAAAAAAACTGTTTAATCTGGACCGATGTTTAATTTCAAACCGTACATGAGTCTAAATGTCATTCATAATTAATATACCCAAAAGCTAAATTACTACAGCCGCGTCGGCTTTTTGTATCTTGGTAATATTTCAAAACCACCAATGTTTATGTCATTTCGTCCAGGGTATATTAATCTATATCTCAATTGAATACCTACAAAAATTATAGTGCCTGCTTATTATTCCGCTTATTATATTATTGATGTTTCACAAAAAAAAAATAACTTTAGTAGTTTATTATGTAAAATCACATTTAAAGGTGGATTCGCTAATAATAAATACTTATATAGTGTTTTAGTGTTACTGTAAACCACTTCTGGGTTGTTTTTTTTTACATGCAAATTTTACACCGAGTTGGCATACGAAAAAGGGAAATTGTATTCATAATTTCTAGTCAAAACTATCAGGGCATACTTGTCATGACCATGAGCAATAAAATATGTAAACTTTTGTAAACCAAGTCAAAAGTATTATTTATATAATACTAATGGGCCCGGCGGACGTTGTCTCGTCCTGATAATAAAAAAAACCTTGACAAATTATACACCTAAATCTTCCTCATGAATCACTTTCTCTGCTGATAAAAACCACATGAAAATCCGTTCTGTAGTTTTTGTAGTTTATCGCGAACAGACGTGGCAGTTTGTTGTATAATATGTACTTTTATTATTATTTATATCATTTGTTTCCTTTTTCTGGTAATTACAATGAAAATCAAGTTCTGTTGTCAAAATGATTTTCTACTACAAATCTGTACTACTATTACTAATTACTTCTATTAAAAATTAGCAATTTCAATTAGCTACCTCCATAGTACAATAAATAAATTATTACAAAAAAAAAGTGTGAGTGTACTTATGTACACGCGTTAGAAGTTATACTTCTTTGGCGTAACAAGATAAAAATCTTTTCAAAAATTTTATCTTTCGCTTTATTCTACGTTTGTAGTAAAAACGACACTAACAATAGAAAAAAGGTATTTAATACTTTGAAAGTTTTAATACAAAGAAATACAAACAACAAATACAAAGAAACAAAATGTTGACTATAGCTAAACTTCAGGGTGTCTGTTTTTCGTGACGGTGTGCGCGCGCATCGTAAAAATTAATCTCATAATTTTTCCCTAACGCGCCAAAAGAAGTATAACTTCAAAAAATGATGGAGTATATTCATGAAGTTTCGATTTATTGTACCGTATTTCGGATTTAATTATAAATATTCCTGATTATTTCAGATACATTTCAGGTACGTACTAGAGAATATTAAGAGTTTATGGCGATGGAATAATCATAAAAAACTGATAACAAAATGCCCTAAAATGTCACACATGACCTTGATTCAAAACTTTGAAATTTGCGCTTGCAATACGTATTATTATTTTTGAATAAGATAATTTCATGGTACTCAGATATGCCGAATTATACTCAATTGGCCGACATAATTGCTATTGTTTCACATAGTATTTTGTTTTAGTGTGTACATACTATATAGTTAGCGTCTTGTGTGAGATGGCACAGTCATTTATTCCCACTTGATATAAAGCATTACCTATATTGTCATAGAAGCTATTTGTTCGTGACGATTATTACGTCTATATGGAATTTTTCACTTGATAATATTATGTCGTAACTCGGGTCTAATCAAAGGTCTAATGTGATAAACATGAGGTCACTATTATCAGATAATATTATTTAAATTATATAGGGCATTAGGGTTTTCGTCAACGTATTTAAAACGCGTGTCTAAAAATCTCTCTATTGCGATGAAGGAATTTATTTGGCAGATATTAGTACAATATACATTACATATGCACTATTCATAGTCGATTAGTCATATTGCAAATACATTTATTTAACATCTCAACATTGTTCAGGCATTGCATTATGCACTTTGTTCCAGTAACGTCACGGGTGCTTATCAGTTGGCACTTCTTATTTGATCCAATTAAAATTACACTGTGGGTGGTCGATTTGGAGTGGGTTTATATAACCGTTTTAAAGAATGTTCGAGAGGCGTCTAATTGCCTTGTTTGCCTAATTTCAATTGGTTTTATGGTACGTTTCATTGGTTTCCAAGTTGCTCCCGGTTGGAAAACTTCATAAAGTTTAAATCAAAGAACAACAAAAAACATGTGAAAATTACGACTCCTTAAACTTTGTTTTGTAATACGAATAAGAAGCGAGTACCCAATATAAGTGGTATATGCTGTCATTGTTCACGAGTTTTCATCTTTTCCAGTTAACAACACCCTCATTATAAATGGTGAGATGTTTTTGACGGTTGTAGTAAACGGTGTTTGTCTCGCTCTAGCAGCGTGTACAATTATTATGTGATATGGGTCCAACTTTTGTCAGGATCGGCGCGCGTGAGCGACGAAACTATTTACCGAGTTCCTCCATACGTTGTGACAGGTGATTTATGATACATTCTACCTTATGTATAGCAAAACCCTTTTTTGTTTTATAAAATAAGTTTGTAACACTTTTTATGCACATTTATTATAGTGATAAATTATATAATTCAGGAGTATATTACTGTGGACTGGTTTGTTTTCTCTTAAGTCTATTTATAGATTCTTGTGGCTTATGGAGTGGTTATGGGTACGTGGTTGGATGAAACTAAGTTATTCAGAGTTAGCAAATCTGTGAGATTTCTTAAATCAATAAAACTATTATAGCAATTAATTCATTTTATTTTATTATTTTAGAAAGTTTGGATGGGTTATGTGAAAAATAGTATGTGTATAAAAGGTGTGAGTATTGACGTGACATCTGACAAGGCCGAGTAGAAAAGGAAAGCATGTTGTGCCGACCGTACGGTACTTAAGTGGGGTAAGAAGATGAAGAAAAATATTTCAATAACAGGTAAAGATTACAAATTTCCGTCAGACTTAGAAACTGGGCTACAGATAAAGTAATTAATTATGAATAGATAATTAAAGAATTCATTTATTTGTAACAAGAGATAAACTATCGTTTGATAGATATACACCTACATATGAGGAAATTACAGTAGTTTACTGTGCGCATATTTTTTTACGGTGCCAAAAACGTATATTTTTATATTTTCTATACCATAATTGAGTTGTTTTTGTTCACTTTTATAAGTACTAATATAAGTTACGTAACAAATTTTTGTTGCAAATTACTTTGATCACGAGTTACGGCACCGGGAGTCGGAAACTGCAAAAGTTGGATGTTCTTTGTTCACTTGCTACTTACATGCGTGTTTACGTAAATATCTGTTTTCCAAGACATAATGTTGGCAAAGTACATAATTATTTTCATTGTCGGCATTTGTTAATGTTACATATTAAATTTAAGTTTGTTATTCAAGGTTTTTCTAATATTTACATGTAATATGTAAATAGTACTAATTTATTATTTCGATAAAAAATAGAATACATTTCATTTACCATTTCACATGTCACAATCACCGAAGAGGCTATCGGTAGATTCTTTCTGCTCAAACTCCATACGGGTACTCCGATGAGGACTGTGTGTAGGAATATTATACCAACAATGCCCAAAACATTAAGCGCTGAACGGAAATCTAAAAATTTCATAATAAATGTTATTATTTTATCACATAATATAGAAGGGTTATTTTTTGAAGACCAGTGTAATGTTTTATCCAGAATCGATATTCGAGATTAATGTTAGTGTGATGGATAAATTAGTGAATATTTATACGTACTATGCATTATTTCCCCTCTCAGTATTATTGTATTAGGTTAGAATAAGTTATATCCGCTTATTTTTACTCTGTTGGAAGTTGATAGGTTTGTTCGAGAAATTTACTTTGTTACGTTGGACTATGTTATGCGGAATAGTAAAAGACTTAGTGATAAAGCATATAATGATATGCATATTTTAGCCGGTCTTTACCGAGATCATTTTTTCCCTGAGATTACCCCCTACAACGTCACAAACTCGCAAACTCTACCTTCTTCTCCTTTTTACCCTTATCCCACATAAGTAGGGTCGGTACAACATGTTTGTCATGTTGTGGTATATGATTTGGCTTAATTTTTACGATCGGCCGCCTACCTGACATCAACCCTCCTTGGGATTAATTTGTTGTACCACTGTATTTATGATATATCTATAAGTATTCTCTTATATCAAAATCGACTCACGGAAACAAATACATAGTAATTTAAAGTTTCAGAAGCTTATTCAACTTAGTATAATTCATCGAGAATCAAGAAATGGCGCTTCATTAGGTGATTTTCAGACGCTGCGTGTTACCGGCATGGATGTCAGTGTTGTACCAAGTGTATACAAAGAAGTTTTATAAATCAAAAATAAATTACAAGTTGTTTTTGGCGGGATTTCGGTCTGTCATGTAGTGGATTTTATATTTTATTCATAATCTTGTGTTACTTGACTCTATATTATGTCAAATTGGTGGTGTTTTATGTAATATAGTTTGTTTATTGTGCATAAGTGAAGTGAATGGAAAATAATACCACGGACCATGAATTCTGAGATGCCACAAAAACTCCATGGAAAGTTCTAACAAGATGGCCACCGTCTTGTTAGTTCATTGTAATTATATCAAGAAACTTGTAATATCGATACTCACCCGACAATGGCAGTAATAGTCTACTAGAAGATCGGTTGCCAAAAATAAAATAGAAGAAGAACTTGTAATACTATTAACTACTCGACAATGGCAGTAATAATCTAAAAGATTGGTTGCCAAAAATATAGATAAAAAATTACAAGTGTACGAATTCATGGGCAGAGTTGGTACAGGAATATGTTCTGAATTAAGATTTATTCAAATACTTTTAGCTAATTGTATATTTAGTTTATCAACGCGATTGTTTGTGTAAAAAAATTGAACTCTATTGAATACTTTTGATATTATTACGCCATTATTTATTGGAAACATGACAACTGTAACTGTAAAAAAAAATAAATCAATCACTATTTTCTTTTATTTTCTCTAGAACATGCTCGAATGAGGAGGCTTCCCCTGATTTCTTCCACTAAAAGCGACCAATCGCTAATCTTGTACAAGTAGAGCAATTCGTTTTTCATTTCAACTGTTTTGTTCGCAGTATTCCTACTTAATTATTATCGGTGTTATTACAAAAAAGTTAAACACTTGGTTTAAAAAGGTTTCGAATTAAATGCACCGCGCTCGTCCGAGGCAAGTTCGCGTTATCCTTTTTCGCAAGTCTAACCTTTTTTTTTTTTTTTTTTTTTTTTAACGTGGAGAGAAAATCCATCATGGACTGTCAGGCCCCCGGGGGAGAGTCTGAACTGAACCGACCACCAGCCTTTGTGCTGTCACGCAGGGGTGGTGCCATTCGGCGACTTTAACCGGCTAAAACTCCACGACAACCTACGCCGCACTGTGGGAGTGTCGCGGGACAGCGCGAGCATGCTCCGCTACACCCCCGGCGGCAGGCGTTTCCCACGCCACACCCGGCTGAGGCAGTCTGGTTGCGAGACTACCTCCCAGCTCACCAAACCCGTGCAATGGGAGTTCAGGGCCCCCGCCCCTTCCCCCCTGGGTTCGGCCGGCAGAGGAGAGGTATACCTCTCCGCCGTCGCCCCACCAATGATTTTTTATCGAGGTTTACTCCTCCTCCGCCTCAGCCACCCCGACGTCCCCTCCGGCCTACGCTAACCTAAACATCCCCCTCCCCATCCCTTGATTCTAACCCTACCCTACCTGTCTCAAGCCCTACGCCCTCCTATCCCCTAGACTTGCCTACCCACTAAGTAGGTAGGCAAGCCAGAGGTTACCGAACCTGCTTCCCCCTTCCCCCACCCTACCATCCCTATCCCTACCGATCCTACCTACCTACACTGTCCCTAAGCCCACCTAACCCCTGGTCTTGTCTACTTACTCGGTAAGTAGGTAAGCCAAAGGTCTCCTAGCCTACACCCCCCCTATCCCTACGTGGCCTACCTGGGAGGTTCCTTCAGGGCGGCCTCTGGTGGAAGTCACCCCCACCGCGCCTACGACGTCCCACGCGACGGCGGCGCATAACAGGAGCCGCTACGTCCCTCTCCCGCTGCCTCTCAGCCTCCTCTTTCTGTGATATTACTACCTCGCAGAAGTTGAGCATCGCATTCCATGAGGCCTCATTCCTAACCATGGCCTGGACCACAGTAGACAGGGAGAGGTCTGTTCCCATTGCCGCGACCAGAACGGCACGGGAGTTTGCCCACGCTGGACACTCTTGGAGCGTATGCTGCGCCGTGTCGACATCGCAGCCACTACAGTGGTGGCACATCGGTGTCGGTTCCCGTCTCACTACCTGGCACAGGTATCTGCCGAAGCACCCGTGGCCACTGAGAACCTGTGTCAGCCGGAACGTTAGCGGGCCGTGTCTCCTGCCGACCCACTCTCGCAACACAGGACGTATTGCTTCAACCGTCCGATGACCGCTTCTTGGCGAGGCTAATTTTTCCTCCCAGGCCTGGATTACTTCGTGCTGAAGTTGTCTCCTCTGTGTCTCTTCCTCCTTAGAGGAAATCCTGCTCCCCCTAGAGATTCTACCGGTTCTCCACATATGCATCGCGGTATGGGCGTAGGCGACTAGGTCCCACGGGGTGGAGCTTGAGAGCAAACAAGCTGCATCATAGGACACTGTCCTGTAGCCACGACATATCCTGATAGCCATAATCTTTTGCAAGTTTTTGAGTATCACGAGATTGTCACCCCTCATGGCACCGCACCATACCGGGGCCCCATACAACGCCATGGAACGAATTACTCCCGAATATAGGGCGCGGCAGCTCGAATCAGCTCCTCCCAAATTTGGGAGCAGGCTTGCTAGCGCCATAGCACTTCTTGTTACCTTTGGACCTAGGGAACGAAAGTGTTCTTGGAACGTCCATCTACTATCTAGCGTGAGGCCTAGGTAACGCATTTTGGGACTAATCTTAATCTGGACTCCCTCGACTACCAGATGAGTGTCAGGAGGAAGGGCCCTACGGGAACCGTGAAAGCATATGGCTTCCGTTTTCTCCAGTGCTACTTTTAAGCCCAACATTCGGATTCTTTCTATAACGTGCGCCACACTTGCTGTTCCTAGGTGGATTGCTTCGGTAAGCGTTCTGCCCCGCGCCATTACCAACGTATCATCTGCGTAGCAAGTGAGTACAGTGCCTGTCAACAGAACTCCTCGGAGCACCCAATCGAATGCCATATTCCACAGTGTTGGACCCAGAACTGATCCTTGCGGGACACCACATGTCGTTTCCCTTTGGTGGCAACTGCCGTCTTGGCCGACACACACGACGAGTCTATCTTGGAGATAAGATACAATGATCCGACACAGGTAATATGGCACCCTGTGGTGTTTCAATGCCATCTCAATACACTTGAAGGGTATGCTATTAAATGCGTTCGATATATCTAGCGATACCGCAAGAAGTACTCCGCCTTTGGCAATTTCATCCAACGCTAAGGCCTTGATGCGCAACATTGCATCAATTGTTGATCGCCCTAGCCGAAATCCGTACTGGCATTCAGAGATATCGGGACCCACTGTAGCCAGGTGCTTTGACAGTCGGCACACAATTATGCGTTCCAACATCTTCCCGACTTCGTCCAGAAGCACGATTGGCCGATAAGTTGACGGTGCGTCTACTGGACGCCCTGGCTTCCTTAGTAATACCAATTGGCCAGTCTTCCATTGCGTGGGGAATATTCCGGTCTGTAGGCACGCACTAAAAAGTTGTCGCAGCCTATCGCCCAGGACACTGAGCGCAAGTACCCACGCACGGCCCGGAATACCATCCGGCCCCGGGGCTGTGTTCTTGGTGCGGAGACGTTCCACCACAGCGTTTAGTTCCGCCTCCGTAACCACAGGTATGTCTGCTGTTGTGAGAATAGGAGATGCGCTTGTCACTGGGGGGAGGAACTCCGAATTATTCGGGAACAAAGCATTTAGAACTTCTTCTAAAAGCCTGGACTGCAGGCTACGGGTAACTGGAGAAGCCTGTGCCCGTACTATTCCTAGGACCGCACGGTAAGGACGGCCCCATGGATCTCTGCTAAGAGTCTCTAGAAGCTCCTTCCATGCTGAGGCTTTGGCAGTCTTGATAGCCAGTTGTAAAGCCTTCTTTACCGTCCGGTAGACTTCATATAATTGCGCCTCCATGGCTTCGTCACGAGTCTGGTGTCGCCTACGGTGTCTCTGATACTGGCGTCTAGCAGCAATGCATTGAGCCCGTAATCCTCCGATCTCCTGCGTCCACCAGTATACACTCCGCTTAGGAGGGTAGGATCTAATTCGCGGCATGGCTGCATCGCAGACTCTCTTCATTGCACCACGGAACCATTCAACCTCTGCCCCCACTTCTACAGGTACTGCCGGCTGCGGCGTCCACGCAGCAACTATAACCGCCTCTTCCAGCAGATCCGGGTTAAGACGCTTTACAGCCCATCTGATGTTCGATGAATTACCCGCGCTTGGTCCTGGGGATATAAGAGAGCGGAATACGCTAAACCTGATGTATCGGTGGTCAGATAATGTTTCTGCATTTTCGACCACTCTCCACTCTTGAATCCGTCGAGCCACGTCGGGTGTTGCGATAGTTATATCGACAATGGAACCTCCTTGACGCCTGACGCAGGTATTAACAGATCCGCGATTGGCCACGATAAGGCCTGTGGAAATAATCCACTCTTGTAAAGTGCGGCCTCGTACGTCTGTAATTGGTGATCCCCACATCGACGATTTCGAGTTTAAATCCCCTGCAATGATAATAGGACAGGGGCGAGTCCGCCCGATGAATATTTCTAGCTCATCCAGGTATTCCTCGAATTCTGCTAGCGTTCTATTTGGCGAGAAGTATACCCCGACAAGTACTATATCCCTGCATTGAACCGCTACAATGCCCCGCTTTCTATGCTTGACTGCCATAATGGGAGAACCCATGCTGGCTGACGAGGTTATAGCCACCAGGCCCGCTGAGTCCCCGGCCCAATTATCCCTGATGGGAATAGTATACGGTTCTGCGATTACGCCGATTTGTATAGACCATTCCGCCATTGACTGGATCAACAGGTCTTGTGCAGCGGCGCAATGGTTAATATTCGCCTGTAATACCGTAAAATCCATCAACTAACGGTCCTTGGATGTCACCCCCTCAGTTGACAAGCTAGGAACGTTTGGTTCCGAGACGCGTCCCTGCGTCCCTTTCTTGTTCAACGCTTTACCTTTCCTATTCTGGGAATGGAGGCACAAGCTACTCCCTAGCATATGGTTTGCTGGCTGCTTCGCTTCGCTGCAGATCATGCAGTGCGGCACTGCTGAACATTGTTTTGCTTTGTGGCCCACTCCACCACAGCGGTAGCATTGGTTGCTACGGTCGATGCTTGCGGCGCATCGCTGGCTGATATGGCCTACTTCTAGGCAACGGAAGCATCTCTCCGTTTTGGGTGGAAGGAGCCTGACTTGGACCGCTATCCAGCCTATCAGTAACCTACCGTGTTGCACCAGTGTTTTGGCAGCAGCTATAGGACAGCGAACCCGTACGGTCCCCGCTCCATACAGGGTTCGACGGGTTTCCCCAACCTTTATATGGTTGGCCGAGCAGCCTCCCTTGGACGCAACTGCCGCCGCGATCTCCTCTTTCGTGGATGCATCATCCAAGCCGACTAACTGTAGATCGGCGCACTTCACTGGTCTGGTCACTAAGACTCTCCCTTTGCCGAAGGCTTCATCCAGTGTAGCTTTTAAATCTTCAGCCAGGCGATCGGCTTTATCCAAGGTTGCTGTGCCCGGCACTTCCAACCTGCGGGCTCCGGTTGCCGTCTCCTTGGTCTTAAGGAATGGAATATCCAGTCGTGCGAGGTCCACTCTTCTTCTGGCAACCGACATTATGTCCTTATAACTTGGGCCATTGTCTTCCTCTCCGTGCTGAGCCGTCAGAACAATGACGGAGGAGCGTGGAACAACGAGCTTCCTCACTGCCGGTTTTGCCGTCACCACCGCATTCTCCTTTTTTTTAGTAGGACGTCTTGCTGCTGTTGTCCATTCACCATTTTTAGAGATAGGTTCCACTTGGCGAGGTCGAAACGTCTGCGCAGATGCATGTGAAGTGCAAGTCTAACCTAACGTAACCAAAGCGAGACAAAAGAGCAAGATGGCGAACATTCAGCGACCGCGGTGCATTTAATTCGAAACCTTTTTAAAGCAAGTATTCAGTACGTATTTAACTTTTTTGTAATAACACCGAATACGTTTAAACATGATGATGAAAGTATGCAATGTTGCATACTTTTTTAGCTTGTATGTATGTATTTAGAAGATGGACATAACAACTAAATTGTCTAAATGACATTAATGTATGTACCTATCTCTTGTTTCTGTTTTTTTTTTTTTGTTCAAAAGGTACGCGCTTGGCCACAATCTCACCTGATGGTAAGTGACGATGAGGCCGACGATGTATCGCGCTTACCCACTAGATGCCTGTTCACTCTACTCTTGAAGACTCCCAAGTTATAAGATGACGGGAAGACAGACGCCGGGAGTGAATTCCACTCCTTAGCCGTACGTATAATGAATGTGGAAGCAAATCGCTTCGTACGAATTACGGGAATATCAACCACGTAAGGGTGGAAACCCTCACGGCGTCTAGTCGTCCTCTGATGGAATGGAGACGGTGGAATTATATTATGTAATTCCTGTGCAGTGTTCCAAAGTGTAACCTATAAAACACTGAGAGACAAGCCACTTTTCGTCGATGCTCTAAAGTGAACATTCTTGAATCCCACAGCGCTTCATCATCGACAAGCCGACGAGCACGATGCTCAATGGAGTCAAGAGCGGCCAGCTGATATTTGGCTGATCCATCCCATAAGTGACAGCAATATTCCGCACATGAGCGTACTTGAGCTTGGTACAGGCTAAGAAGCTGTTCTGGTGTGAAATATCTCTTAACTTTAAAGAGGATCCCAAGTTTCCTCGCAGCTGTTCTTGCTTTCTGTTCGATTGAGCGCCCGAAATTGAGATCCGATGTTAGCTGGATCCCAAGAAGCTCGAGGTTGTTAGTCACTTGCAGGGTAACACCTTGAAAAGTAGGAGTCAAGTTGAACGGACTCCGTTTTGTAGAGAAGAGACACGCCTGTGTCTTTTCAGCGTTAAATTTCACCAGGTTTGAATTACCCCAATTGGCAACAAACCTAAGGTTTTTATTCAGACGTTCGACCATGGCCTCTCTCTCAATAAGGATTTTTGGTAAGCTAGCTCTCGGACTGGATATATACCTCTCAGATACAGTGCTGTCATCCGCGTATTCAAAGATACCGGGTATAAGCAGATCATTAATGTGCAGCAGAAATAGGGTTGCTGAGAGTACAGATCCCTGAGGAACTGCGGCATTTACAGCCTTAGGATCAGACGTGTAGCCATCAACAACTACTCGTATAGTCCGTTCTCTAAGGAAATCGCAAATCCAAGTCCGCAGGTGTTCGGGTATTTCGTATGCTTGGAGCTTACTTAAGAGGCTAACGTGCCAAACCTTGTCGAATGCCTTCGAGACATCCAGAGAAACAGCCACAGCCTCTCCGTGTTTCTCGATAGCCTCACTCCAGTAATGGGTGGCATACACTAGGAGGTCACCAGTAGATCGCTTTTGTCGGAATCCGTATTGGCGATCACTGAGAATATCATTAAGCTCTAGGTATGTCAACAACTGCTTATTTACTATGCGCTCCATTACTTTACAGAAGAGTGAGGTTATGGCAATTGGTCGATAGTTACAAGGGTCGGCACGGTTCCCCTTTTTTGGTATCGGCTGAACATTTGCAGTTTTTCAAGATTTTGGAACAATGCCAGATTCCAGAGAAAGGCGAAATAGGCGTGTCAAGATAGGAGCCAACTCAGGTGCACAGATCTTAAGTACCCTTGACGGAATACCATCAGGACCACTAGCTTTATTCAGATCTAAATTACAAAGCACTTTTCGTACGTCCTTGGTGCGAATCACAATGTCTTGCATTGTGGTATCACACGAGGGTATTAAAGGTGTAATTTTATCGGAAGTATCTAGACGCGAATTGTTCGCAAACAGGCTTGCAAAAATATTTGCCTTTTCTGTCGCTGAATGAACCAATGAACCATATGATTTCATTATGTATATCTATATCTATATTTTTCTATGTATATCTGTATTGTAATCATGTTTAGTATTTAAATGCATTTAAATAATTTCTGTCTCTCTCTTTGTGCAGGCATCAATCCTAAAATACAACGTTTATGATAAAAGTCACTAAGGAAACATATAGCATATCTCGAGTAACATTTAATCTTTATCTCGTAATCGGTCCACTATATCAAAAGATGTCATTTGAATGACGCCGCGAATTAAGTATGAGAGAAAAGTAAATAAGCAAATGCACTTCAGTCTCATCCAAAAGTCAGGGTATCTATCTGTATATGTCAGGGTATCTATATATCTATCTGTATCTATACATATAATAAGAGTGAAACTTTAAAGTGTCTGTACATTCAGTGTATTGTGAAAAGTGACTAAGAATAAGTAATTAAATGTTTCAATCATTTTTCGAAATGTGTCTGTTTGTTTACGCACGCATCACTGCTAAATTTATAACGTTTACGATAAATAATACGAAAATGATAAAGGATATCCTAGAGTAACATGTAGAGTAACTTTGTTTCATTAAAATTGGTTCAGAGTTAGTGAGCCAAAATCAAAAGTTTACATGTATCATTCAAAAGCAACTGGATAGAGATCTATCACATTTTTTAATTTCATTTTTAGACGATTGATTCTTATCTAAAAAGAATTCCATGATTTTTTCATCTATCTATCTATACTATAATAAAACTATAACAAAGCCAAACCTGTACATTAAATATTTTTTGAAAATTTTGATCGGGGTAGACTTTGTTATCGATATAGAAGCCAAAAATAATCCTCTTACAATTTATGTCTGTCTGTCTGTCTGTCCGTGTTAACACATATCACTTTGAAAACACTGAACAAATTTTGACGAAACTTGACATAGTGATAACTAATATTACAAGGTTACATCTAAGATACTTTTTGTCCCATAAAAGGCAAGGACTTCTCCGGGATAACGGAAAACAAAAATTTGTAGTTAATGTAACTAGACTTTTTTGCGACACCTTAGTACAAGAGCCAGCAACGTTGGAAGAACGGGAATTTTAGAAAAGCTGGTTCTTTGATATGAAGATATATTATGTCCTTCGAAACAGGATTCAAGATACCTGGTAGCTGGTTAACGTTGTGTTTTTTAATGCGCACCACACCTTTACAGGTCAAAATTTTGATTTTAGGAACATTTTTTTTTTCAGTAACTTTTAAACGCTATTAAAAATATGCATTTATCACTGCCAGACAAATTTGTTATTGACAATAATGTGCCCGATCATATTCTTTATAAATAAAATAATTCATTTCGAACCATTTTATTTTTTCCATTGCAAAGAACATTTTATTTTATTAACCATTATGATATTGAGATTTCATCGTAAAGAATGAAAAACAACGATAAACGTAGACATATAACTTGGGACTGACGCCATCTCGATTACATGCGTCTATAACAGGCGCTTCCACAATTATCGCTATCTTTATCATACAGCCAGTGTTGCGCTAAACTATACCTAAAGCTAAGTTATTCTATACATATTATATTTAATTTACCTTCTTTTTTGTCTAAATAAAATAATATTAAAATTACAGCTATTTTAACATGGTTTGAACATACTTTTTTTATTTACAAAAAATAGCATCGGGCACATTATTATTAATAACAAAAATGTCTGGCAATAATAATTTCATGTTTTAGTAGCGTTTCACAGTTAGTGAAAAACAAAATATTCTAAAATTATATAAAAATAAATATTTTTGCCTGTAAAGGTGCGATATGCACTAATAAACGCAACGTTTACAGGCGGCCAGGTAGCCCGCACGCTGTTCGGAAGAACATAAAGATATATAAAAAACTGGGTTATTGAAATGCGCAGTCGAAACCGTTTCTAGCTCTTAGACGAATAGTTACAGGCAAGTGACAGTTGACGAGTCGTGCTCATATATTTTTAATATTTATATTTTTCTTCAATACAATGAAGTGTGAAAAAGTTTTAATACAAGTTGAAAATAGTTATGATATCATTCAGTGTTTAATTTGTCATTATTAATGTTATGAATATATTTTATCGTTTAATTTACAATTTAACTCTATCAACTTGATATTTTATAATGTAAACTATACTGACTGTATAGTAAACGTCTACAAAAAAGGGAAAGGAACTTCGTTCCAACTGGGGGTCCATAGACCTCTCAAGCTTTTTTAACATTACCGCCAATATATGTAGGTTAGGTTTTATTTTAATTGAACCCGGTAGATGATGCTACGAACGGGTTGTAGGCTAATTTTAAAAGATTTCTCACATACCATTTGGGCATGTGTTTGAGTGAGTCCCTTGATAGTTTGAATTTACAATTGGAAACGATAGGTGTGGCTGCAATCAGGTTTCAGGTTTATTAAAATTTATCGCGTTTAAAAATACAATTGCAACCGGTGATAACCGATTTGATGCAGACGAAGTTGCACGGGTCAGTTAGTTTAAAATAAAGTTTAAGAAACTACGATTTTTATGATTACAATGCATTTAGCGATGTGTTTTCTTGCCATGGAAAAATGAGGCAAGCGGTGTTTATATTATTTCCTCTGTATATAAAACTAACTTCTGCCCGCGACTTCGTCCATGTGGAATAGTTACTTTGAGCTAACGTTAACTTTAACTTTCGACTTCGTATATGTAGAAGCTGAAAATATTTTAAAATAATACGTACGTTAAACCCGATTTTGAAACCTTATTTATTGGTGATCCGCTCCTATTGGTCATATCGTGACTATATATTCTAAAAGCCTTTCTCGATAAATGAGCTATCTAACACTGAAAGAACTTTTCAAATCGGACCAGTAGTTCCTGTGAATAGCGCGTTCAAGCAAACAAACTCTTCAGCTTTATAATGGGCCCGGCAGACGTTGTCCCGCCCTGATTATAAAAAAAATCCTTGACAAATTATATACCAAAACGTTCCCCATGAATCACTTTATCCACTGATGAAAACCGCTTGAAAATCTGTTCAGTAGTTTTTGAGTTTATCGCGAACAGACAGACAGACATACGCGGTAGGGGACTTTGTTTTATACTATGCAATGAAGTATAGATAAATAGTTAAGATATTAAACAACGTAAGCAATGTCACGAGTATTAGCTGGTAATAACATAAAGACAATATTCTGTATGTAAATGACTAGCCATGACTAATTGGAGGGTTGTTTGTAAACCGTGCTCGGGTGCAAGTTGCAACAAAAGACACGCTCGAGAGGGTCTATAAGGTACGTTGCCGCTCGAGAGACTTATTATGCTATTTTTCATGTTAGTAAAATGAAAATTCTGAAATACGAGCTATTTTTAAAAGGCGCTCTAACAATATGTCATACATATTAATAATGTAATGTAATTAATGTCTCAGACTTTGTTTTGTTTAAAACAGCTGTGTTAAATATTACTATTTCCAGAATATAATCAGCTCAATATAATAACTGTTTTAATAATATATTCACGTTATAGATGTTTAATATTGTCCTTTAAAGCTTACAAAGTTTATATGTTGTTTATAATATTTCCTCGATATTGGTCTATTAGGGTGTTCTTACAAAAAAGTTAAATACGTTTGAATACTTGCTTTAAAAAAGTTTGGATACTTACGTTTTTTTTTTTAAGATACGGGGATCCTCTGCCACGGGTCGGCAGAGTTCTTTTTGTGCATGATTATGTGTCGATTTATTTGTTAAATTCTTAGCAGGCCGTTATTATCGCCTTGCAATAATCCTCAAACTTATCTATTTTTTCTTTGTCTTCCATTACTTTCGTTAAATCCAGCTCCTTCAGTTGGATTTCTAACTCCTGTTCCAAGTTAAATCTTCTTAGCCTAAATACCGGGCAGCTCAGCAAAAGGTGGTGGATTGTCTGTTCGCTTTGGTCATCGCACATGCAAACCGGGGAGTCCTTCTTCTTAAATTTATAGAGGTAACTGGCAATCGCTCCATGACCAGTTACCATCTGTACGGTATCTGGGTGGAGCGATCTCTTCCTAATAGCCTTATAAACCGTTGTTACGTCTGGGATACTTACGTATTAAATGCACCGTGCTCGCCGAACGTTCGACATCTTGCTCTTCTATCTCTGTTTGATTAGGTTAGGTTAGACTTGCGAAAAAGGATAACACAATCTTGCCGCGGCATCCGTCGGCAAGCGCGGTGCAATTAATACGTAAGTATCCGAACTTTTTTAAACCAAGTTTTCAATACGTCTTTAACCCTTTTGTAATAACGCGGTAAATGTCTTAATGCCATCTAAAAGAAATATTAGACACGACGCTTTAAACAAAAGAGGAAGAAATGATAAAATCACTACAAGATATTTTTCTTATAACGAGTTAAGTAAAACTAAAATGATTTTATCAAGATGAATGTTTGCCTTATTTGAAAAAGGTTTTGGGTGGTTTGTATGTTATTGTCTTTTGAATGAATTTAGAAGTCATTTTACTTTATTTATTTATATACTATTATTTACAATAAATAATACATTAGATTAGTATAACTATGATAGAGCTCTGTTATTGTGTCAAAACGCAAAAGCTACTGAATAGTTTCGATATATATTTTTTAATTATACTTTCCAAAAACTCGATTCTTATCTAAATTAAATTCTCACGATATGTTCATTTTATATAAAGTTATTGCAGTTTTAAGGATCTACAATTTTTCACAAGCTTTACACGTTTAGGGGTGTGTATTTTTTTGTGGTGGAGAAATGGAGCAAGCGGTGTGGTGATTTTTCCTCTCGTACATAAAATTATTGTTGAGCTAATAAATAACTCGGACAAAGTCGCGGGCATGCGTTTATAATAAAGTATTCCGTTTTCATAAAATATTGCTATTTCCGGCAGCTGAAAATATTTTCGTTATCTGTGTGCATGTGTTACCTGCCATGTTATCGTATTTTAATAATAATAGGAATCGCTTGTAATAATAATATTTGAGTACATTATCAATATGGTTTTAGACTACATAGCGATTTTTTATTTATGTATTGTTAGTTAATACCAGCTGTTACCAGATGGGTAAATGCGTTTGTCTGAAATTGGTTTTATTTCATGAGGACTTCATATATTATCTAGATTAATTGTGTATTTGTTAATTTCGATTTTTAAATTCTTTTTAATGACTTTAAGTTATTTTTGTTAAATTGCGTAATTCTAGCTTAGTACATAAGGTAAATGTAAAGACAGCTAGCTAAGATTGTAGCCTAGATAACATGCGCTTTATCTTTCAGTAATATTTTAAGTCATTTCGGAGATTACTCCAGGCAGAACAGATATTTAAATTTTTGAATAAACTCTCCTCAGGTTATTTTTTCTTTCTTTCTATCTTCTCATTATTTTATTAAGATATGATTACAAATACTTATTTTAAGATTACAAAAATGATTACTAAAATTAATAAATTCAGTTAAACCGCTTCTAATTTAAATCCGGCCATACGACAGACACATTTTTAAAGTGAAACTTTTATTACATCGTCTCAAACTTTTTCGTCTGTGTGTTGCATGTCGCGTGATGGTTGGCCGCGGAGTAGGGATAAAGTGAAAGGCGCTCGTCAGAGCAGCCAGGGTCAATATGGCGGCGCCTATAGTTCGCAGCAGCTGACCGTGTAGTGTATAGACTATTATTAGTTATAGTGTGAAAAAAAGTTTCACTTTTACCGTGGTTTCATAAAACCACACAATCCTTTTTTTTATCGTCGTAAACTTTACAAAATTTTGAATGAAACAAAAATGTTATTCCTAATTTTATTTCACGATCTTATTGAATTTCCAAGATCTAATAAAGTCATCAGTCCGATTCGGTCGTCGAATTGCTGGTTTGGAGGTCTATGCTTTATTTTTCACTATATAAACACTGTAAATCATTTAGTCATCTGCCTTAGCAAACTTTTGTTACCAAGGCTTACTTTAGTCTGGTTGGGTCTTGGTAACGTGCAGTATTTTTTTAAACAACTGCACTTCTGATGAAGTTGTGTATCTCGCTGGACTTTACCAACATAAAATTAACGCACATCCACATACAGAAGAATTATTTTGGGTCACAAAAATAATTGCCATATGCGAGATTCGAACACAACTCGATGGTAGCGGAGAGTCGAGCATTTCAACCACTACGCTATCCGTGCAGTCAAATTGCTATCTTTTATTTGAAGATGACTTAAACTTTACTTGCTTTTAAGATATGTAGGATTTTTTACCTGGATATTTTTTTGTGAGCTTAACGAGTGTGGCATAAATACGCAACGCTGGGTGAAGTGAAAGAGCGACGCCTAATTCGAATAGCCACAAAACAGTCGCCCGTTTTATATCTCCGAACCCTCCAACTATGACCTTTATACCCACGTTTATCCTGAAACAATAACACAATTTAATTTTGTATATGGAAATGTTTCATATCACTTCATATATTTATGGATTTAATTAAAGTACAGTATTTGAGGTAACGCCTAACTGGAATTTTAGGAGAGTATAACAATAGATTTTGACATTTCTTAGATTGATAAATTGTAATATCGGTCAGCCAATTACTTTAACTAATAACTGTTGGTTTTTATGTCACCCATTTTATTATACATTGCCAATAGATGGGGTTGAGGCCGATTAACTTTTGTATCGTTCAACTGACGTTCACGAATATTTTTTAAATGCATATTTGATAAGAATAAATATTTTCGCACCATTCATTTTGCTATAGCTCGGCTATTTATTACACAATGAATAATGCCTAAAATAAAAGATAAAGCGTGGAGAGTCGCGGTGGCTTGGTAGAAGAAAAGTATCCCTTAGACTGGTGTATTTGTAATGTAAACTATATATATGCCATAACTTTAAAAAAATTGAAATGAATAAAAATCAAAATATAAAGTAAGGCATCAAATAAACACCGAATGTTAGGTGAGATAAGAATTATTTACTATGCATAGTCGCAAAAATATATGCCGCAGAATTTGCAATACTCGTGAATACTAAACAAAATCATTGTTTTGAGTGCATTTTGTGATTTATACAAAGAATGTGCGAAAATAAAAAAAACATTATCATAATAAAATTTAAATAAAGAAATCTTTTACATGTGCCGACTAAACTAGTACATGAGTGGATAGTTAGAGAACTTATATGATTTAATGTTGAGACTTATAAAAACCACTGACGATTGGGTAACACGTTTTATTTGATATGTTACCTATAATTACATACTCGATTACGCATAGATAGATGTCTACGAAACATATTCACTTCTCCATATAGCTACCTCATTATTTGCAGTAAATAAATGTATTTTATAGCCCTAAAAAGTTTGTACGGTGGTGAAGTGTAAAATATTAACATTCCCTCGGGAGTTAATTTTGACGATGCCTTGAAAAATTTTCGCATCACGATTCACCTCGTGTCGCGATGTCCTTCGGGATTATATAATGTTAAATGATTTTAAACGTGCTGATTTATTTCTCAATATAATTAATAATGTTTTACCTTGAAATTTTCATATAACACTTGAATCAATATGGGTTTAATAGTTTTCAGATTCGATGTAAGATTTATTTAAGCAAAAATAGTACGAATAATAACTTAAATTTTTCATAATTTTAATAAAATAGCAAATAAAATATATTTTGTTACACTAAACTTTATAACCCGATTAGTCTTAGATAGAACTACGTTATTTTGTAGCAGCTACAGTATCCACTTATATCTGGTGAACAACATGTCCGTTTTTTAAAATTAAATTATTCGAAATCCATTTCGCATAAAAAGCAAATAATATATGAACAAATATTACATTTTTTAATCAATAAGAATCGTTAGAATCAGCAGATGCAAAATAATTTTTCCTGATCTAATGGTAAATTAGAATAGTCCAAGAACAGTGACGTCTGTTTAAAATTCTATGTACCTACAGTTGCTCTAGTCATACCGTGGCCTGAAAACTTGGAATAATAATAAGAAAGCACACGTAAACCGAGTAATAAGAAAATGTACAGAACAGAATCTAGTCATAATGACGGAATTTCAATGCGTTGATGTGTTTGTTTAGGTTAATATGTAGTTCGTACAAGCTAGCTTTGGTCCTTACAGATGTTACTAGATTGTCACATTTTAATTAGTCATCTGATGGTCCGTAAAAATCAGCTACGCGTTTTACTGAAAGAACTTAACTGTATACTGTTGCCTCAACAGATACAAATTTTATTCGATTTTTATAATTTTACTTAGTGATCAGATGCTTACTAGAGATCAGCTACAAGTTTCAATCAGAACTCACATAAAACTATTGTCTAAACAAATATATGAATAGTATCGGTTTTCGATGTACAAGAGTTTACACATTTTGCAAAAGTGTGGACAAAGCACTCAAGCATCTCCTATGTAAATATGACCCACTGAGGTTTAAAAGTAACCAGATTCTGTGTAAGCACATACTCTTCTTGGAAGAGTTATATACACTCTACGCTAGTACATAGACTAGGCAGTGCGTTTCGACCACTGTGAGCCCATGGTAACCACTCTTTATAATAATTATAGTAATAGCGATTTTAGCACGATTTAACATTCACTAAAACCCAGTCAGGTTGCACACTTTTTTAATACGAGTAAATGAAAAATAGACGTATATATCTACATGTTATCATAAAGCACCTCTTGCCTAATAGTAAAATGTGAGCTATATATCGGATGTATATAATAGCAGAGACAAAATCTATTATAGCCATTTTTTGTATCTGTTGTTAATTGTTATGTGTACGATCCAAATATATTAAATTAGGTTAAATGTGTTACTAACATCAACTTTAAAGTTATTTTTAAAACGTATTTTATTCTAATCAGAAATCAAAACAAGCTTTTACTTACTTGCCCTTTTCAAGGAGATCGTAAATCGCTGTATCGAATAGCAGCAATAGGAATATAACAACGAATATATGGTAAATTGCTCGTATGTGCGAGGATTCTGCTATCATAACTGTGAGTACCGATTCTCGGTGGGTGAACTCTCCATTGGTTTTATCATTAGTTGGTTTCGCCGTACGATTTCGATCATCGACTTCTTCGTTATCTTTCTTTCGGTAACGCACTGTGTTAACCTCAGCCATAGTATTTAAATTTTCTGAAATTAAATTAAAATTGTGGTAAGTGATACATATTATGTTATTTTTATATGTGTAATCCTATGATGAAAAAGTGGTTTCTATGTAATAGACAAGTAATAACTGGTACGCAGATGCGTATTTACGATGTAGCTATGGGGGACATGGCCTGGATTGGCAATCTATGAGAGATGACATTAGTTTTCCATTGTACCCATCATTAATCGCTTCACATTATAACTGTATTAGAAATATAAAGTAGCAAAATACTTAGACACCGCATTCTTATTGAACCGATCTCTGGAGCAAAAAGTAAGATATATGTGGGCCGATTTTTGTTATAGTGTTTTCTTAAACTTTCCTTAATAATTTTCTATTATTATACATAAAACATAGGACCGCGTACTGAAAGTATATTTGGTACATTTCATAGTAATTACCTGTTCTTTTTAAGTTAATTTATGAGGCAACAAAGCTCATAGGCTCAGGGCGTCAAATTTTCTAACGTGCTAAGGAATGTTCTCTATTTTATCAGAAAGTTAATACGGAAATGAAGAGATATTACTGGTTTCATTAAATCTAATGTAAACATAATGTTCATTTCAAAAATAAGTAGCTACTTTTATTACGTACGCTACAGTAATAATGTTAATGTGGAATAAATCGTTTTTCTCACAACCTACATATAAAATACAATAACTAATGTAATCGTGATTATCATATTTCTGAAAATTTCTTCGATTATAATAGCAAAATATTTAAGCACGAGAAGTGAGGTTTTGAACATAAAGTTTGATTTAAATGACATGTATTAAATCACTACTGCGATTTATTAAATTCCTGCGTTTTGACGTAAGTTTTTAAAGGTTATATTGTGTCAACATACGAAGTAATTTATGTATAAAATAAGTTTTTATTATAATTTATTGCGATTGTGTAAAAAAAAGAAGTTCCATTAGTATTTTAAAACGGTGTTTCATAAAACCATAAAGTCGGACATCTTCCACTTATTTAGGTAACTTGAAAAAAGAAATGAAAAAGCAGTCAGTGTGAAACTTCATTTTCTAATTCAGAAAAGAAACATTAAAAATATTTAGATTTTCACAAAAATTAAATAAAAATTGACTGCCTTCTGTTCCTTTATAGACTGTAAGTGTAAATTCATAAATTCACATATGCAAAAATCATAGGTAGTCTGAATTTTCTAGCATGTGTTAATATGTGTTATTTCTATCAGTATATTCGTATTTCTCCACGTTTTTTTTCACAAATGAATGAAAAGTGTAGTTTTATTTGGCATAAAAATGCATATTAACACTTGAGTTACACATACAAAACAAAAAAATAATAATGTAGTGAAATCGAATTATCCGAGTTATACTTCGAGTTACACTTTTTCAGAGTCTTAACAAATTAAAACGGGTAGCATGCTCAAATATACATATTTTAGCCATATCCAATTTTAATTCGAAGGTTTAACGTACACTGAAATAATTATATATTAAGTACCTATTTTGGTTGTACCAAATTCAATACATAAATTATAAATTTTAATATTCCCAGGTTAATTTATTATTTTTTTACTCATAAAGTATTGCGCTCATTAGACTTTAATTTATGCAGGTAATATAAAAGTTGATTGAATTATAAATTAATTAATAAATAACGAACAGACATCGCAATTAGTAATAAGATTTACCTACTGTGTGTTATTGTTTGTTTTCTATTATGAAGTTACAAATAATGAATTCAAGATAAGATTTTAGATAAGGGTATCCCTTATCTCTAGTGATCTTTATTTAGTTGTTTTTGTCTTCTCCACGTTCATAAAAAATAGTTATAAAAGGGTGTAGAATTAAACTAATATTTCGTTAATGTGCATATTTGTATACCTTTAAGTTTTTTATTAAGTAGCTGACCCGTGCCCACTTCGTTGGGCGGTAATAGGCGCTATCGATATACAATTTGACCATTTTTTCTCCGACTCCCCAGATATTACCCTCTACAACCTCACAAACTTTATCTATTTACAATATAATAATAATAATATAACTAATTAATAGCTTCTGCCCGCGACTTTGTACGCGTGGAACAGTAATTTTGGGGTAACACGCAGCGGAAGCTCTCAAAAGGAAAAAAACCCCGATTTTAAAACATTCTTCATTGTTACTCCGCTCCTATTGGTGTTAGCGCGATTATATATAGCCTATGACATTCACAAATAACGTGGCTTTGTATTGGTAAAATAATTTTAAAATCGGTTTAGTACTTCCTGAGATTATTCCTTACAACGTCACAAATTCACAAACTTTACCTCTTTATAATATTAGTATAGACTAGTATAGATTATTTAAAGCCTTTTTAATTAAAGGTAAAAGTTTATTTAAAAAAAAGTTTTCTTATATCATAGAGGTATACATCAAATAATAATTAATATAGACAAGAAATACGAATATACCCGTAGTAATTCAGAATTAAAATGCAGGTGTGTGGAATATATTGATCAACGTATGAATATTTTGACCAAATAAAGAAACTTGTTTGATTCCTATAAATGAATCAATGCTGTGAGCTATGTTTCTAATTAAGTATATAATTTAAGTACAAAGCATATTCCTTTTAAGCTTCTATGCTAGTCATACTATTTGTCACTTATGAAAGAATGTCTTTGTAGTTTACAATAACTAGGAAACAATATAAAAATGGAAATAAAATTACCTTTTTAAAATTGGAAAATATTCAATAGGTTTTAATACTGATTCTAAATCATATCAATAAGACACTACTTCACTTTACTATAACTCCGTATTATGTGAGACCGTCTACTAAACAGTTGTGTAACGATTAACTGTGTAACGTAAACTAAAGTCAGTTTTTATTCAAAACAAACTGTATTTGATAAGCGGATAAACTAAACGGTTTGTATAAATAATATTTTATATTCGCACTTTAAAAACACTGGTAACGATATACTTTTCGTTTCTAACACGGAATCACTTGCAATTCACATAACTTGTACACATTACGCTTGAGGTAGATTATTCAATATTCACAAAATATTCCTACCCTCAAGTCGTCAACGGTACACAATAGTATACTAATGGGACAGAGCTGCATTTGATACAATTTTAATACTTATTATTCTTATGATAATATCGAACTAACTATTACATACATACATAACCCAAACTAACACATATATATATAACGTATATATTATATCAAACTAACCTTTCACACCAGATAGACTCCACTCAAACACACATTGTTGTTAACGATAAAGATGCGACGCGGCACAGAGCTCACCTCCTCGACTTTTTCAATAATTTTTCGAGCACTGTTTTTTAAACTACAAAAACAAATTACAATGTCAAATTAAGACGTTAAAATGAAATAAAAAAATTGTGTTTTACAATTGATATTAATTAGTATACTGGATTTAAAATGCCGTTACAAATTGCACAGACAATAAATTATATATTTAAAAAATATTTTGAAACATAAAATATAATTCTTATTACATAAAAATATATTGTTTAAAATGTGGCTTTTATTTACACAACACACGCCTAGCGTATCTCGTAATGCGATTACTACTAGATTATAATTATTGCCTTTTACCTATCTATAAGGACTATAGCAACGGAATCGATTTAGACGCAACATGATTGTATTCTAAACTAAAATTGACAGATATGAAAAATGATTACTTTGGAAAGATAACGAACGTGCATGTAGATATTTGTAGGGCAAAAGTTCGATTTTAATGGGATACAAAGAAAATATTTTAAAAATATGTTTTTATTCATAGATACTCCGACCTGAAGGTAGACTTCTATTCGTTGAAAAATACTAAAACAAGGAACAAAGGTCGAAAGAATCGAGTGACGTTATATTATTGTTTACTATTTTCCTAATATCTACAGTTATTTATATTGACTAGCACAAAATAATCTTGAAATGATAATAAGTAATATCAACGATATTGATACACTACCCAAATGGTATAAGTTATATTTTTCGTTATCTGTGTTCGTCTGTGCGTGCGCTCTATTCTTCTAACCTATACAACGTATTTAGATACGGTTTTCATTATCATTACTTAAAGAATTTCTCTTTCTTCTATTTTTGTTCTTCTTTCTTTTTTTTATACTAGCAGGCTCCACGGACGTTATCCTGCCCTGATAACAAAAAAACCTGGGCAAATTATATACATAAACCTTCCTCATGAATCACTTTATCGACTGATGAAAACCACATTAAAATCCGTTCAGTAGTTTTTGAGTTAACGCAAACAGACAGATGCGGTAGGGGACTTTGTTTTATACTATGTAATGCGACACGTAACAAAAGATAGTATTTTCTTTCATATAGTCTATGGCTGTTGTGGTAATTTTTCACTATTTTGCCAGTGTCACATGAATTTTTCCTCAAACCGAGGACAAGCAAGAGTTTTGAATAGTATGAAATTGAAGATGGTTGAATTGAGCTTAGAGTTATCTTAAACGACCACCGGATAACTAAAACAAAACGAAAGGATAAATAACAATTGAGGCTATTTCATTTGTTAAAAGACGAAGTTAGTGAATGACACATAAAGTACCACATAACCTATCAATTGAAGTCTATTTTTATTCATATTTACATTTTTTATATATAAATTTCTTCTGTACGTGTGTATCCTGATACACTGAACTCCTCCTAAACGGCTGAACCGATTTTGGTGAAATTTTGTGTGCGTGTTCCAGTGGATCAGAAGAGAAAGGTTTAGATTCACAAATGCACCCGGTAGGTGGCGCTGCGGTTGACTTTTAGGATTTTTTTTTATTATCAAGGCAGAACAACGTCCTTCGGGGCCGCTAATATTAATATAAAACGGAAATAGGAGAAATAAAAGTAGGATAAAAGGAGGAATTTCACTTAGGTGGAGTGTGGAATTTCCTATGGAAGTATGTCGTACATTGGGAAGTACCAATTGGGACAGTTAAAAATGATATGGTCCAGATCTCTGTCATCCAAGCCTCGGGTTTGGTTTGAATGATTAGAATTTTGAAGCTTAAAGCGAGGGTGGGTCGCATGTTATTCTATATTTGAATAGTACCTTAAGCTGTTAAAATATAGGTTTTTGTGACGGTATTTACACAGAACCATGTTTGGATGATACCAAGATTTTATATAACTTAGTAGTGCTGTCCCATCGACATTTGATATTAGAAAAGATAAAGTACAAAGGGGTTGATATATTCGATTTAATAAAAGCTTCTAAAAAAGAAAAAATATATATCACAATATTTCATTGTTATTGGATTAGATATGTGATGCTTCACACGTATCTCTTAAATAAAACGAAAGAATTGCGTTCTACGCCGTGCCGCCGGAGAAATAAAAGTAGTATACCACTATGTGCTCGGGAGTATTCGTGTCCAATAATCCCAGGTGTTATCTCGTGTCATAAGGCATTTTATATTATTTTTTGATATTTTATTAGAATTAAAGTACTCTTATTCATTCATATACATTGACATGTAAACAGTTTGTCTACTTATTGTTGTTTAATGAGTACTAGGTAACGAAAGAATACAACCCTCTAAGAGAGAAAGAATTTTTCTTCAAGTTCTTCCCGAAATCGATAATCGAGATTTTATTTTGCCTGTTTATGCATGTATAAGTATGAAAAACATTTTTTGCGAGAACTACTACTTACATAATAATAGGTCTTTACCTATGAAATTGCCGTTTTGCAGTACTGGCCATTTCAAATCAAAATAATTTTTGTTTGGCTAAGAATTCTAATGTCAAATTAATTTTATTTTAAAAACATGGAATTCTTTTTCCAAAAGTAGTCATTTGTTTATTGATTAGTGTTACATTTTCATCGCATTTAAAATCTTTTTTGTCATCATGGATACGTTAAAAATTCGAGTAATTATGGAATATGAGTACCGTCGTGACAGCAACGCGGCACAAGCGGCACGCAACATCAACGACGTTTTCCGGAGCTAACACTACAAACCAATGCACCACCTGATATTGGTTTGCTTGCTTCCGTTCTGGAAATTTCGACCTGAAAAATGAACCTCGCGATCGTCCGAAGACTTTGGTCGACAATGACGAATTAAAGGCGATTGTTGAAGCTGATGATACACAATCTACGGCTGAATTAGCAGCAGCTTTCGACGTTAGCGTCAAAACAATATTGGTCCATTTGCGTCAAATTGGCAAGGTAAAAAAGCTTGACAAATGGGTGCCCCACGAACTCAATGATCGCCAGCGCGAAGTACGCGTCGAGACGTGCCTTGCACTGCTCAACAGACACACAAATGAAGGAATTTTGAACCGCATTTTTACCTGCGATGAAAAATAGATTCTGTTTGATAACCGCAAGCGCTCAGCAAGTTGGTTGGATCCTGGTTCAGCACCTAAACAATGCCCTAAACGAAATCTTACCCCTAGAAAAGTGATGGTCACTGTTTGGTGGTCTAGCGCCGGTGTGATTCATCACAGCTTCTTACCAAACGGAGTGAGCATTACTGCAGATGTGTACTGTGAAGAACTGAACACAATGATGGAGAAGCTGGCACATCTCCAACCAGCATTGGTCAATCGCTCGTCTCCGCTGCTCCTGCACGACAACGCGCGACCTCGTACTGCACAGCAGACGGTTTCCAAGTTGCAAGAACTGGGGTTGGAAGTTCTCCGTCATCCGCCCTACTCACCAGACCTTGCGCCTACAGACTACTACTTTTTCCAGAATTTGGATAACTCCTTGGCGGGAAAAAAATTCAATACCCGAGAGGCAGTACAAAATGCCTTTGAAGAATTTGTTGCCTCCCGTCCAGCTGATTTCTTTAAGAAAGGCATCAATAAACTGCCACTGCGTTGGCAAGGATGCAATGATTGCATGGGTGATTAGTTCGATTAATACAAATACAAAATACATGAAAAAAAATCGTTTAAATTTTTTCATACAAAACGGCAATTTCATAGGTAAAGACCTAATAAAAAATAGTAAGTCTATAAAACAAAATTAAATGTAAGTCTTATGACTTTCTAAGTAACCTCGTAATAGAACGAGTTCAATTGTGTGAACTATGCACTAATGTTGAGTTTTTTTTCCAAATTGACTATACGTTGTTGGTCTGCTGAGCCTATATTCATAAATCGGACAAAAAAAATAAAACATTTCCACCATATGTGTAACTACCTGTGTGCGCGTATGTGGGGGTAATGTATATTGAGTGTGTTGAGCTAGTGAGTGAAAATTTCAGGGTAATTGTATCACGCTAGCAGCATGTTCCAGGACTCCACTCCAAGGCATCGAACCTTAGCTTGAGCCGTTATCGAGGGGGGTCGCAGCGAGTGGGCTGGAGCAAAATTTACCGCCAGACCTCGGCGGTATGATCTGTGGTTACGTGGGCCTGAGCGCGCACACGCTCTTTTTGAAGATTCAGATAGTTCTCTCATCTCTGTAGTTATTTTGTTAGGAAGATCGGTAAAGATATTAATTGTTAGTGTAATTCGCGTTTGATAATACTAAAGGACTGGGATGATTCGCGGCCTTTCCAAAGTGCTTAGTCGTGTGAGACTTTATATAGTTTATACCTAGGGTGTTTAGTAACTATTTTAATATACATTATACTATGGAGACCAGAAAAATATAGCAGCTAACGATTCTATGGATAACTTGATTTATTATGTGTGTAGGTGACGGATACGTATACAAATAAATCTGGCCTTACTATTATTTTTTCTTCGTTACGTTATATATAATAATCAAAAATCCTTACACATATTGAGAAGGGAGGCTGGGCGACTAAACAAAGTTTAGAAACATACTGCTCTGTTTTGCCGTGACTTGAAACCATAGGATAGTGGTAGGACTTTCCAATTTCCAATACACATACCCATTTCATTTCATTCCATTCCAATACCCATCTAACTCGATGCCACCCTAAAAGTGAAAATCATTTGACAACCATTTATTAGGTGTGTTCCTGTAGTCACAATTGAAAGCCAGTTCCTGTCTAGTTTTAGCGTTTTACCATTGTCACGAGTGTATGTTAATTCTTTACTGTACAATCGTGTATTAGTTATTGAGTGACTAGATATTGTTCTGAGAAAACACTTTCCATATAAATCTGTTTATTGGTGCGAGTATTCGATACAGGCCGCTGCGGAAACGTCCCGGGGCGACAGTTTACATGTCTTACACGAAATATCTTGCCTAACACTATTTTAGCCCACATTCTAATTTAATATGAGATGAGATTTTAATGAAACGTTAAAACTTATACAGTATAAAAATTAATGTTTATTCGAAATTGTTATTTTTATTATTACTGTATTTGTTGTACTTTTATTTAAAACACAGGACACTTATTACCGACTTATTTTCTTATATTATAAGTACTACAGTGTACAGTCCTCACCAAACTTTTTGACCGTTCTAAATATAATTGCGCGTACACAAATTTATATACAAATACGTATTATCTTTATATATAAATTTCTTCTGTACGTGTGTATGGCACTGAACTCATCCTAAACGGCTGGACCAATTTTGATGAAATTTTGTGTGCGTGTTCCAGTGGATCCGAGAATGGTTTAGATTCACAATTGGACCCTGTAGGTGGCGCTGCGGTTGAATTTTAGATTATTTTCTTTAATTATCAAGACAGGACAACGTCCGCCTGGACCGCTAGTATTATATATATGACGTCGAGACAACATAAGCGCAAATAAATGCCAAGTTTAGATTTCTATAATAGTATTTTAACTTTTTTTTTGTATTAAATTCTTGATTATATTACACACATGGCTGAACTTAAATCTACATTCAGAATGACCAAAAACATTGACAAAGACTGGTTTATTAAATTTACAAGGAATGTTGTGTGTTGAATAAAGCACGTGACTTTAATTCGGTATTGACGTGTACGTTTTACATTATACCTGTAAGTAACATTTGAGTGGTTTCGGATTAATGAGTCTACTTATATATACTTAGAATAAATGTATCTTTCTCTCTTGAGATTCTATGTCCCCAAACTGTCGAGGCAGAGGGCAGACACGATGCTTTTAAAATACACGTATACTACAACTTATTTAATACATATTTAATTTTAATGATTGTTTGAAATTGCACGTGTTTTTGTGTACGCCTAATGGCATATAAAGGTAAAACATGTGGTGTATAAATAGTATATATATATGTAGACATATATTATTATATTTTAGCAAGTGAGTGTATTACTTAAACTACTTATTAACAGGTATACGTGTTTTGTATACAAATCACTAGTTAAATGTAATGAGTCGCGTGTCCGAGCTAAAACCATATTTGTTTCATTCAGTCACAGTGTTTCTTGTTTGTTGTAAAGTTCTGTTAATAGTATCAATATTAAAGTATTATGTCATATAAGTATTTAAGGTGTTTCCTTTTATTTCAGACTAGTTGATACGAGTCAGTCTATGTCGTTCGTTATCGTAACAATATATTTTATGTACAGAGAAAGAGACATAAGCATTACATCCCTTACCTCACTTCTCCACGACAGGAAAACACACATCACTGAATGTGTAGTGCCTTATAAAAATTGTAGTTACCTAAAACTCTAATAACGTTACTTTTAATGAAGCTGTAGTAGTATATCTTTTTACAAAAGACATGTCTAAAAAATATTAAAAAAATCATCGACGTCTGTTGAATATTTTTGGGTGATGTTCACAACGGCAGACCTGAGACGTACATAGATTCTGTAGCGTCGTGTTAATAGGACCTATAATTGGACCTAGGTGTCGAAGGTTCGATTTGGGCACAGTACGTACTTATATGTATGTAATCATCATGACGGTTATTCTTATGTTTGACTTTTAAATATTAATATATTTAACCCCCAATTCATTACCACAGTTTAGAAGGTGGTAGAGTCACGCTGAAGCATGAATAGCAGCAGTAGTACCACCCTCTCACAGAAAACCGACGTGAAGTAACAGTGCTTGCATTGCTGCGTTTCGTTCGATCAGTAAGAGCGCCGGAGGCCCACCTTCCCTCACTCCCCGCCTTCCCTCCTTCCTCCCCTTACCGGTCCCCCCAAACACAGGCTGGCAACGCACTTGCGACTCCCCTGGTCTTGCTAGTGTCTATGGACATCGGTGATCACTTAACATCAGGTAAGCTGCCAGTTCGTTTGCCTCCTATGATATAAAAAAAACAGTACAAGTGTATTAACGAATTTAAATAAAATAGCTATGTGTGAAATTGTTACTACATTAAGATATTTTCCCGTAAACATATACTGTTGTATATTATATAAAATAACCATCTGTAAGTTAAATAGTAATAAATCCACAAACGGCAAGGCTGCGTGCACATAAAGAATGAAAATCCATAAAATCTTTATGAGCTCTCATTGCTCCTGAATTACCTTTTCACCTTGGAGTACGGACTCGCCTACTCTTACCATTATTACCTATCAAACTCATATATAAATCATAATATATTTTGAGAAAAGCTTTGCAACATTTAAATTTTAACTGAGTTCGCGACTATATTATTACAAAAATAAATACATTAAAATCTTTATAAAATTATAGTAAAATATTAAAACACTTGAACGTAACGTAATGTTAATAAATCATTTTTGGAACGCAGAAATAATGTAGTATTTATTATAATTGAAAATACTAAAAATTATTATTCCATGGCCGTTTCGAATCTTTTGTCGATAAGTGTTAACATGCTTTATATAATTGTCTCGTTACATTTGGAAATGAGCTAAATCCAATTTTAATATTTCATATAACATGTTTAATTTTGTTAAGATTATCATTTTTTATACACTGAGAAAGAAATTCAAATGTGCCGTCCCGTTTTTAGTTTTTTTGAAGTTATACTTCTTTTGGCGCGTTAGGGAAAAATGATGAGAGTAAATTTTTACGATGCGCGCACACACCGTCACGAAAAACCGACACCCTGAAGTTAGCTATAGTCAACATTTTGTTTCTTTGTATTTGTTGTTTGTATTTCTTTGTATTAAAACTATCAACGTATTAAATATCTTTTTTCTATTGTTAGTGTCGTTTTTTCTACAAACATAGAATAAGGCAAAAGATAAAATGTTTGAAAAGATTTTTATCTTGTTACGCCAAAGAAGTATAGCTTCTAACGCGTGTACATAAGTACACACAGACTTTTTTTATGATATTCATATATTACGTGTACAACATTTGAAGATCTTGAAAAATAACGTAAAATATTAGAAACAGCTAAATCTAGATTTAGCTGATTTTAAAATGCAACGACTCAATCGGTATATCTTCTGTTAATATTTTATGAGTATGAATAATGTAGTATGTAACAGTCCCATTCGGTGTGTAGAACTAAAAATTTAAAAACCACTAGGCAATTCTTATAGGTATATATAATATATAACAAAGTATAAAACTAAGTCCCCTACCGCGTCTGTCTGTATGTCTGTACGGGATAAACTCAAAAACTATCGAACGGATTTTCATGCGGTTTTCACCGGTGGATAGAGTGATTAATGAGGAAGGTTTTAGTATATAATTTGTCAAGGATTTTTTTATAGTCAGGGCGGGACAGCGTCTGCCGGGCCCGCTAGTAGGTATATATAATATATAATTCATATCTGAGGTTTACTTTTGTGTATATTTACTAACCAAATAACGCAGATATGAAAGTTTAATACACGGTAGCGGCTCAAGCCTAGGTCCGTTCCCTCGACGTGGAGCCCTTGAGTGCGCTGCTCGCGCGATACAGTGATACAAAATCTTACATCACTCGCTGCACATATCACCTCCACGCACGTGCACGCATACACGCTTACACATGAAAGTGGAAGGGTTTTATTTTTTTTCCTTATCAAACTGAAATAGCTTAGAAAATTATCCTATACGAAATATATATAAGCGTTGTTGAGGTATGTATGCTTGGTACACATATATGTTTCAACAACTCATATATGTATGAATAGTTAGCTTAGCTTCGGTTAGCTCAGTATCAGATTGTATGTATCAGACAACAGCCCAGGCCGAGGTGTGACGTGCACCCTTGAGCTAGTTGTCAAATAAAATTGGCTGAGTGGTGTAAGTGCTCGCCTTAGTAGTCCGGTGAAGTTGTTAAGCTGACCTTGCTAGGTCAGTAGCGTGGTCAGTTAGAGAGAAAAAAAAAGTTTAGTACATTTTTGTATTTTAAGCAACCGGATACCAAAGCATCAATACAAACTTTTGTGGAATGAAATACTTGTATTAAATAATAATGCATATTGTATTATGATTTATGTAATATTAACGTTGAACTTATCAGGGTCTTGTTCTAGAAAACGATATATCTTTGCGTCGAGGAATCTTCTAATGTAAAACTTACTACTACGAGTATTTAGAGTTTATTGATTTGCAGTTATTTTGAATACGTATATGACCTTTCTTCTTAACCAAGTAAATTGTTACGAATTGAAAACCAACTATTAACTATTTAAATAAAATAAGACTATACAAGAGTCAATATACAATTTTTTCTGCTAATTGCTTATCCTAGTAAAGTAAATCTTCCTAAAGGTATGTATATTTTCATGTTTATTTTGAAGTGAAACTTCTTTATCGACGTAGGGAGGAATTTTAGAGCATGTAAAAACGTATGTAACGTTTTTCGGTTACGCGCCATCTTAATTTCTGTACATTTTTCCGTTACGCGCCATGTTTATTTCTAAAGGTGCGCTCACAATGATCAGATTCCGTTTTTTTTCAAAGGTGAGCTCACAATGATCAAATTCCGTTTTTTTTTTTCTGTAAAGTTGTAAATATAGTAGATCATTTTTCGAAAAATGATGTCATAAAGAAGTTTCACTTCTTACGTGTATACACTGATACACGAACGTATTTTTTTTTCATATAAAGATAGCAGGAATGAGGAATCCAAATGGATATAGGTTTAGTTGAGATATAATTGACTCGTAGAACTGTGCATTCTTCCAAATACATAATTAAGCTAAAAACATTTACTGCTTTAAATTCAATCGAACTTTAGGTTAGGGATTAAAACATTGTTAATTCGTAGGCTGCTGGACAATAATATTGATTTTCTTAAACCGAACATAAAACTTCAATGGAAATAAAACATATTTATTGGAACTAGTTTGGAGTCATTAGATTGTTCGGGTACTTAATTTGAAGCTTGCAGTTACTATAATTTTTAACTGTCGAGAGTACAAAAATTTCGCAGCTTAACGCCTTGGAGCGACTTTGGTACAGACACCGTTGAGGCATTTCAGTGGCTCTTGACAAACGGCGGAAGGAGTCTCGCCAATTTCCTTGCTATAGGTCTTGCAGGCTGCTCGCTCACCTTAAGTAAAAATAAAATGGTTAATTAATATCTTATTAAAGTATTACATAAATAAAACTATATTTTGGAATTCAAATGTTATTTACGCAAATCTTCGTATATATATTACTTCTGTTCGAGTGTACGTGACTGAACTCCTCCTAAACGGCTGACCAGACTATCATGAATTTTTTTGTGTGTGTTCAGGTGGATTCAAAAATGGTTTAGATACACAATTGGGCCCGGTAGGTGGCGCTGCGGTCGACTTTTAGGATTTTTTTTATTATCAACGTCTGCCAGGCCCGCTAGGAAAGAATATATTTCAAAGCATTATAAATTTCCTATTTTTTTTATATCATAGGAGACAAACGAACAGGTGGGTCACCTGATATTAAGTCATCACCTCCGTTCATAGACACTTGCAATACCAGAAGAGTCGCAAGTGCGTTGCTACCCTGTGTTTGGGGAGGGGGAGTGAGGAAGGGCGGAGGGGAGGGAGGTCTCTTATCCGGCGCTCTCACTGACCCAACGAAACGCAACAATGCAAGCACTGTTACCTTACGTCGGTTTTCTGCGAGAGGGTGGTACTATCCCGGGCGAGCCGATCCATTCATGCTGAAACCAGTAAAAGCTTCAGCGTGGCTCTACCACCTCTCCTAACGATGTTTACACTCACTGTTAGCCGAAGTAATAAAATTTAAACTAGTAGGTACATAAATGTGTACGGATTCCAAAAAATAGTTTGTATTGGTTAAGGCAAATAAATAAATCAAGTAAATCATAATCTACCTATATAGGATGGTATGAAAATATTATAATTCTAGTAGAAATGTCTTTTGTACTTGAGCGATTGATGATTCATAAATAAAAAGTTGAATTTCGTTGCTTTGAAGAATCTATTTATGATATATGTATTGCAGTTTTTAACAATTACACGATAAATAATGAATAACATTCTTTGTTCGTATCGTGACTACCTTTGACAGTTATTGCATGTTGCTTGCTTGTTAGCACCTTGTGATAATAATAGCAATAATAATAACGAATAACGGATAATCAACAGCAGAATAATTCATTCCAATAATTTGTTATACGTTGTGTAAAAATAATATATTATATTATTAGTTTTGATAATAATGATCACCTCTATTAGTGACAAATAGCTTGACGCGATAATACAGTGCTAAAAATATCGATGTCGATGATGCTTCCTTTAGTGATAAGTAAATTGATAAACTTTGCACGATAGGAGATTGTATTAAACTAAAACAAAGATATGTGTTACCATACATATTTCTGTCAGAAAACAGCAGTGCTTACACTGTTTTGTTGCAGTTCGGAGCGTGTTCGAATCTGTATCTAAATTATAACTGAGTACGGACGTACGTTGTCCGTAAAAAAATATTTCGAATAAATTATCCGTAAACATAATTTTAAAGCACAAAAAATCGTAGAGATAATGTCATTTTAACAATAGGATAACGTGATAGACTGTGTTCCGGCTCAAGCGTAAAGGAAAAATCTTGAAGACGTGGCATTATAGTCTTCTCTTTACATTGAAGGAAGACGCTTTCCAATGAATGAACCAATGACCTCTAACAGTATAGTTGCGACACTCTTTTGTACCATTTAAATACATCATAATACTATGAAACCGCATTATTTGGAAGTAAAAAATCTTCAAACCCGAACAAGAAGTAGGATAAAATTTATAACTTACGAAGGAGGGTGACGCAGGCCGGACAACAGGCACACTTGCCCGAGTGCTTGGCCCGGTATGTCGCAGGAGAACGGCAGCTTGAACGAGCAATCGGTGAAGTACATGGATGGTCTTTACAATAGTTTGTGCCGCATACAAGATCACCGTACGTTACGGCCAATATGCATGCGAGTAACAGCAGGATTATAACAGCCTTCATTCTGTAATTTTTTTATATAACAGTAAATATATCAATTAAAGTTTATTCCGAGATGTCAACATAATAAATAAAATAATGTAAACGATAAAAGATTTAATTATAAATAACTAGCGGGCACGGCGGATGCTGTCTTGCCCTGATAATAAAAATATATAGACAAATTATATATCTAAACCTTCCTCGTGACCCTATGTACGAAATGTATGAAACCCTATGTACTGATGAAACCCGCATGAAAATACATTCAGTAGCTTTTGAGTTTATCGCGAAAAGATAGACAGACAGGCGTGGCAGAGGACTTTGTTTTATACTATGTAATGATGACCCTAGCAGTACCAATTAGTACTAGTGTTTTAATTATCGCCTACGAAGTCGCGGGCGGTTACTATGGTATAAAAATAAATAAATACAATTTCGAGTTTTAAAACTTACTCAGTTTTCTTTTAACTAACATGTGCTTGCGGCTCGGTTTGAGCTAATTTAGATATGAGCTATACCACTGTAACAGTATTTTTTTCTGAATGATGTATGCAAAATTTTATGATAATCGGCTGAGTAGTTAAAGAGTGAAAGCGTAACAAACAAACAAACTCACATTTGCATGTATAATATTAGTAAGGGTATATGATAACTATAAAGCTCTGCTAAGATATGTATTGTTAATGCAATGAAATTAAAGTACAAACTTTAGAATGCCCTACTCTTTTAAATCAATCCCAAACTAAATACATATATTATCTTTTATCATTATATTACAATATTAAGTTAATTCATCAATCTAATTCCGATCCCCATAATATTTCGGTTGCGTTGTAGATTTCAAATTGTATCCTTTGAAGATTGGGTGAATCTTTAAACGATTCTGGTGAGACAGAAAACGATCTACCGGCACCCGGAGTGCTGCCAAACGACTGATTATGTTCATGTTGTGAATAAAATATAAAAAGGAAAATATTCGTTTTCAATTTTGTGTAGATGTTTAGAAATAAATATGAATTTTAAAAAGTCTATTGTTAAAGCAGGTTCATAGGTAAAGAGCATTTCATTGGCACACTTATTCTTTCAATTGTATGTTGTCATCACCCGGCCTATTCCTTATTTTCATCCGACCTGGAATTTTTTATGCAATGGTAAACGAAAAAGTGATTAAAACATTTGGAAGTGGATATAAATGTAACTTTTTTATGATCAAAAGTTATAAAATGTATGGCTAAATAGAGTGTTCGGCGTTTATTATCGTCGCTTAAATGATTAGTCTATTTGTCGCTGCGAGGTTCAATTTATGTGAATCAGTGCTGCGGCCAAAAACTTTTTAATGTTTAGTACCACTTGTAGAGCACGTGCAAGGGAATGAGAGGTACACTTCCTGCGGACGCGAGGAACATCAGGCCTCCCAATAACATCAGCGCCAAAATATCGAATTCGAATAGACAGTTTTCTATATATTAAAATTGATGGATTTAATATAATGTTTTTCAAACTCAAGTTTTTCTGTAGCGATATTTTTCTATTCATGTAACTTGAGTACTTACTATACTTGATACATTCCTTCGATCAACGATGTTGATCGAAGATACATTCACATGAACCCTCATTTTTTCAAATACCTATATTCAGCAAGGGCCCGCTACTTTGTATTGCAAATTTTGGCTCGCAGTTTTCTTAAGATTGGTCACATCTGCTTTAACAATACGAGGTATGATTATATTATAAAATTCTTCTACTGAGTTAACTGTAACATTAACTGATAAATAACAGCTTATAACGGAGTGTATAATGACGCAATTTTGTCTATATCATTTTACAAAGGATTTCATTTTCTTGTATATAAAAATGATTAAAGCCTACCGTTTTACGCGCATCACGCAAAAACCACTCGATGGATTAAAAAAAATGATTTATTTTATAAGATATTAAGCTTTATGAAACTACGAATTTTATAAGCACTACGCGTTTAGCAATATATGTTTTTTGCCGGAGAGAAGTGGGGCAAGCGGTGTGGTGTTTACGTTTTTTCTTCTGTATACAATATATTACTAAGGTACCATAGCGACGCACATGAAGTCACTGATATCAGCTAGTATATGTATACATGAAAAGAAAATGACAGAGATCTGACGTTGTGTGCACATCACGCAAAAACTAGTGGATAGATAAGTGACCGAGTTCTGAGGTAACAAACATTTAAAAAAATTGTGTGTGTGTGTGTGTACTTATGCACACGCATTACAAGTTACACTTCTTTGACGTAACAAGAAAAAATCTTTTCAAAAATTTTATCTTTCGCCTTATTCTACGTTTGTAGAAAAAGCGACACTAACAATAGAAAAAAAGATATTCAATAAATTGAAAGTTTTAATACAAACAACAAATACAAAGAAACAAAATGTTGACTATAGCTAACTTCAGGGTGTCGGTTTTTCGTGACGGTGTGCGCGCGCATCGTAAAAATTTACTCTCATCATTTTTCCCTAACGCGTCAAAAGAAGTATAACTTATAAAAAAAAAACATAAAGGTTGATAAAATAAAAACCCCTATAATTTCAAAAAATAATCTGCTCACTTCCCCTCAGACCCCAAAATCTCTATCACTTAAAATACGCACCCTCTGTAAATTAAACTAATATTTTTAGTATTAGCCCTCAGTTACTTAAAAAATGTTTCCATGAGGTCTATAACATAAACTGTCGGCCAATGAGTCATTTCGAATTAATGTACAATACAAAATGTTTCTCGAAATTTATTGCTTGCACGCGTTTACAAGTTAGACTGTTAACATAAACAATAAGTATATAATCACTTTTTGTCATAGAAAATCAAATCGACGTCTCGATGAACTAAACTTTACATAAAGTTTCATTTTTATGTAACATGTCATCATTATTACCCTTATCCCACCTAAGTAGGGTCGGCACAACATGTTTTCTTTTTCCACTCTCTCCTGCCAAATGTCATCACAGTATTCACACCTTTTACGCACATATCATTTTTCACACAGTACAATCCATACCTTTTTCGGTCTTCCTCTACTCGTATATCCGTCCACAATCATACTCAAATCTTTTCTAGTTACATTTCTCCTCTTAACATGCCCATACCATGCTAACCTATTAATCCTCAACTTCTCTATCACTGATGCTATTTTCAAACTTCCTCTAATATACTCATTCTTAATCTTATCCATTGTAGTCACACCACACATTCACCTTAACATTCGCATCTCTGCCACATGTAGTTTTCTCTCATCCGTCTCTTTCGTAGGCCAGCAGACAGATGCATACAGCATGACTAGTCTTATCATAGTTTTATAAAGCTTTCCCTTGAGTTTTATTTATTTATTTATTTACACATTATGCGTTAAATCCGCAATCGCGGACTTAATGTCTAAGGCATTCTCTGCCAGTCAACCATTAGGTGATGCAGAGATAAATGTTGGTAGGTGTAAAAGGTGAGGTTTTTATGAAATTATGTTTAACCTATTTAATATCACACTATATAAATAAAATATCAACACCAATATACTACATATATAACACATATATACTACACATATACCATACATACACATAACAACATCATACATAAATATCAATACAATAAATAAAAGTATAATTAGTCAACATCAAGTACTAAATACAGCATTAACCAAATAATTCTGCTAAATGACACTGGTAAAGCCGACGTACCCTGACTTTAAAACTTTTAAAACTTTCATAAGGAAGCGCATTCACTAGGAGAATAGATTGGATATAGAAAGATGAATGTACAAGACCGGAAGTGTGGACAGGACAGCAAAGAATAAGATTATTAGAAGAGCGAAGGTTAAGGCCATGATTAGAGCATAAAAACTGAAAATGTGGAGTTAAGTAAGAGGGAGTTTTGAGAGAAAATAGAATAGAATACAGAGTTGTCAGAGCCCGCAAACTCCGACGCTGGCGTATGGGCAACCAATTAAGCTCTGAACGATGGCTCGATACACGGTCATACTTACGAAGATTAAAAACAAATCGAATGCAATTGTTGAGTAATCTGTCAAGTTTGAAGAAGGTCAGCGTTCAGATCGTAAAAGCACACATCACCATAGTCAATTATAGGAAATATTATACATTGCACTAGCATGGTTTTCGTTTTAACTGGGAGAAAATTTTTCAGGCGATAAAAATACTTTAGAGTACCGATCACTTTCTGACTAACCTTGGAAATATGAGTTCTCCAATCCAATTTGGCATCAATGTGTAAACCAAGGTCCTTTACATCCGTACTAATCGGTATGACTAGACCACTGAATATAATCTGAGGCAGCGAGCTGAACTCTATTCTGGTAATCATACGAGAGCTCCCTATTACAATTGCTTGACATTTGGAAGGATTAACTGATAAGCCAAACCTCTCAGACCAATCCCTTAAGGCATTTAGATCCTGGTTAATAGTATAAATTGCAGCTGATAGAGAATCTACTGCGGCCTGTGTGTATAATTGCAGGTCATCAGCATACAGATGATACGTACATCGCAGTTCATGAGTTAAAAGGTTAATAAAGAGGGAAGAAAGAAGAGGTGAAAGTATACCACTCTGAGGGACGCCAGCACCGAGCTCACACCAATTAGACGAAGCCCCATCTATACGAACCGATTGTTGTCGTCCCTTTAGATATGAAGCGAACCATGCCAGTGCCTCTAATGAGATATTATAATGAGAGAGAATAGCCAGCAGAATGTCGTGACTAACAGTATTAAAGGCATTCGAAAAATCTACTAGAACTAGCACAGTAATCATTTTATTCTCCACTCCATTTCTCAAATCACCAGTCACTTTAAGCAAAGCTGTAACTGTACTGTGACCTGGCCTGAAACCGGATTGTAGTGGACTCAAGATATTGTTGCAATGTACAAAGGATGATAGTTGATTGTGCACACATGCTTCGAGTACTTTAGAAAAAAATGGAAGTATAGATATAGGTCGAAGGTGACTGGGAAGAGAAGGATTTGCAGTTTTAGGGAGAGGACGGACATAGGCTTTACTCCATATGGATGGAAACTATCCAAAGGATAGAGAAAAGTTTATGAGATAAGATATAATAGGAAGAATCTGGTCAAGAATAGTAATAATCATTTGTCTACTCAAATTGTCACAGCCCGTAGCATTAGATTTTATTGAAAGAACGGACTTTTTAATCTGATCACATGTAACCGTGGAAAACTTGAACGGGACCATGTTCATACGAGGCAATGCGGCTATGTAGTGAGTTGTCTTAACAAAACCAGGGAGAGAATACATAGTAGAAAGTAAATGAGGTTTGAGCCAACTCTCAGAAATCAGGATGGCATGAACGTTCGTATCTGAAAACGCTTCTAGGAAATGACTATAATGACTTGGCAGACTTTGAGCATTGATGTGACAAACATTAAACAACCGGTTTGATTGTCGATTCAGGCTTTGTCGTAAAATGTCACCAAGGGTTTCGGTCACAGAACAGTAACTGGAGTTATCAGACGAGCTAACAGAATCATTTGCAGAATAGAAAGATGTATCACTATCAGATGTTGACATAATAATAAAAATAAATATTAATAATACTATAAATAAAATATATACTCCTGTCTAAAATTACTAGCTAGTTGGGTGCAAGTATTTATCTATGCACCACCCGCCAGCTTACATTCACAACGATTTAAAGTGAAAAATAAAATAAAAGTGAGTACACTTAAAATAACACAACAATTAAAGTATACACTAAAGTTAACGAGATGTTGACTTATCTGCAGCACGCACTATAGGCCCCTTCGGATATTTATCCAGCAAAGGTAACAGATCGTCCATGCAGATAACCTTGTGTCGTTTTCCATCAGGCGCTTTTATATATATATTGCCATCTTGAGACCAACACTCACGCATACCAAAATGAAGTCTGGCTTTAATGAATACTGCCAGTCGGCTCCTCGTTAAAAACTCCTTAATTGTGATTGAAGATCCCTTCAGTCTTGTCTTTGCCTTCCAGACCGCGGACTTGATATCAATATTATTGAATCTAACTAATATAGGCCGGCAATGGTCTTTAGTTATGGTTCCCAGACGATGACAAACCTTGATGCAACTGGTTGAGATATTTTTCAATCCCATTTTATTTTAGTATAGCTCCACAACAACGGATGAACAGTTTTCTTTTTCTGCTTCTGGAACGCCTGTAAGTACAAGTGTTTTCCTCCGTTGTCTAGTCTCTAATACATCAACAGCTTTAGCACACTCATTTATCTGCTTTCGTAGTAAGCCCAGCATGTTATATATTAGCTCACGGAACGTTCTGAACTCTTCAGCTACTTTAGCAACAGTATCTTTGGCGGTCCCACTACTTTGTAGCTGTGCTTGAAGCTGATACATCTTCCTGGTAAAAATCTCCTCCAGGTTCCTTTGAGCCGTCTGGATATCCTCGAGTTGTGCCATAGTTCAGTTTGTGTGATTTAATCTTCAAATATATCCAATAACATATGAGAACAAAGCTGGCAGGTGGTGATTCAAATTTATAAATGTTTTCTTCACATTAATAACAATAAACGTTAGAACACACTTAATTGATTATGTATTACTGAATTTCACTATAAAACTCGTAAAATTAATCGAAAAACTCTTAATTCTTAAAATTTAGAAATCAATATACGTGTGTCGATATTGACACCTACCCTCGTTTTTTTATGTAGTTTTTTATGTAACATGTATAAGCATTTTATTTTACTACCTCTTCTGGCGCTTTCGGGTAAAAATAGGAACTGTATATTAATTCATCAATCATTCTCTAACATAAATCCATGATAAATTAAAAACTCTATAAATTAAAATATTTTATGTTTCCCTTGGTTTTTAACTTAACGAGGTTCTACTGTACCAATAAAACGTATGTACATTTTTAAACAAATAATTATAGGTAAAATTTCAATATTTTTGTAATGCCCTGTAGTAAAGATTTGTTAATAACTAATTCGAATAAAAAATAATCATTAAAATCGATATACAATTGACGAAGATATTAATAAATAAATATAATAAACACATACAGCGGAATATATAACCTCTTTATTTTTAAGTCGATTAAAAACGTAACTAGTAACTTATAAACTTTACTTAAAACTTAAACATGGTTCTAAGCTGAGCGTTTATATAAATAATAGGTCTTTACCTATGAAATTGCCGTTCTGCAGTACTGGCCATTTCAAATCAAAATAATTTTTGTTTGGCTAAGAATTCTAATTTCAAATTAATTTTATTTTAAAAACATGGAATTCTTTTTCCAAAAGTAGTCATTTGTTTATTGATTAGTGTTACATTTTCATCGCATTTCAATCTTTTTTGTCATCATGGATACGTTAAACATTCGAGTAATTATGGAATATGAGTACCGTCGTGGCAGCAACGAGGCACAAGCGGCACGCAACATCAACGACGTTTACGGAGCTAACACTACAAACGTTTGCTCGCTTCCGTTCTGGGAATTTCGACCTGAAAAATGAACCTCGCGGTCGTCCGAAGACTTTGGTCGACAATGACGAATTAAAGGCGATTGTGGAAGCTGATGATACACAATCTACGGCTGAATTAGCAGCAGCTTTCGAAGTTAGCGTCAAAACAATATTGGTCCATTTGCGTCAAATTGGCAAGGTAAAAAAGCTTGACAAATGGGTGACCCACGAACTCAATGATCGCCAGCGCGAAGTACGCGTCGAGACGTGCCTTGCACTGCTCAACAGACACACAAATGAAGGAATTTTGAACCGCATTGTTACCTGCGATGAAAAATGGATTCTGTTTGATAACCGCAAGCGCTCAGCAAGTTGGTTGGATCCTGGTTCAGCACCTAAACAATGCCCTAAATGAAAACTTACCCCTAGAAAAGTGATGGTCACTGTTTGGTGGTCTAGCGCCGGTGTGATTCATCACAGCTTCTTACCAAACGGGGTGAGCATTACTGCAGATGTGTACTGTGAAGAACTGAACACAATGATGGAGAAGCTGGCACATTTCCAACCAGCATTGGTCAATCGCTCGTCTCCGCTGCTCCTGCACGACAACGCGCGACTTCATACTGCACAGCAGACGGTCTCCAAGTTGCAAGAACTGGGGTTGGAAGTTCTTCGTCATCCACCCTACCCACCAGACCTTGCGCCTACAGACTACTACTTTTTCCAGAATTTGGATAACTCCTTGGCGGGAAAAAAATTCAATACCCGAGAGGCAGTACAAAATGCCTTTGAAGAATTTGTTGCCTCCCGTCCAGCTGATTTCTTTAAGAAGAGCATCAATAAACTGCCACTGCGTTGGCAAAAATGCATTGATTGCATGGGTGATTACTTCGATTAATACAAATAAAAAATACATTAAAAAAATTCGTTTAAATTTTTTCATACAAAACGGCAATTTCATAGGTAAAGACCTAATATTTCATCAACATTTTCCAGATAAAACAATTTCACCACAGAAGTTTATTATAAGTTTATGATTTGTTACATTATTTTTGGTTGTTCGGATAAGTTTCAGTTGTTTTATTCACGAAGCTGTTTATATTACGTCCTAACTAATCTCTCTGCACAAGTTTATAATTACCTGAATTAAATTTCTTTATTTCGATGAGTTTTAGTTCATTATTCCTGTGGAGCCGTTTATACTAATGTTTTTATCCTAATACATAAAGACTCAATACATTATCTTCATGTAACTAACGGTTTTTACGGACTGCACCGAGATAATTCTCAGTTTGCAGTTTTTCTTTTCAAAGACACTAGACGATTATCGTTATATTTTGGACAATTTATACTATATCTTTATAAATTGTCCTATATGTTATTCTAATTTATAAGATATATTACTGTAAAGATTCAATAAAATCCGTTTAGTGGTTTTTGTTTGAAAGAGTAACCAGTAGCAGTAAACGTTCATCTATTCTCACAGACGTTTTCGTTTATAAATTATCGTATACATAGAGTACAAATTAAAAATACATGTTCGTATAATTCTATGTTATCCTAATTATTTAAATTATACTAATGTAGCTTCCATACATATAAATTTCATTGAAATATTTATCATACATATAAAGTAATGGAAATAAAAAAGTATTTGCTGCAAATCTAGTCTCAGTAACAGGGATTTTAGAAAGGGAAATATTTCCCCTTTTTTAAATATAACAATTAATTAGCACATAGTTTTAAGTAAGTAGTTAGTTGTAAATTTCGTTCAAGTAAGTAGACTTAGAGATAACTGGCCCCCATGTGCAATTGTCAGAATATATTTACTGGTGATTTTTTTTAATGCTAAAACGTATCAAACAGACAGACGGCCCACCTGATGGTAAATGGTTACCGTCGCCTATGGACAACTGCAACACCCAGGGCATCACTTTAAGCTTGAGGGGGATAGTTATTTTTAACTCGATATATAGCTAGGCGGGCATTATAAAAAGGTATATCATGCTATGGTTTCATCCATATGTTTTCCTCCACCGAAAACTCATTATAGGTATTCAAATCCGTGTCAATCGAAACGTTGCCCGAACACGCTAAAACTGGGATATCATTCCTTGAGTATTTTAGTATATACTAGCGGGCCAAGCGGACGTTGTCCCGCCCTGATTAAAAAAAAAATCCATGACAAATTATATACCAAAACCTTCCTCATGAATCACTTTATCTACTGGTGAAAATCGCTAGAAAATCCGTTCAGTACTTTTTGAGTTTATCGCGAACAGGCGGACAGACAGACGCGGTAGGGCACTTTGTTTTATACTATGTAATGAAGTATAGATAAATAGTTAAGATAATAAATAACGTAAGCAATGTCGCGAGTATTAGCTGGTAATAACATAAAGACAATATTCTGTATGTAAATGACTAGCCATGACTAATTGGAGGGTTGTTTGTAAACCGTGCTCGGGTGCAAGTTGCAACAAACAAGTTGATTAAGAGTATGTAACGAATATTAGGAAAAAGTGTAATTGTAAAGAAAATCAATCAAAGAATTGAAGATAAAAGAAGTGTATAATGTTTAAAAGAGAAAGTATATCAGTAAATGAATCGTTTCCGTTGTAGCTTCAAAAACCTGAAAATATTGAAGACGGCAGAAAAAAGTGAATATATATATTTTAATAATATAATAAAACTAAACTTACTTCAAAGAGAGCAGTAAAATCGTGTTAACTGATTCGTTGATTACGAAGAAACTGAGTGCATACAAGCAGACGGGAGCATTATAAGAATTGCTTCAGATAACCCTGTCCAGTGTTTACATGTAAACTTGCTCTCATAATCATTGTTTACTGCAAACCTTATCTCTCGTTTGGTTTATGGTAATTCGCAGAAATTGACATTGCAAATGGAATTGTACTTCTAGATTTTAGTTTTTATTTTAATTGCTATATGATATAATATATGTATATGTTAAGAAACTTTATTTGTGAGATATAATTATGATATCAATTATTGAGTAATACACAAAGTAAACCGATCTGCCTTACTATATAATTTATCGGAATTTATTGCAAGATATCCCTTGGCTTTTTAAATTGTGCTCTTGTAAGTACCACTTAATTCCATAATGCCTTTACCGATTTTAAGTTACCTCTGTTTAATTTTATGATTATTGTTTAGTTCTTCGAAAAAGCGTTTCAGCGGTTTCGAAAATTTGTTCTGAAAAAACTATAGACAACTATAGAACTGACTATAAATACTTCAATCTTATTTATATATAATATCTTAATAGTCTAAAAAAAGTTCTGAGTGGAACAATTAACTCACTGTCCCATTACTTAAGTCAGTAATATGAAATATGATAAATAAGGCCTTTTAATAATATATGGGTAAAATAAGAAATGACCATTTGAAAATTTTAGTTTTGTGTAAGTGAATATGGGGTAAATTAAGGAAATAAGAGTCTGTTTGTTTTGACGCTGCTAATATAGTATTCGGTGCATGGTCTAAAATACACACATCATTACATTGTATAAAAGAAAGTCCCCTACCGCGTCTGTCTGTCTGTCTGTCTGTTTGCGATAAACTGAAAAACTACTGAACGGATTTTCAAGCGGTTTTCACCAGTGGATAAAGTGATTCATGAGGAACGTTTTGGTATATAATTTATCAAGGATTTTTTTTATAATCAGGGCGGGACAATGTCTGCCGGGCCCGCTAGTAATGTATATGTATAAGTGTTTCTTTCAAATCAACTCTAGAACCTCCCTATGAGATAGAAGACAAGAGAGACCCATATCTCCTAATTTCTGAGCTATTTTTTTTGTAAGAAATCAAAATTTATATTGCCAGTGCATGGTCACACGAATTTTGGAATGATCAACTACGGTTTTAAGTTTCAGCTGATATAAATACGAACATTGTTGAATTGCAAATAATTTTATTTTTATAAATACAAGTAAAGGTTTCCAATATATCGTTAGAAAAAAATAAAGCTTCAAATAAATCAGTCTCTCGAATTTCACGACTCATTTATTTAGTCTCGCGCCAAAATAATGCGACTCACGGTTATCATTAGAAACTCCCAATGCAAAATTTAGTTAAATTACAGAGAGGAGATCAGACCGTTCACCCTTCACTGCTAGCGTCACGGTCTGTAGAGCGGATACATCAGCCCCTTAATTACGTATTTTGTAACAGTAAAGCGGTAGAAACGGAAAATTTAGATTATATAGCAACCATAAAACGAACTAAAATGAGCACTCTTCTTTATAGGCTTATTTACACGTGGCAAGTTTTTGGTATTACGTATATAGAGGTAGCGTTATTATTGATTTGTTAAAAGTTGGTTACGAGTGTTGAATCTGTCATAAAGACTTCAAAAAAGGAGGACGTTGTATGTTCAGATGTATGTATTTTATTTATGCATGTTAATTGATAACTTCATCAATTGGGAACCAATTTTAACGATTCTTTTTAAACATGAAGCAATTATACTATCTCTAAGGGGGAAATTAGGGCATGAATACCGACTATTTGATTTTCATCCACTTGTCGTCTATACAATCACATATATTTTTGTCGATTTTAATTCTAATACCATACTTCGCTATTCTAGCATCGATTCTCCCTTGCGTTAGTAATTAGGGAGCGAATATATACATTAGTATCATCCACCGTTACTATCTGATTTAATGTAATTGGTATATTATAAGCTTTTAAAGAAATCTACCAGAAGAGCATTAAAATTGGTTATTGTTTATTTTAAAATCAGTAACTATCAGTAGAATTTATCTTTTAAAAATATTTTTATTAAAATAAATACATCAATGTCAAAAGTCACATTTATTATAACCGGTAAGCAACAGATATTTACAACATAATATAAACGCTCTCTAATTTACCTACAAAGAAATAAAAATATATTATGTAATCAATATTATCTGTATGCCTAATTACTTCGGAAACGAAGATAAACTTTCACGTTTTGTTTCTGACATTTAGAGTTTGAAAAAACTTCCAGATCTATGTAATCCTTATTCACTTATTTTGTGTAAATTATCTAGTATCTAGTATATAACTAGCTGTCCGACCTGGCTTCGCACGGTTGTACTAATGAAGGAAATGACACCAGTTCTTCATATACTCGATACACATATACTCGAGTAACATTTAGTCTTTACTTAATTAAAATCGGATCATTCTATCAAAAGTATGCGTGCATCACTAAAAAAGCTACGACATATACATATATCAATTACATTTTTTAGTCTTATCCTAATATATTAGTTCTTATTTAAACATATTATTACGACTTTTTAATGTAATATAAATTTATTAAAGTTTTACATAACTGTGATTCTTATAAGCACTGCACGTTGATAAGAGTAAAACGAGGGAAGCGGAGTGGTGCGCATTTGTACAAGAGGAGAAGTAAACGGACAACATTCTTTAAAAAGAAATCTTGTAAAAATAAGTATATTTTGAACTTATAATGTATTTATTGTATAAATACGATACACCTATCTTGACAATAGTTCCCAATTTAGTAAGTGAAATGACAATAAAACGCCTGTAGTTAAGCTCTTCTGCTATTATTACACCTGCGACGTACAGCAGAACCAGCACAATTCATCCCTGATTACAAACCAATTTCGTATAAATTACACTGCAGTCTGCTGTAATTACAGATCCATTCGGCAAACTCTAATGATAATTTCTCTATAAGCCCCGAATATACGTTTATACTTTTATTAATATCCATTAAATGCCAATATCAATATGTTACCTAAATATGAGGTATCTTTTTTTTCCTAAAAATGGGTTGCAAGCACCATTTTGATAGTTAACATGTTGTAAATTACTAAAACAATTAACAGAGAACTTTAATTTGCTAATGGACATTTAGAAATAAATAAAAACATCTAACTTAATTTACATTACACAACAATATAGCAGTTCATTTATACTGAATTGAAACAAAAAGCAAACTTTTTGTTTTAAATTTTTTAAATGTTTTTTCCTCAGTACATAAAATAGATTGATAAGATAATAAACAACGCAAGCTAAGACGAGGGTATTAGCTACTATATTATAAAATTGAAAGGAAAATGTACGATTGCCCATCACTCAAACTCAAACCAAGGAAGAATTATACGGAAATTTCGTACAGAAATCTATAATATCGTAAACTAAGATACAGGAAGTTTTTATTGCCTAATGAAGCGGTTAAACAACTACCAGTTTACGTAAAAAAATTGTACTAGTGGCTTACGAATACTCAGTTATACGTACATCAAAATATTCTCTCAAATAAAAGGAATTTATTTTACTACAATAAAGCCTTTCGGTAACTGAATATGCAGAGCACAAAATCAAATAATAATGATGGAATTTTCTTCAGTACATATCTTTTATTATTATACTATTTTATTTCAGAAAAGTTGTACCCGCGACTACGTCCACGTGGAGTTAAATGTAAAAAAATAATTTACAATAACTTTTGATAAAGTGATCCGATTTCAATGAAACAAAGACTAAATGTTACTCGAGGATATGCTTTATGAGATTTTATATAACCCAGTATTTTGGCTGTGGTGCGTGTCTAAAAAAACAGACATATAGACATTTCTAAAAATTGAAATACGTTTTATCACTTATTCCTAGACACCTGCAATTTTTTGAATGAATGAATGAATGATGAATTAGTAGATGAATAATGAATTACCTCCGAGGTTTGACTAGAATTTCCTTACAAGAAGATAGCTAGTAGACTACTACTACTACACTACTACATTTATTTATCATGTATCTGTACAATAGAAATATACAAAAAAGAAACATTTACAACGATACCAGTATATCTTTCAACCGTCGAATTTTAACACAGTAATTAAAATAAATGATTGAAGATCTCTTGTTGTAACAAGTCGGATTATAACGTCGAGTGTGCAGAAGGATCGGACGAGAACTCTCTTACCAAAATTAAGTTTTAATGAATTTCTATAATATTAATTTTCTCTTATAATGTTCAAAGGATTTCATTTCTCGTAGTTTAATTTAATTAGTACTGATGGAGATTTTGGGGAGATGTTATTTATATACGTACGTAGATTGTTAACTATATTTATTAATATATGATATTAAAATCAATGTGATAAGTATTTCGATGTACCTTTAACGTATATAATCTACACTAATATTATAAATCTGGAGAGTTTGTTTGTTTGGTTGAACGCGCTATTCTCAGGTACTACTTACTGGTCCGATTTGAAAAATTATTTCAGTGTTAAATAGTTCATTTATCGAAGAAGACTATATATCATCACGCTAAGACCAGTTAGAGCGGAGCACCAATGAAGAATGTTTCAAAATCGGGGTGTTTTTCCTTTTCAGAGCTTCCGCTATGTGTTAGCGTTAGTCCAAAGTGAGTATTCCACGCGGACGAAGTCGTGGGCTGAAGCTTGTATAGTTATAAAGTTAATAGTACATAATGCGGTTCGCTGCGTTGATCCCCATTGTCAACAGGATATTAAATTTTCATAGATTCAATTCGAATTGATGTCAAACAGAATATTTCAATTTTTTCCCATTACAATAAATTTAGTAGACGTCTTTTGGTCGAAATTCTACCTTAATTTATTATTTTTTAAAGTTTCGATATAAGCAGAACAAACGAACTTTTCCTCTATTTTTTTTATTGCTAACGCTAAAGCACCTGATTATTTACTAAACAAAAAAAAATCGGTAGAGAAACAGAGGGGAACCATATAATTAATTGTTTTGTCTTTGCCTTTTCAAATATAGAATAAATAATAGGTCTTTACCTATGAAATTGCCGTTCTGCAGTACTGGCCATTTCAAATCAAAATAATTTTTGTTTGGCTAAGAATTCTAATTTCAAATTAATTTTATTTTAAAACATGGAATTCTTTTTCAAAAGTAGTCATTTGTTTATTGATTAGTGTTACATTTTCATCGCATTTCAATCTTTTTTGTCATCATGGATACGTTAAAAATTCGAGTAATTATGGAATATGAGTACCGTCGTGGCAGCAACGAGGCACAAGCGGCACGCAACATCAACGACGTTTACGGAGCTAACACTACAAACCAACGCACCACCTGTTATTGGTTTGCTCGCTTCCGTTCTGGGAATTTCGACCTGAAAAATGAACCTCGCGGTCGTCCGAAGACTTTGGTCGACAATGACGAATTAAAGGCGATTGTGGAAGCTGATGATACACAATCTACGGCTGAATTAGCAGCAGCTTTCGAAGTTAGCGTCAAAACAATATTGGTTCATTTGCGTCAAATTGGCAAGGTAAAAAAGCTTGACAAATGGGTGCCCCACGAACACAATGATTGCCAGCGCGAAGTACGCGTCGAGACGTGCCTTGCACTGCTCAACAGATACACAAATGAAGGAATATTGAACCGCATTGTTATTGTTATTGTTCATATACGATGAAAAATGGATTCTGTTTGATAACCGCAAGCGCTCAGCAAGTTGGTTGGATCCTGGTTCAGCACGTAAACAATGCCCTAAACGAAAACTTACCCCTAGAAAAGTGATGGTCACTGTTTGGTGGTCTACGGCCGGTGTGATTCATCACAGCTTCTTACCAAACGGGGTGAGCATTACTGCAGATGTGTACTGTGAAGAACTGAACACAATTATGGAGAAACTGGCACATCTCCAACCAGCATTGGTCAATCGCTCGTCTCCGCTGCTCCTGCACGACAACGCGCGACCTCATACTGCACAGCAGACGGTCTCCAAGTTGCAAGAACTGGGGTTGGAAGTCCTCCGTCATCCGCCCTACTCACCAGACCTTGGGCCTACAGACTACTACTTTTTCCAGAATTAGGATAACTCCTTGGCGGGAAAAAAAATTCAATACCCGAGAGGCAGTACAAAATGCCTTTGAAGAATTTGTTGCCTCCCGTCCAGCTGATTGGAGACCGTTGATTGTTGTGGCTTCGAATCTCACTTATGGTAATTATTTTTATGGTCCTCGAATTATGTCTGAGTACAAACCCATGAAATGTTTATTTCTAATATCCACCGTGATACAGGGCTTGATTCCTAGAATAGGAACCGTCTCCAATAAAAAATAAATATTAGTACGTGTTCTTAACAAAATACGATACGCTCTTAATGTTCAACAGTTTCAGTAAGAAAACTACTATGAACAGTAATAACTGTATTTGAGCACGCATCGCGTTAAAAGGAACCTTCTATTTAATGTTTCCATAAACAAGGCAAGCGGCCGGTATATCGTGAACCTATGAAATGGGTATACAACGTAATCCTGAAGGGTTTTAAGCAAGACGGTATAATGCGTCGACATATTTATATACCGTACTTATTAACTCAAATACAATAGCAATAGTATATATAGCGGTAGAAGGACTTTTCCCACAGCGTTTAAATATACCTATTTATTCCTTTATTTCCTTTGTATATATATTTGCTAGGTATGTATGAAGATTATTAAAATTATTTAATTTTCTTTTATCTTATATTGAATAAATAATACCAGGAAATGAAATACTTCAAGCAGACTTACTCCTATATGTTACTAATAAAGAAACTTGTATAGAATATAATTTTTAATACATATTGTATACATTATTTGTATTACATAATTAATTTATGTTAACAAACCAACCAATTTTAAATTTCAGTAGCTAGAAACGAAAATTAAATTATCTACCTGCTTGTCGTTGAAGTTTAAGGTCGCTTCTGTAGTGATTTATTTGGAAGTTTTTGGGAGTTATTCGTTTGGTTATACGGTTAATGTTATTTAGGGAATAGAATGTTCCTTTTACTGGAACAAAATAAAGATCATTTTCCTCTTTTTACAAAATATTGGGATTTGTATTATACTTTCTATGTAGACACAAAGGACGCGAATAAAAAATCTCACTAGGCGTATCTGCTGTCTGAGCATCCTTATCGCTTAGGAGAAATATTTTGTTTCAGGATGAAAGGTACATAGGGCAACGTTTATTTTATAACCCTGACAACGAGCATCCAAAGTTTTATAAGTCGGTTGAGTAGTTCAGTGTAAACGTAACAAACAAACGCACATTTACAATTATAGGTAATATTAGTAAAATGTTTGTTGCGTAAAGGTGCTGGTTCAGGGGGTTGAGGAAATTATGGAATGCGGACTCACCGGTCTTGATGATGCGGGTTTGAATTGCACTTCACTCGCGGTGTTATTTAAATATATTGTCAACACTGTTGTTGTTGTTGGTTGTTGGTTTTAGCGTCTATGAGGTGTTAACACTAAACTTCACAATATTAATGATCGGTGACTCCAATAATTTTGTTGCGTTGAATATGCGAGGTATCGTTTTCGTAGCGTCCGCGGTAAGATGGAAGCGTAAGTGATTGGAAGGAAGGAAGGTGGGTGGAAGGGATGCTTGTGCGTTCGGAAACCTAAATATATAATGCGTGCCAACAATTAGTAAGGATTGACACATTGTCTTTTAAAACATAATCATATCATTATTAATATTGAAGCGATGATAGGCCTACTTGATAGTTTGTACGGACACAGCGTCGATGAGCGTAGGTTTGAATCCTTGCAACTGAGTCGAAGCTTTCGTTGAAGGAAAACAACCTGATGAAACCATAGTATGGTGGTAGAGTTTTTTCTAAGTCCACTTTTTTATATCATAGTGGCAAACGAACAGGCGGGTCATCTGGTGGTAAGTGATCATTGCCGTCCATAGACTCGAGCAACACCAGGGGAGTCACAAGTGCGTTGCCAGACTGTGTTGGGGGGAGGGGGGGGGGTGAGGAGAGGGTGGGTGAAGTGGAGGTGGGCCTCCGGCGCTCTCAGTGAGCCGACCCATTCATGATGAAACCAGTAATAGCTTCAGCGTGGCTCTACCACCTACAGACTTCGCTTAGTACTAACCTGAAGTTGAAAATTTGACTCCAAGCACTGTTGGTGTGTTCCGGTGGCTGCACTTAAGAGCCCTCTAGGTTTAGCGTGTTTACCATCTTCGAACACATCGACGTTTAACATCAGATGAGATTATAATAAAACGGTTTTAGCTATAAAGTATCAAAAACAAGTAATAGTCTAAATAGGTACAGAAATAAATCTATCGCTATTTGGTTACATTCGAATTAACTGATACGATGGCAACAAACGAGCATCGTTACGAAAGGGATCGGTCAATCAAGGATTTTATCGGACAATCTAGTGAGTGTGTGATCAATAAATTTATATGATGACATCTGTACACAGCTTAATTACGGTCTCGGTCACCCGACAATCATATTTGTACAGATTATTTGAAATCGTTTAGGTTTATTTATCTTAGGACTGCAGCTAAATTTTTTTGGGCAGGGTTGAAACGTTTTGTATTTTTCATCATAGCTTGACTATATGTCTAATAACCCCATAGTATGTGTATGATGCAGTAAAAAACTCGGTTTTGTAGGAAATTTCTGGATAGAAACAAATATAAATACCATCTCACTTCTGTCTGAGATGTGACAATTCATCTCTATGTCGTATTTGTATTGTTTTGTTGGATAAAGCTGTTAAATATAGGTACATTATGAATAAATGACCACTGGTGGTGATTTAGGCGTTCGTTTATCAGGGAATTTTTGTATTTTTCACAGAATAACGCGCTAATAGAATAGTATAGTTTTACAGGTTTCACAGAAGGTAATTTTTAGTTTTATGAGATACTAGTAATTCCGCCGGGTATTTCCAGAGGTATTTTATGCGGTCATTGTTGTTTCTTAGCCATTTTGGAATATATACTTCATATATACGTGTGTCTTCAAAGTTGGTGCAGATTGAAAACATTTTAAATTCTTAAAATTAATATTCATATTTTTGTAGCCTTTGAATTGTCGAATAACGTAGCTGTGCTCGCGGCTCCGTACTGATTTTTTATTCAGTAATCATTTTCGACTCATAGTATTATTTTATTAAAATAAGAGTATATGTTATGATTTCTGAAACTATTACTGATAAATTTATATTGTAATCAATTTTAAAATACATTCCGTATACAACATTTTATTAAAATCGGTTGGAATAAAAACAAATGGATTTTTTACGTTCTCTAAAAATATTATATTTAATTATTGTCCTTTATGAACTGAGGAATGATATAAGCCATCCGTCGGCAAAATTCCATAAAATCGATCGAGTTGTTTTTAACTAAAAGTTGGACATAGCCACTAACATAAAAAAAAATAACGTCCTATTTGTAAGTACCCTTAAAATACGAAATATTAAATTAAAAAAATAAAATCAAATGTACAAGCAGAACAATAGTTTTATTATTATGGTTGTAGTTATATTTTGACGCCATTTGTAATGCCCATTTTTACACGTGATTTGGATTATTGAAGTGAAACTTCTAATGCGACTTACAACAAGGTTGCGTTAAACATTTAACGCTACCATGGAAAGGGTATGAAAGCACTGTTACGTTAAACGTTCAACGCTCCTGGGGAGGAAGAATAGAAAGAGACAGTGCGAGAAAAATAATCAAACATTTCGCATCTCACTTTAGCTATCATAATCCCATTGTAAATGTTATCGATTTGGATATTTCTCCACTCGAAAATGACAATTAAAAGATGCGATCAATTGTGAATTGTAAACAATGTTAATAAAGTTTGTCTTAAGGAAACAATATGATTTCACTAAAAATCAATTTCTACCCCTTCCTATTTTCATTTCCACATTACGAAGTTTCACTTCTTCCGCGCGGAGAATACAATACATTACATTATACAAATACATTAATTTTTATAACAATAAGTCCGTGCCACAAAACATATCACAAGAGATGCTAAGTCGGCCGTTGTTTTCAATAAAAATATTATATTTTTTTAATGTCAAAGAATATCACAGAACTCATTAAATGAAACAGGGATGTATTTCATTACCGAGGGCTTACATGAACAAGATTTCATGAAAATCCCCTTTTGTTTTGTGGAAACGGCGACAGGTATTACCTTTCACCTATCACGTTGCGTAAACAGTTTCACCCAAATTATTATTTCAGGTAGATTTTAACAAAGCTGAAGTAAATTGAATTTCTTTTACGTTTATACCTTCGTCTTCTCCGTTTTAGATATCAGATTAAGCCCATGGATCTCAGTTATTCAGCTCTCGTTAAGATACATTATTTTCTAATTAGTTTGGTCTAGTAAGGGGCCTGTAAAATAATGTTTACACCTATATAAAAATATTATAAAATTGGAGTGTTTGTTTGTTTGATTGAACGCGCAAAATTCTTTTGGAAAAGTCATTTAGTGTTAAATTGCTTATATATCGAGGAAGGCTATCATCACGTTAAGTCTAATAGGAGCGGAGCACCAATGAAGAATGTTTCAAAATCGTTTTTTGTTCAAAGGTTTCGCTGCGTATCAGCGTTAGCCCAAAGTAACTATTGCACGCGGACAAAGTCGTGAGAACAGCTCTAATACCTATATATGACTAGTTTTCAGTAATTTATGAAAATCATATACACTTAATTTTATGTGTTCTTATCATTACGTTATAAGCTTCGTACTTTTTTACGAAAACTATGTCACTATAGCTACTGGGAGTATACATAATTTTAGTGAACTCATCTAAAAGTAAGGAATGGTACCTGACTGAATACTTCAAGTATCATTGCCTCACCGTGTCAAACTCTCAATATTACAAAAATATTGTATCATTCATTCATTTTATTATTAATATTTATTTAATGATAATTTTAAAGTTTTGTGTTTGTTTTATTGTGATATAATAAAGGGTTAGTGGTTAATAAATAATAAGTGTAAGTTAACGGTAATTTACTTTCAGTTTGGTAAGTCAACATAAAAATGCATTAATTCACATAGATTGCAAATGTAGTCTTTTGATTGTTGTCTTTAATTGCTAAAGAAGCATCGGTGACAATAGTTAAGAACTTCTTCTACGTATCTTTTCTAGAATTTATATTCTAGCACTTATTACACTACACTTATAACGATAAGAACTTTTTCTTGCCCCGGCTTCCGTTTGTCAGATGTCTACCCTTCGTCACTATCTAGGTTACTTATTTTTTGGATTGAACCTTGCCATTTAAAAAAAATCCACAGCGAAGAGGGCAATTATCAGCTAGTTATTTAATAAAGTTACTAATAAGTATCGGGACTATATTTCGCATATTGTTGTTTAATTCTAAACTATGAAAAATTTCTCACAATTTGGTACTGGACAGTTCATATACTTACATAAGTAAATGCTTAAGACACATACAAAGAGCTGAGAATTATACTCACCACACGAACGGCAGTCAAGTGCGGGGATCAAACCCACGACCATTTAGCACAATAGTAGCAGCATGATATCACTGCAACACGAGACCTGCCTATTTTATGAGACTGATTTCCAAATAAAATAAAGAATACTTCAATCCATTTCGATTTTCATAAATAGTTCATACTCAATAAAGGGACGCAAAATGAACTTAAAAAAATAATAATATAAAAGTAACCAAAACTAATAAATTGACTGTTGTTTGTTTCGTAAAAGAAACTTGTAATGGATTATAATAAATCGCTAAATTATCCGAGTAGAACGTGAATTTTTTTCTGTTTCGAAGTAATATTTTATAGTTCTAACATGTTACCTATAAATTAGCTTTGTAACAAATGTACTTCTATAATTAATAATGTCTTTCGTTTATTCTAGGGACTGACGCGATTCTTTAGAGCTTCTGTGATGTTTAGATATCCTTGGATTGATGATTTTTATGCGATCAAGCGTAAGAGAACGGCGTCAATCCGAGGAAGACTACGTGATAATTTTCAACAAAATAATTAAATCACTGGTATATATGCGATAGTCTTTTCCTGAAGCGTTGGATATCAGTGGTTGTATAATGCTGTGATACAATGTGGCATCAATGATATTATAACTATATAGATACGTTATAAGCGCTTCGACAGCGTCTTGTTAAAACTTGGCTAGTTAGATTATTTTTGGCGACTGCCCAGTCAATCCGCCCGTATCTAAGCAACATATAACTATTTCTTTTTCACCACCGATATTGAGAATATGCCATTTTATTAACACATTTTACCTAAGACAGTGTGGCGTTACAATATTACTTTACGTATGTGTGCGTTATCGTGTCATTTATTTTCTCAAAATATCATGTAGGTAACGTATCATTAGTTATAATATTATTGTGTGGCATTATTAAGCTATTCTTCTATTACATTTTATTTCTTATTTTAACTAACTTGCTAGTATTTATTTCATGTCTTAGTCTTGTGAATAAATAAAAATAAACAAATAATCGATTATATTTTTCTATTAAAACATGTAATATTGCTTATTTTTAGGAACGAATTCTCAATTAGTAGATCTGAGCTTTCGTTTGAGGTGTTAAAAATCTGAACAAAGGAAAGAGGAGTGACCGAAATTAAAAGAAAAATAAAATAATCACGTGAAATACTAGATATGTATTTAATCAATCCTTTTTTAATGAAGTCGTAATTTATCTTAGTAAAATTTTAAATGTCACCGAAATTTCTGAAGTCTGAAATACAATGTTTTATCTCATTAAAATTGTATACTCAAGGTAACTTCACATAGAACGATTTAGTACTTTAGAACACGTCAAAGTAAAAAATTGGTCGCTTTGAATGACTTAATGGTAAGTAAAGTGGTCTTAGAATTCAAACAATTCACATCAAAAGAAACAGTACGTTCATTAAATTGTAGTAAAAGTAATTTTACTTAATTATATCTATCAATGAAATACCAATCAAATTTTTACAGTTCAATTTAATAAAAAAGCCCATTAACTACATGATTACAATGAATTAACTAGAATCGCCTGAACAATCTTGCACTTAACCAAAACGCTATAAAGGCTTTGTGTTAGAGTTTTTACATTAGATGCTTAAACTTCGAATTAGCGAAGCATAGCAACATTGGGATTTTAATTCTAAAGTAACTAGCCTCATTGTTGTAAGTGAATCTTACAGTTTTGTTTCTGGAAATCTAAACGATTAAGGGTTAAACAACTTATTAATACGTTATAAATAATTAATATAAGAAAATTAAACCACTATAACTTTTTTAAATACTTTTGATAACGTATCTTAACTATCTTGATTAATTAGTGCTATTGATGTATTTTTGTTGTATATTTACCAAATTAAGAATTATACAACAAAATCGCTTTTCGAGTCTGTCTGTGTATTAGTTTTTTTTCATCCATCCACACAACAGTCAAACACACATCTTACAAAAGAAAATAATAGCAATTATTTTATTAAAAAACAGAAACTTGCAATCACTTTCTTGCCCTTATTACCGACGTCCTCCAAGTTATAGATTAATTTATGCGTGTGTACAATCATCTTCAATATTCATACAAAAAGTGATAAGTTATAAGTTACAGTGAGTACTTTTATTTTTCAAATATTATTAAAAATAATTGCTGATTTTGACCGATGTAGTACTAATTTTTATCCAATTATTGTTATATACCTGTACACATGTACGTACGTACGTGTATGTACCTGCAAATCTTTTGAATTACGATTTACATTTAAAATCCTGTATAATTCGTATCGAAAACAATTTTCTTTACGTTTTCTTTGTCATAATATTATATCAAAAGCATATAGCACCGCAGACGTTTATGTTCTTATATGTGGATATAGTAGACATTCAAAGCATTTATATTCCAAACGACGGAGGTCACTTACATTTTTTATACTTTTATATTAATTGAATATTAACCTTTACACTGGATTGACTTTTCATTGGAGGTACTATGGAAGGTGAATATAAAACGAAACACGACTCTCGGTACTTGCAGCAATCAAGTCTTTATTAATGAAGACAAATCGCTATATCATTGCCAAACAATACTCAGTACAAGAACGTGACCCTGCTATCTCTGAACGACAACACGAATTACATTATAAAATTACATTCAACATTTTTATAGTAGTTAAAATTGCTTTAATAAATTTAATGATTAGCCATTATGGTTAGATGTATACACCAATTAATGTCATTAAAGAAGCAGCTGCTTGTAATGGTTCACATTACGATATGTTCTGCCTAATGTGAATAGTGATATGCGAGTCAAACCCTTAATTTATACCACCGATTTACGGCCAACCGGCCTTGCGTTTGAATATCAAGGTAACGCAAACTATATTTTATTACAGGGGTGGCGAAGCTCCTTGTTAGTCCGAGTTCAAAATTTGAATTTTTTCGCGAGTCGCAATTAAATACGTATTTAATAGGTATGTAAATAAGGTATTCATTTTATTTTACTGAAATGATATTTATTACTTATAAATAAAAGTTGGTGGATTACGGACGATTAGGTCACTGTTTATGTTCGTTCGCGCAGTATTCGATATCAACTTGGATGGAAATTAAATTTGTTACAACGTTGCACTTAGTCATTCATATTTGTTGTCAGTAATTTAAAATGCATTTTGATACATACGTGGAACGATAATCATTTTTGAAATATAATAGCACAAAAATGGAACGGGAACTCGGGTACATTCATCGAGAGCCACAAATAATCTTTTAAAGAGCCGCATGTGGCTCGCGAGCCGCAAGCTGGCCACCCCTGTTTTATTAATTGTTTACTTCAAGTAATCATTTTAAATTTTATTTCAGTTTTACATTGGGTATAAATATAAATTTCAATCATTTATTAATAATTTTTTTTCGTTTTATACAAAACGCCATATTGATCAGAAAATGTAATAAGGCTATATAAAAATCACTATTTACAATAACATTGTGAGTCATATATGTTTTTATAAATTACTTTCTGCCGTACCGGTTTGACAACAGTCCAAGCCGAGGTGTGCTGTGCATCCTTTGCTGGTTATCAAATAAAATCGACTGAGTGCCTTAAGTGCTCCCCTTAGTAATCCGGTGAAGCTGTAAAGGCCTGTCATGCCAGTAGTTTAGTCAGTTGGAAGAAAAAACCGTATCGGCTTCGTACGGGTGTACTAAAGAAGAAAATTTATTCAAATCTTCCATTTACAGTACAACCATGGAATGAAATGATGTGGGAAATGAACAACTGAATGTAATCCGCGAATTCTTTCAATGCTTTTCAAAATCTCTCTACTGTCTTGTGTCTTACTAACTCATTCACTTTGTATATGGAGATTGTAATTTACAAATTTTTCATTTTTTCGCACAGTTTTTGAAAAATATTCTTTCATACAAACCTTATCCTGATAATTACACACAACAAAAAATAATTAGCTAAATAGGTGAAGCCGTTCTTAAGTGATACGTTTACATACATTCGATAATTGGATTTCATTTTTATATATAGAAGCTTCTGCCCGCAACTTCGTCCGCGTGGAATAATGAATTCGGGCTAAGACGCAGCGGAATCTCTCAAAAGGAAAAAAAACGATTTTGAAACATTCTTCATTGTAACTCCGCTCCTATTGGTCTTAATGTGATATATAGCCTATAGTCTTCCTCGATAAATGAGCTATCTAATATTGAAATAATTTTTCAAATCGGAGCAGAATCTTATATATTTCCATACGAACTTTCTTCCCCTACTTCCTATTCTTATTTTAGACCCTTGAGAGTAAAACTTTTACAAACTTTTAATGTTATAGTTATTTATATCAAATCTACAGCCTAAAAAATTAGTTTCACGCTTTTAGCTCTAAAAATGACGATACTTCTATACAACTTTTCATCCCCCTTTCCATCCCTAGTAACCCTTTTAAAAAGTAGCCTATGTCCTTTCTCAGTCTCTAAACTATCTGTGTAGCAAATTTAATTTAAATCGGTTAAATAGTTTTGGGGTGAAACCGTGACAGACAGACAGACAGACAGAGTTACTTTCGCATTTATAATATTAGTAAGGATAAATTAAATGAGAAATACAGGAATAAACGTAAAGTGTTTAGTACGGCGTGTCACAGGTGGCGTGCGTGTGACCGCTCGCCACAACAATGTGAATATATACCCACTTCTTGTTTTAATTTACGCCTTGTTTTATGTCTACGCTTAATTATAAACCGTATTCATTACATTTTCGTTTGTTCGCACAGTGAAAATAAATATCTTGCATGCGGTTTAATTGTCTGCATTGTTATTTATTTAAATAAGTTATTTAAATGATTATATAGCCAGTATAAATTCTAAAATAAAGTGGCTTATTTGTTTCATTATCTATTTTTACAGTACGCCGTATTTTTTTCGCAACAATGAAATATAATGAAAATGATCTGTTATGGAATTAGATATTTCTTTTGTTAAGATCTGTCGTTTATAGTGTCTCGGTAACATTATACAAAAACAGCGGTTTTATCAGAAATTTAAACATAGTACTTATTTCGATAGATTAACGGCGTTTTTAGGGATCTGTTCCCAAAATTGCAACTCTATTACTTAGCTTTTTTTTTACCTGGGAAATCCCTACGGAATCCCATCCTAGCCGGGCAGCTTACGGTGGGTATGTCTGACTTGCTCGGACTAAAACCCCATGGTGCCTTCAATCACCTATAGGCCGGGGAGCAGGAGCTGCCGAACTGGCACTGTGTCTACTCCCAAGGGTCTGATTACTTAGCATACGCTATGCGCTATCCATTCTATATTTAAGTATATACCTTTTGCAATCGTAATAAGTAGCCGGTTGGAGTTGCAAAAAGTATGTGTCATTACGCTGAAATGATAAAAGTGCTAAATATTAGAGAAATCTCCATATACGGAAAGTGCTTTGTTCTATCCAGAAAAAAACTGAATAACACACGAGCCTTATGCATACTGTGTTTATAATAAAAACTCTAAAACGAAACAACAAATAGTAAATACCAGTCGAGCTTTAGTAAGTCACGCGTTAACATTTTAAAACATGACTAAAATAGAAAACATTTTTGGAACACAATTATATTTTGTGCTGAAGCAAAACCCACGGTGAGTGACACCTACTCACTCTTGACCAATTTTTTGTAGTGTACTTGCAAATTGTTTCGGGGATAATCTTTTAAAATGAGGTTCTGAAGTAATGAGAATCTCGAAAAGTCGTGTTCTTGTTGATTTTATTGTCGCCCTGGTCAACGTAATTTGAAATTTAAGCTGGACAGGTATAGGTTTTTGACTGGTTTTAAGGAATGTCCAGAAAAATAACCAAAGCAGAGACGTTATTTCATTAGCAAGTGTTGAAAAAGATTGGGGTTTGTATAGCATTTCGCATGCTTTTTAGTGTAGAAATAAACCAAAATAAACGGGATAAACTGCTATAAAATTTGATTAAAGGGCAACTTCTCGCCACTTAAACGTTGATTGCGATACAACGTAATCAGTCTCAGTCCCAGGTGGTGATAGGTGATCACGATGCGGTTAGATTTCCGCGTATGTAATTATATAATTCATACTACACTTGTAACCACTGTCGTCCATACATTTCCATTAAATATACAGATATCTATTATTGGCTTATTCGACCTCCTTAGAAAGTCTTTGTAGGTGGTAGAGCCACACTGAAGGTATTACTGGATTCAGCATGAATGGGTCTGCACTCCCGGGGTAGTACCACCCTCGCACAGTAAACCGACGTGAAGTAACAGTGCTTGCATTGTTGCGTTTCGTTCGGTCAGTGAGAGCGCCAGATAAGTTCTAACAAGGGGGCCACCATCTTGTAGAATATTGAAATGATCACAAGAAACTTATAATATTATTGTACTCCACAATAGCTGTAATCATTTACAAGATTGGTTACCAAAAATAAAACAAAAACAAAAAATTGTACTATATACTATATGATATTCATAATATATAATGTACCTGCGTTGTTCGGCCTACTTACCCCACTCCCTTGTCACACTCTATCATTTAAATCTGTGTTGACGCCCTGTACATGTTTATCAGAATTAGTGGTTTATGGCCAAACCCAGCGGGTAACGATACACAAGATTGTAACATTATTAAACCAAATCATCTGCTTCATATGGTTGAAAAATTTACGGTAAAAAATCTATACATTATACTAATACATTGTATAATATATCTACATCTTCGTGTATGTGCATAATACTCTATCTTTATATATGAATTTTTCTGTACGTGTGTATGTCACTGAACTCCTCCTAAACAGCTGGACCGATTTTGATGAAGTTTTGTGTGCGTGTTCCAGTGGATCCGAGAATGGTTTAGATTCACAATTGTACCCGGTAGGTGGCGCTGCGGTCGGATAATAGGCTTTTTTTATTATCAGGGTGGGACAACGTCGGCGGGGCCCGCTAGTTATTATATAATTTTTCTTAGCAGTTACATTGAAAAATTGAAGTTCATAATGTGTGAAGTTATTATTTAAATTTGCGTTAATGTTAACAAATTGTAGCCGAAAATGATTATATAATATCCTTTATTTAGTAGATAATCAAAATTATAGAAGTAATAAAATTGGTGTATTTTATTCGGATAAGAACAATTTCTTAAATTTCCGAGTATTTTAGTATAAGAATAAAACCAAAATAAATTATTTTGAATAGTGATCGTAACAAATTCTCCAGTGACTCGATTTATACGAATATTGTAAGATGTAATACCAATTTAACGTGTAAAACAAAGAAATATTGTTTTAATCCAGAGTCCAATATATCTAATTTCAAGATAACCGCAAGCGACGGAGATATCATATGCCTCCAATTTTTCTTGTTGATGAGCTCCTTTCTTCAAAGTCCCTTTCGCAATTGTAGAGACGTCGTACACATCTATCAAACTGAAGAAGATAAAATCAGTATTTTCGGATACATACTTACATACATACTTTACATAATACATATATTACAATACTAAACTATTGTAATGATTTCTATTTTTGTAATTAATATTAATGATTTAATATGGCCTTTATAATATTTTTATAAATTAAAATGATATTCAAATGATTTAAACATCTACTTCTGGTACTGATACAATACATCCGATACGCAACGGGATCATTGACACTAGCGCCACCTTATTAGAGTGTTCGAACTATAAAAGGCAAGATGTCATTAATCGAACACATTTTACCGATCCTCCCGATGATATAACGGCAGCGAACGATCAGTACCAGCCTGTCTCTCAAAACAGAGCGTGTTTACGCCTACGCCCGCGTAACCACAGATCACGCCGTCGTGGTCTGGGGGTAAATTTCGCTCCCGCACACCAGAGTAGGCCCCCCTCGGCAGCGGCTCAAGCCTAGGTCCGTTCCCTCGGCGTGGAGCCCTTGAGTGCGCTGCTCGCGCGATACAGTGACACAAAATTTACATCACTGCAACAACACTACACATATCACCTCCACACACGTGCACGCATACACGCTTACACATGAAAGTGGAAGGGTTTTACTTTTTTTTCCTAATCGATTACTGACATGGTTTAGAAATTTTCTGATATAAAATACACATAAGAGTTGTTGAGATATGTATGCTTGGTACACATATATGTTTCAACAACTCATATATGTATGAATAGTTTAGCTTAACTTAGGTTAGATCAGATAGGTCGTGAATTGGCGACGGGCGTATGGTCCGGCGGGCCACAAGGCGGGGGTTCCACAGGGGTCGGCCTTGGAGCCGCTCCTGTGGAACATGGGCTACGACTGGGTGCTCCGCGGCGTGCTCCCATATGGGGCACGCCTCATATGTTACGCGGATGACACCCTAGTCGTAGCCCGGGGGGGGGAGTGGAGGGAGGTGGAGCGCCTGGCCACGATGGCCACAACCCTCGTGGTCAGGCGCATCAGGAGGTTGGGCCTCAGGGTGGCCCTAGAAAAGACCGAGGCCCTACTCTTTCATGGGCCTCGGCGGGGGCCACCACCTGGGGCCCATATAGTGGTGGAGGGCGCCCGGATCAGGGTGGGGACCCAGATGAAATATCTGGGCCTCACCCTGGACGGGCGCTGGCGGTTCGAGCCCCACTTTGCGGGGCTCGGACCGCGAATTGCTGGGGCGGCGGCGGCACTCGGCCGGTTACTCCCCAACATAGGGGGGCGGGGCGCGGGGGGCCGCCGACTCTACATGGGAGTCGTGCGGCCGATGGCCGCCTACGGGGCACCGGTCTGGGCCGATGCCCTCGGTGCCGCCAACGTGCGCGCGCTTCGCAATGCGCAACGCACGGTGGCACTGAGGGCGATCCGGGCGTACCGGACGGTGTCCTCTGCGGCGGCCTTCACGCTCGCCGGCTCCCTACCCTGGGAGCTGGAGGCAGGAGTTCTCGCCGCCGTGTACCAATTCACGGCGGCGAGAAAACGAAGGGGGGAGCCTCCGGCTCCCAGGGAGGTAGAGGCGGAGAGACGGCGTCTCAGAGGGGACGCCGTCGAAAGATGGCAGCAGGACCTGGCGGACGAGCGGTTCGGGCGGTTTACCGTAGACGCCGTCCGCCCGGTCCTGCGGGAATGGATTGGAAGGGAGTGGGGCTCCCTGACGTTCCGACTGGTGCAGGTACTCACCGGACACGGTTGTTTCGGGTGGTACCTGCACCGGATCGCACGCAGGGAGCCAACCGCCGCCTGTCACGAGTGCGGCGCTGTCGAAGATACCGCGCAGCACACTCTGTCTGAGTGTGCTGCGTGGGGGGAGCATCGCCGCATTCTGGCGGCGGCGGTGGGAACGGACTTATCGCTGCCGAGCGTGGTCTCGGCCATGCTCGGCAGCGAACAGGCGTGGCGAGCGATGTCCTCCTTCTCCGAGGACGTCATCTCGCAGAAGGAGGCGGCGGAGAGGGCCCGCGAGGCAGACCCGCTAAGTGGCCGTCTCCGCCAACGGAGGATTGGCAGGAGGAGGCGGCGCTTTGCCCAACTCCTCCTGCCACCGTAGCCGGACCTGAGGGGATGGGCCGGGGGGCCCATCTCCTCATTGCACAGGTCCGGCGGACGAGGGGGGGCAGCCGGCGTGTACCCGGTCTGTCCCTCTATAGGTAAGAGCCCGGCGGTCACCTTCCGCCGGGCGGACCGTGGGGGCGGCTCTACAAGGTTGATTAGCTTGAACGATCCCTTGCCGCCCCCACACAACGGTCTGTCGGTACACCGTGGGGTTTTAGTCCGTGCGAGTCGGACATAACCCACTCTCTCCCCCGGGAGGGTGGGTATCCATAAGGGAATTCCCCACGTTAAAAAAAAAAAAAAGATAGGTCGTGAATTGCATGAATCAGGCAACATCCAAGCCGAGGTGTGCCGTGCACTTTTGAGCTAGTTGCCCAAATAAAAATCGGCTGAGTGCCTTAAGCGCTCGCCTTAGTAGTCCGGTGAAGCTGTAAAGACCTTGCTAGGTCAATAGCGTAGTCAGTTCGAGAAAAAAAAAATCAGACACTCATTGCTATGTCGAAGTTATTGTAGGGCGAAGCTCTGCTCGGATAAATAGTCACAGTACTTACAGAATATTAATTTGACCGATTATACTTTTGTTCATTACACTATGGAAAAAATATTTTGTGATTTGCGATTATTACATGCTTTATTTAGAAGAATTTGTGAGGAAATCTAACTATTTACTAACTGTACATTGATGTTAAGCTTTTCCCTATTTTATGTCTGTCACTTTAAATTATAATTTTCAAACAGGAATTTATTGTTTTAAAGTACTTAGCTTAGCTTATATGAAAGCAGAGGTTTCAGAATTTCTGTCATATACCTAACTCTGAGGGACGAATCCATTCTGTAACTTCTCTTTATTGAAGAATCGTACAAACAGATAAAAATGGGACAATTACTATCATGTAATTAATTCCCATTGTATTTTTCGGGGTAATTATTTTTTTAACTATCGAGACTACACTATTTCGATGCAAAACGCCTCTTCGCAAAGAACCGCCCCAAGACTTCCTACTTTTACGTCCTAAATTGCTTCGGTCAGTTACACTGTGCGCTTTGTATTTTTTATGTATAATATACATATACATATATATATGTATGTATAGAAATCGGTGTTGTTATGTATGTCTGGGATTGATATACTTTAACACAGTTAGACACATTACGATGAAATTTAGTAAACATAAGTTTTATTCACAGAGAAATTTGTAGCGTGCTGGCCATTAAAACTGCCTATGCACACTGGTCTTTTTGAAAAGATGACATCATATATATCATCATATATATATTTTTCCTTGACAGGTAAGTCAATATTAAAAGTTTCAGTTGCAAACTTAGTATTTGATTTGATCCTCATATTAACATCGGACACGCCCTAAAAAGTTAATTATGTTATCTGTTTTACTATACACCTCATCTAGCTGTCACTTTAGCGCATCAACTGAACTTTCAGCATCTGATAGTTCAACGGAAAATTTAAAATATGATTGGCTATCTTAAAGCACTTTTTTTTATATATTTTGGTGTTCCAATTTTGTTTCGAATAATTTGCAGAATATATTTATAATATGAACTAACGATGGTTAAGTGGTCAAAATTCGACCGTAGTTAATTAGTATTTTAAGTTTGTACGTTACCGAGGTTCTTTTGTTTTTTGTATCATGTATCAATGCATATAAATTTAACTGATCTATCACTCGCCATATGTCGTTTTGATATAAACAAACTATTTATTACAACAAATAATAATAAACACGAACGGAGATACGGGCACAGGTAGTTCTTTTCATAAAAATTATTAGGTAGTTTAGCACATTTTATAGTAATTTTTTTTTCCATATAGATGTGTTGTTGGGATCAATACACTCGTAGTCCTGTGAAGCTGTTAAGACCTTGCTAGGTCAATAGCGTAGTCAGGTCGAAAAAAAAAATATCAATACACTACACTTTACTAAAACCTGTGAACCTTTATAAGTAACTAGGGGGCCCGGCGGACATTGTCCTGTATTGATAATAAAAAAATCCTAAAAGTCAACCGCAGCACCACCTACCGGGTCCAATTGTGAATCTAAACCATTCTCGGACCCACTGGAACACGCACACAAAATTTCATGAAAATCAGTCCAGCCGTTTAGGAGGAGTTCAGTGACATACACACGCACAGAAGAAATTTATATATAAAGATAACATATTTGATGAGATAGTGTTTTTGTCTTTTAGAATTTTATTAGTGAGCGACAAAATAAGCACTATACAATCTAAGTGCTCATATAACGTGAACGTGGCTAAGCAATGTGGAATATTGAATAATTCAGGGAGAAAAAGCGCTAGCTACATAGAGAAGCGGCGAAACGATAGAACGCTAACCTTTGGGCTTTGTTCGAGGGTTTTCGCGCGCGGATCATTCTGCGAATAACAAAGGTCACGTACCCTTCCCATCATGTGCATCTTTTAATTTTTTCGCCTTTTACAAGTATGGAGTAAGTTTTTTAAAATATATCTATAATAAAATATTTTATAAATATTTTTATGCATATTCTGTTATTTATTAATATCATAATTTACTCTTTAAATTATTCTGAATAAACTGAAACACAATAATATTTAAGGGGTCATTCAAGCATTACGTAAGCAGAATTTTTGTAATTTCTAGCCGCCACCTCCCCCTGATCAGCAAAAGTAAGCAATATTCTTAACCCTCCTCCCCATAATTACGTAAACATTTATTATTCAAATCTGTTCTAATTCAATAACTGAATATTGCTGACGTAATCGCCTTCCAGACCTCCACGCCCACCTAGTGGGTCTAAGTATAGCTAAGAACCACGGAGGTGACATTATAATGAATAAAAAAAAAATCAAAATCATTCGAGTAATTTAGTACGAGAAGTGTTACGAACACCGAAACACCGGAATATTATGTATAAAAATATATAACACCTTTTAAAACATACGGACTTTGATTACTATAGAATTTTATTAATTACTACACTACAAATATATTGAAGCGTATCGTTTATCTATATAAAATAGGCAGAGATAAAAGAGTTTAGTATCTTTTAGAACTTTGTTTCTCAATCGATATCCTTTTTTTCGTCAAGTACTTACGGACGAGTTTTAGTGTCAAAAAATTTTTTTTCTTACTATCGACGTGACATAACTTCTAGTTACAAGTGTCTTTTCTACAATATATACTTCTCGCTAGTTACGTTTACAATCTATAATATTTGTGCAATACTCAAATAGTTTTTGCAATTTGAAAAAAAAAACAATAATACATACATACAACATACATACATACATATATCTATATAACACGTGGAGAAAAAAAATCCTTATCATGTTCGAATTAGGAACAGTGTTCATTCTGCATCCCACCAGTTCGTCAGGGAGGGCCTAATACCAGGTCTTCCTTCTTAATAATAGGTCTTTACCTATGAAATTGCCGTTCTGCAGTACAGGCCATTTCAAATCAAAATAATTTTTGTTTGGCTACGAATTCTAATTTCAAATTAATTTTATTTTAAAAACATGGAATTCTTTTTCCAAAAGTAGTCATTTGTTTATTGATTAGTGTTACATTTTCATCGCATTTCAATCTTTTTGTCATCATGGATACGTTAAAAATTCGAGTAATTATGGAATATGAGTACCGTCGTGGTAGCAACGCGGCACAACCGTCACGCAACATCAACGACGTTTACGGAGCTAACACTACAAACCAACGCACCACCTGTTATTGGTTTGCTCGCTTCCGTTCTGGGAATTTCGACCTGAAAAATGAACTTCGCGGTCGTCCGAAGACTTTGGTCGACAATGACGAATTAAAGGCGATTGTGGAAGCTGATGATACACAATCTACGGCTGAATTAGCAGCAGCTTTCGACGTTAGCGTCAAAACAATATTGGTCCATTTGCGTCAAATTGGCAAGGTAAAAAAGCTTGACAAATGGGTGCCCCACGAACTCAATGATCGCCAGCGCGAAGTACGTGTCGAGACGTGCCTTGCACTGCTCAACAGACACACAAATGAAGGAATTTTGAACCGCATTGTTACCTGCGATGAAAAATGGATTCTGTTTGATAACCGCAAGCGCTCAGCAAGTTGGTTGGATCCTGGTTCAGCACCTAAACAATGCCCTAAACGAAAACTTATCCCTAGAAAAGTGATGGTCACTGTTTGGTGGTCTAGCGCCGGTGTGATTCATCACAGCTTCTTACCAAACGGGGTGAGCATTTCTGCAGATGTGTACTGTGAAGAACTGAATACAATGATGGAGAAGCTGGCACATCTTCAACCAGCATTGGTCAATCGCTCGTCTCCGCTGCTCCTGCACGACAACGCGCGACCTCATACTGCACAGCAGACGGTCTCCAAGTTGCAAGAACTGGGGTTTGAAGTTTTCCGTCATCCGCCCTACTCACCAGACCTTGCGCCTACAGACTACTACTTTTTCCAGAATTTGGATAACTCCTTGGCGGGAAAAAAGTTCAATACCCGAGAAGCAGTACAAAATGCCTTTGAAGAATTTGTTGCCTCCCGTCCAGCTGATTTCTTTAAGAAGGGCATCAATAAACTGCCATTGCGTTGGCAAAGATGCATTGATTGCATGGGTGATTACTTCGATTAATACAAATAAAAAATACATGAAAAAAATTCGTTTAAATTTTTTCATACAAAACGGCAATTTCATAGGTAAAGACCTAATATTACAAGTCGGGGCCCTGCTGAGAGGTCAAAACCTGACGGGTCGAGTAGAAGTATTACAGAGGCAGTTCCTGCTCACCCGGCTATATGGTACGAGAAGAAAACCGCGGGCCTTTTAAAAAGATTCCCCCACAAGAAAAAAAAGGAACAATAGACGACCATAACATATTGTACTTTCTCTTAACTCCTTTCTCATATAAAATTAATAAACCATTGCTCATATATATCACATGTACTACTTTTTACGAAGTGGTAATGTCGTATTTCTATTCTCGGCTTCGTACTTACCTGTAAGCATATTAATCAATCGTAATATAATTCATCATTTGACCCTTACTGGACATAGATAGGACTTAGAAGGGTAGGCATTCACAGAGTCCATTATTTTACCATGACATGCGAAATAATACGCAGGACGTCAAATGTAACTGCTTGTCATCCAGCACATTGTTCGAATATTGTATACATCTATATCTATCTATACATATAATAAAAATGAATTGTCTGTATGTAATATCAAAATATGTTTTTTTACTGATTGGGTATGAAAGTATATACGCTTCTGATAACAATATAACAATTTTTAAAATTTTTGTCGGTCTGTCTGTTTGTTACGGGTAATCTCTGAAACGGCTGGACCGATTTTAACGAGAATTTCACTGACAGATAGCTGAAATTACAGCGGGTTACTTAGACTACTCTACATTACACTAGCTGGTAACCGCGGCTTCGTCAGCAATGCTATCTCCAAAACGGCTTAACCAATTTTCAAGGGACTTTCACTGAAAAAGCGGCTATTGTAAAAAGTAATTTAGTTTATTTTAATTTAGACTAACTGTTAACCGTGGCTTCGTCCACAGTGCTATCTCCAAAATGGTTGGACCGATTTTCAAGGGACTTTTACTGGCAGATAATTGGCTTTATAGGAAGTAATTTACGTTATTCTATTTTAAATTAGCTGTTACCCGTGACTTCGCCTGCAGTTCTATTTCCAAAACAGTTCGACCGATTTTTACAGGATTTTCACCAGCAGATAGCGGACATTATAAAAAGTAATTTAATCTAATTTGATTTAGACTAGCTGAAACCGTGGTGTCGCGCGCAGTGCTATATCCAAAATGAATAATAATAATTCAAAAGAAAGGCTCGGCCAAGAAAAACCTCCCCCAGAGTAGATACGCTAATCGTTTGTGTTGCTAAAAAATACCCAATTTAAGGCTCCAACCAGATTAAAAATGAAGCTTTTTGACCTGATGACCCGAGAAACATCTCGTCAAGACTGATAAGCCGAAGATTAGTGGAAGCTAAATTGTTTGGAAGATTCTCTCGAAAGGTATCGCTTTGAATGTGGAGTTGGGCCCGTTCGAAAGATTGAAGGTACAATGGATCAATGGCAATACAAAAATATCTTAGAGCACACAATGATTCCCTACTCGGACGATCATTTGCCTGTAACCTGGATCTTTCAGCATGACAATGACTCTAAACACACGGCCAATAGCGTCAAATGTTTGATTGGGGATTGGGGAGAATTATTGCACCGGGTCACGATAGCCACATTAAGCCTCGTGCTCGGGCGCATCCGACAGATAAGCTTCAGGGTGGCCCCGAGAAGACCGAGGCCATACTGCTTCATGGTCCTCGGTGAGGGCCACGATCTGAGGTCCATATAATTGTGGATGGCGCCCATATCAGGGTGAGGCCCAGATACTGCATCTGGCTGTTCGAGCCTCATTTTGTGGGGCTTGGATCGCGTATTGGTGGGGCGGCGATGACGCTCTGCTGGCTGCTTCCCAATATAGAGGGGCCGACGCCCTCGGTCCCGCCAATGTGCGTGCACAGCGCATTGTGGTACTTAGGCCGATCCGGGCACATCGCACGATGTCTTCGGCGGCGGCCATCGCGCTCGCCGGCTCCCTGCCCTGGAAGCTGAAGGCGGGAGTTCTTGCCGCCGTGTATGAATTCACGGTGGCGAGGAAACGTATCGGAGAGCCTCCGGCTCCCAGAGAGGTAGAGGAGAAAAGGCGGCGGTTGAGGGAGGAGGCCGTAGAAGACACCGCGCAGCACACGTTGTCTGAGAGAGGGATAGCACCGCGTTCTAGCTGCGGCGGTAGGGGTGAAGGGGATTTGTCGCTGAAGAGTGTGGTTTCGGCCATGCTCACGAGGTAGACCCTCTAAGCAACACTCTCCACCAACGGAGGACCGGCGTAAGGAGGCGGCGATTTGCCCAACTCCTCCCGCTACCGTAGCGGGACTTAAGAGGATGGGCCGGGGGGCCATCTCCTCATTGCACAGGTCCGGCTGACGAGAGGAGGCAGCTGGTGTGTACCCAGTCTGTCTCCCTATTAGGTAGGAGCACGGCGGTCACCTTCCGCCGGGCGGTCTGTTGGGGTGGCTATACAAGGTTGAGTAGCAAGTACGATCCCTTGCCGCCCCAACAATAAATAGTCTGTCGGTACACCGTGGGGTTTTAGTCCATACGAGTTGGTCATAACCCACTCTCTCCCCCGGGAGGGTGGGTATCTATAATGGATTTTCTCACGTTAATAAAAAAAAAGGCGTAGAGCCACGCTGAAGCTATTACTGGTTGCAGCATGAATGAGTCGGCTCGCCCGGGGTACTACCACCCCAACCACAGAAACACCGACGAGAAGTAATAGTGCTCCCATTATTGCGTTTCGTTCGGTCAGTGAGAGCGCCGGAGGCCCACCTCCACTTCCCCTCTCTCTCCTCACCCCTCCCACCCAAACACAGTCTGGCAACGCACTTGTGACTCCACTGGTGTTGCTAGTGTCTATGGACGGCGATGATCACTTAACATCAGGTGATCCGCCAGTTCGTTTGTCTCAAGTGATATAAAAAAAAACATATACATTATAAATGATAATCGTGAAGCCGCAATATCTAGTCTAAAAGCCTAACCATCCTAAAATTGTAATATTAGACACAAAATGGATGTACAATGTATACAGACAAGTTGTGACTAAAGAAACCAACAAATTTTATAAAAAGTGAAATTCACGTGTCATTAAATTACCTGTATTAAATCATTATTCACGCTGTTAAACGGCGTGATCACGTTAAGGCTTAAGCGTGTTAGCGACTGTCTGTTTGAGACGATTATTTGATTTAAATCCATATTATTATCGGGTAATTCTACTCGTGAAAAATACGAATAATATATTATCTAAAAATACGTTTTTCTTTTTTATAAAGGCTTTGAACTGGACCATAATAATTACATAAGAACTAACCTAAACAAATACCTTGAGTGATTTATATATTATAAGATGTAACATACATACATACAGTCAACTCAAATGACTGAGAGTCGTTACGATAAACGTCTCTCTTTATTGTATTTGTCTGAGAAAATTATATTTAGGTAGTCTGTAGGGAAGTTATAGGACAGACTTGAAAATTATATTCAACTAGATGGATATTATGTGTTCCTATCTTTAACTTGAGGCAAATAAATACTTTACGGGAAATAAAAATATATTAACATTTACACCATAGCAAGCGCTTTAAAAGATTTATTAAAATATTAATGACTATATTGTCAATATGTAGAAGAATGAAATATATCTGTTAAAATATTTACTTAACTGTACGCGGTGAAAAATTTATTTTTCTCTTTTCGATATTCTCAAGTACGAAAATCGCGAACAGGCCTTTTTATATTCTCTCTGTAAATTCGTGATCAATCGGTCTTTTATAAAATACATTTGCCCCACGTGTGCATATAGGCTAAGACAACCCAAATTATATTTGATGACTGTGGATCACATATTCATTTATTTTCATCAAACGCATACGAAAACGTGATTTGAATTAATGAGTGTCGAACTCATGGTGTATCTTTTTATACATATACCGAACAAGAAAAAATGACTGCTACCTCAATTGATTTTGAATTACCATTAATTGAATAATCTAACAAACAAGAAGATAGAAATATGGTGTAGGACTCTAGACTGACTTGGACAGCGTAATAATAAGACTCGGAATGTCTAAAATAGACTGTTTAATTTTAATTCCATATATGGTATTTATACACACACAAGGGATCGTTTAAGTGTTAGATTGACATATTCTACAATAAATACAAACCTTTCTTCAGCCAGTCTGCCAGTCTTTACTTGGCGAAAATCAATAATGGCCTACTATGGAGAAAGGATTTTTTTTGGACCGTATCAACTAAAAACGCCAATGCAGACGCCTACCGAGGGAGTAGAAATCGCTTTTTTAAAATACCCTTTCCATTAGGGACTGCTGCCCTCCGAAAGAGGGTCCCCATTGAGGTGTCTATCACAAATGTAACTTCAGCTTTCAATTTTTTAAGCAGGTTTTCTTCCTCAGTAATATTTTAAGGAGAATTAAAGAGAAACCTCTTTAATCAGCCGCTGGACAGAGTGACTTTCGCACTCCTAATAAGCACATTACTTTATAAAATGATTATGTGACAAGTAAACTTTGTTGAATTAGTAAATCATACTTTGTTTTTAAACTAAAGTCAATTTGTGTAACTAACAATAAAAACATACCGAATCCCAAAATAGTTAAAAGTCTCTAAATAAAAGCTAAAAGACCAGTTTCTAATCACAACGAAACTAATGAAATCCGTTCTTTAGATTATAAGAAGATCTTTTATTGTCATAAGAAAAATAAATATTCCACAGATGTCGGAATCAGATTACTCAGAACAGTTGTAATATGATAAGAGACGTGTGTCCCGGTACGTTAAGCGGAAGTAATATTTCTACGAGTACAGGCGCGAGTCTCTTTATATCTAGGAGCAGGGGGCTACAAACTCTTAAGTGGATTAAATGTCTAACAAAGGCGGTTTATTGCGCGCAGTTAGTGCCCGGCGTCGACACAAACATACGCACTTGCTTTATAACATTCTATACTACGTCTGAAGTCGACTATTGTATTGATGTTATTATGTAAATGACTATAATTTTTTTTTGTTCTTTTTCAATTAATAGGATTTTAATAAACATTCATTCATACGTGTTAAGTGGGCTTACATCATAACGAACCACTTTTAATAAATATTTTTTGCAGTAATGCTTAGTGATTCAAATAAGAATGCTTAATTTATATTATAATTATTATATATTATTATACTTGGATATACATTAAGCAGTACTATTTTTTTATGTTTCATAATAGTTGAATATAAGTAAACTTTTTATTCAAGTCCATAATTTAATTTATTCAGGTCTTTAATTTAAAACGCGTGCTAAAGATATAACCTTATATGTATGAGTACAAGCGAAAACTGATACACTTCTTCTAGACATTCTGGCAACAATTTGTTGTACTGATTATTCGTGAAAATGTATAAAACCCTTCCACTTGCATGTGTTAGCGTGTATGCGTGCACACGTGTGGAGGTGATATGTGTAATGTTGTTGTAGTGATGTAAGATTTTGTGGCACTGTATCGTGCGAGCAGCGTACTCAAGGGCCCCACGCCGAGGGAACGGGCCTAGGCTTGGGCCACTGTCGAGGGGGGCCTAGTCTGGTGTGCGGGAGCGAAATTTACCCCCAGACCACGGCGGCGTGATCTGTGGTTACGCGGGTGGGGGCGTGAGCACGCTCTGTTTGGAGAGACAGGCTGGTACTCATCGTTCACTGCCGTTATTTCATCGGGAGGGTCGGTAAAAATATGTCGCGGACATCTTTTACAACGCGCAGCGTTCGGTACGGGTTCGTATTTTGCGGGGGATACCACTAACGGACTGGGTTATGTATAGATAGATTTTTACTTCAACACTACAACGAGCAAACCTTTCTTATAATTATTTTTTTACTAAACTCATTAGTTTTCTATATAATTATAAAAATAGCTTACGTAATCATAAAAGTACTTGTTATTTTATAAACTGTGGTTTTGTAATATTATAAAGTAGTGTATTGCCAATAATATTTATAATATTTATTGCCAATAAACTTACATTTAAAAGTATGCGATACAATACAATAATGCAAGACGGTGCTGTTATATTATTTTACAAGTACTTATAACTTATTACAGGTAATATACAATATGCTAAAACAATAGTAAAGAGGTTGACTATAACCATTATTATACAATTTATCAAAGTAAAATTATGGAGCGCAAACTATCACGAGGTATATTAACAATTGATGGATTCTATGTATGACCGCTGCCACCTAAACTAGGTAATCCTGTGTCTCAGGTGGCAGTATACATTATTACTTATATATTTATTATGTATGTATACTTATTATGTAAGTATATGTTGGTGTTAACATTCAAAAACAAAAATAATATTGGCATTTATGTTATTACATTTTCCTTATGTATTAATTTATTAATGCTTTTCATAAGAACCGTTATTATTGGGTTTCCTTTGTCATAGCGTTAGTGGCTTATTGAAGGAAATCTGGAACAAAAGTTACTTCATTTGATATTTACTTTAGTAATATAATATGTAACAAGATCACTACAGTAGTTCTTCAGTTACAAGTTGATCGTATTTTTATTATAGACTTTAATAAAAATACTACCCACTACTTGATATTCGTGAAACTTATACTATATATTTTTTTATCGACTTTATCGAAAGTTCTTGTGTTACAAATTACGGTTTAGTTCCACCTTCGAAATAGAATATGGTTGTTTATGTTCCATTTCATTCTATTCTATCCAATTACATTATTTTACCAACATTATCAGTCCGTTTCGAAGATTTAGATAACCATACGCTATCCTCGGGGAATTGTTATCATTAATTTCATATGTTATAATATTACACAACACGCACTTATGATTTCATAATATATATCTATTAACATTTATTACTACTCAAGTTCAAGACTGAACTATTTGCAGAATTTACAATACACTTGAAATCAAATAATGGTTCAATTTTAATTTAAATATGTAAGTAGAAACGTAATATGTGACAGATGGACGTTGAATAATATGTTTTAGTTAAATTCGGTTAGATTTAACGTTTGCTTAGTGCTACATAAGGTCCTGAGGGTTTTTGGAGGTTCTGTTGTGACGTCAGAGGCGGTTGTGAGCGGTGCGGGGAGACGAGAGGCGCGCGCCGACATTCGACAAGCGCCCCGGCCCCGGCCGCGGTCGCACTCTGCTCCGTATCTGTGCTTATAACCTCTAGGTACTTTATCTGTTGCGCGCCGAGCGCGGTGGACGCGCCGCGATCACATCGCAGCCGTTTTACAATCGTCACGCGCCCGCCCGTGCTCGCTCGCGCCCGCCCAACACACAATCGTAAACATCAGGCGTCCTTTCTCTTATGAATTGTAAAGAAAATCCCTAACTATTCATAACTTAATTTATTGTGATTTATCGTTCTATGTGACTATTTTCAAAGTGAAGTTACTAAAGTGCCGATATCGTCAAACAACGTGCCAACAACCCGTGGACATAGTAGACTGTGTAGTAATCTTAATTGACATAGTATTGGATATTGCGTTAAGGACATTTTACTGTAATACTTACGGTAAGTTTTAGATTTAAAACTGATTTGGTGCACTTTTTGTTGTGTTTTTATAAACTTGATTTACTTGATTACAGAATTTATGTAGAGTTATAGATTAGATACGTTAGTACAAATCTTCATCAAAGAGTTTTATTTGTTTCTCAAAGTAAAATATTGGTTACTAATTTATTGATATTACAAAAATGAAATGTTTAAAACGTAAAATGTAGTTATTTTTGAAATAACTTAATATGCTTGTTTCTTTTAATAAATATGCAGATTTTCATATATTTTTCAACTTATTAAATAAAAAAAAACACAGCGAAAGAGATTGTTAGATCCTAAATTTCATTTGCATTTTTTAATTTTAGTTTAGCATAAGTGGAAAGTAAAATATATACATTCCTGTTTCTAAGAGAAAATATTATAGGATATAATTATTTTAAAAAGTACGTACTTATCATTTTATTTCACGGTTATAAATAATAGCTGTCATAGTAAAGTAACAAGAAATATACTATCGATTGCAATTAATTTAATACACTTCAACTGAAATACTAATTGCCTTTAACCAAATTAATCAATGTAACACAAAAATGGTACAGTTGTTATACTGAAAAATTCATGAAAAGTTTGTCATATAAAACAACTTTTTCTATATATATTGGGCATTTCAATTTAAAAGAATAAAATAAATCTATTTTGAGGCGTAGTTAAATAAAACTTTGAGAATTTATGATGATTATTATTATTATTTATTTTTGTAAGAATATTATCGCTTTTGTATGATTATAATTGACATTACTACCCAAATAACTCTAGTGTAATAAATAAGTTCGTATTAGTTGATTTGTGGGTTTATTTAGTATAACTTGATTTTATAGTCTGTAAAAATATACACGAAATATTAAAATAACAATCTTATTATTTCACTAATATTATAAACGTAAAAGTATGATTATCCATCAGTCAGGCTTCAATGGCTCGAAAAATTGTAATGAAATTTGACGTAAATCGATTATGACATGGAAATAGGACATGATTTTTTTAAATATATTGTTGCTGTAATTTAATTTATGAAGCGGATGAATTAACATTAGCTATTTTATATAAATGCTTGAGTTCTTAGCACTTTATTCTGTAATATTTCAAGAAACACATATAGGTGTTGTATGTTGGTGGTTACTTGGCTGGACTTGATAACGGTAGCCATAAAAATGGTAACTAAATGATAGTTAGTATTAAGTTAAAAAATCTCGAATTACTGAAACATGTAAATAAACTTTACTTTTTAATATTCTTAGTTATCTATATGGTATTGTCATATACATTACAGATACAACTTGGAAAAAGGTTTACCTAAAGTTTTTCGCGGGATCTTGGTATGCCATGTAGTGGTCTTTATATTTTATCCATAATATTGTGTTATTTGGCTCTATATTGTGTAATGTTGGTGGTGCTTTACGTAATATAGTTTAATTATTGTGCACGGGTGAAGTAAATCGGAAATAAAACCACGGAGCATGGATTCTGACTTGCCACAAACACTCCCAGGAAAGTTCTAACAAGATGGCCACCATTTTGTTAGTTCGTTGAAATTATATCAAGAATCTTGTAATATCGTTACTCACTTGACAATGGCAGTAATAGTCTACTAGAAGACTGGTTGCCATCAATAAAATAGAAGAAGAAGATACAACTTTTCACGTCGATGAACCTGATAAATAAATGATCGATAAAAAAAGTACCATCTTTTGTCAACGTCATCTTTGAAAAACATATTTTTATGATAACATCATTTTGGTATAATGTGAACGACAACTTTTATTTACATATTTCAATTCAATTTACTTTCCAAACATCGGTTTTACTATTAAGAAATTAGTCTCGATAGAAAAACAAAGAAAACATTTTCAAAGACACGCTATCTCAGTTATTTTATTTATTTTGTCTGCCTCTGTGTTATTCAAATTGTGTTTTGAAATGGAAACAGAAACATTTAAAATTGTTTTTCTTTTTTATAGGCAGTTATCAACTATAATACTGGTGGAGAATTATAAAATATAAGGTTCACAATTAAGAATGACGTCCAGTAATAATCGGCGACATATTTATGTGCTATTGGAGATGTTATGAACTTTAGCTACGATACGAGACTTCGTAAATACTGTTGCTAAATTTCGTGCTGTATTTATGTGCATTTTTATATAATTATTATTAAAATGTAATATTTGTTCATATATTAGTATAACGTTGTCTTTGGATTTTTTTAATTGTAAATTTAATTCAATTAATGTAAACGTTCATAATTTTTATCGATTTTATATAAAATCAACTGAAACGGTGTCACCGCTTTCATATGGACATTATTTTTACTTGGTTTTTTGTTTGAATTCGATTACCTTACAAAGTTGCTATAATTTGAGTTCTAAACGTATTAACTTTTTTTTCCATTGAAGGTATAATGAATCAGAAAAATAAAATAAGGTATAATTAATCCAATAGGCGCACGGAAGCTGAGCAGGAAAAAAACCATTTTTTTTTTTAATATTCCAGTCATGATTTTGTTATTTTTCTCGTCGATTATTCTATTCGAGTAAAACTGTAGGAAAAATCTTTTTAAATCTCAAGTCCAGGTTTATGTGATAATTTTAACGCTAATTAATGGCGTATGAATTATTTTAATTACCTATGAATTATTTAAAAGTAGTATTAACAATAACTATTGTCTATTTCATTTTTCGCACTCTTATTGTATATAACTTTTAAAATGACTTCACGGACATTGGATAAATATAATAATAGAATATTTTACTAATTTTGTATATATTATCATAACGAATTTGAAAACGGACATGTTTTATTTCACACCAATTGTTAAAGTAATTTATGTTAATACAATTGTTATGCGATGAGGATAATTACATCATCACTCACAAAAATTGTTTTCATTAGTTTTATACAGTAGCTTTACTCGCGTCTTCGTTCGTTTTAATGTAGATTTAATTTATCCTTCGGGAATAATACTTTTTTTCTAAATGAAAGATACTCTATGTCATTATTTGTAATCTTCACAACATGTATGCAACATTTAACCCCTTGAGTCCCTAGAACCATAATGCTTTAGCCCCATACAAACGAATGTAGACGTCGTGAGGCACGGGTCAACAGCCAGTTTGGCAGTATAAGTTCTAATAATAATCGATGGAGTAATTAATTCGTGAAGGAGTAACACGAAGAACCACGAAGTGCCATAGAGTCACGCTGAAACTATTACTGGTTTCAGCATGAATGGGTCGGCTCGTCCGGGGTAGTACCACCCTCTCACAGAAAACCGACGTGAAGTAACGGTGCTTTCATTGTTGCGTTTTGTTTGGTCAGTGAGAGCGCCGGAAGCCCAACTCCCCTCTCTCCCTTCCCCCCCCCCCCACTCCCTATCCTATCCACCTCCCCACAAACACAGGTTGGCAACGCACTTGCGACTCCCATGTTGTTGCTAGTGTCCATGGACTCTAAAATAAACTCACGCTCGCAATTGTTATATTAGTAAGGATAAGGATGGCCATCATTAAAATAAACACTCAATATATAATATAAAACAGTATAATCTTCTTATGATAATTCAAAGTAATTTTTCACTTTACACTAAGTGTTCTTCATGATTATTAAACCCACTTTATTTGAGTATTTATAAAATTTTAACAAAATATAAAACTAACCTCAAGAAAATCTACTAAAAAAATGCACCACAACGACCAATATCTTAGTCACTATGCAATTTGTATTCGATTTTGAGGCGTTCTCTGACATATCTTTGATGTATACTTAAAAGTCCAATACTAATTAAATTAAAATGGTAATATCCTGAAAAATATTCTTTTTCTAATAAAAAAATAATTTTCCATAGTGGTTTGTAAATTACGAAGTTCTGAGGTAAGAAACATTAAAAAGTATATATACAACCGAACTAAGAACCTCCTTCGTTTAAAAGTCTGTTAAAAATATGACAATTATTCGATTATCGACGGGACTAAGAAACCTGAACCAAATACCACTAAAACATAATCACTCTATTGACCTAGATAAGCACACGGTCAAACTGCAAGACTATTAGACCAATTACAAATTCCTTATATGAAATTCAATACTGTGTTAATTAAAATACATATTTCTATTCATCTGTCGAATTTCATTAGCTTTGAGGCGCATACAACTCGAATATCGTTTAATTGAATGCTTAAATTTTAATTGAATCGGTTAATTCAGGATTAGTGGTGATGGGGTTTCTCTAACGGTGTGGAAACTTCTTTAAGAAGATGGCTTTAATTAATTTTGTTGTAGTCGTTATAATGGTTTCGCTTAGATATAAAATATATGAATTAAATAAACGAGTATATGGGGCATTCCATGCCAAATCACCGAGTTTTTTTTTCGACCCCTTTCGATTTGGCTAAAAATTTGGTATTATTTTCTACCCTACCAATAACATTTTTCTGAATTTTTTCAGATTTTTTTACCCACCCCAAAAAAAGTTACGAAATTAAAAATAAACGCTCTTTTTTTTTCAAATTGCTATAACTTTGACACAAATTGACCTTTTGGCACTTTTTTTTTGTTTATTCTTGTTTTTAAATGTAGTTTTTAGAAAAAAAATTCAAAAAAATTTTCAGAAGTAAAGAACAATAAAATATTTTAGTTTTTTCAAGAAAACCGTCATTTTTTCGAAGTTCGACACTTTGGATTTTCAATTTGTTTGTCTCAAAAAGACTTCAACTAAAACCGTATTTAACCCCACTATTCCCATTTTGTGCCCACTTATTCTTCTAATTTTTTTTGATTGAAAAAAAAAAGTTTTTTCAAATTTTGCTTATTTTCTTAAACTTTGCACTAAAACGATTTTGGTTGGCTTTTATAACGTCAAAAGTAAAAAAAATTAAACTAAAAAAAACATAAACTGTATTAATAAGAGTAAAATTGTTTTTGTTAACTTTAAATATTTTTTTTAGGTAAAGTGTTCTCAATTTTTTAATTTTTTTTTAGTTTTGTCTTTTTCCGCGAAATAGTTGCTTTAAAAACCTTTTTTAAAAAGGTAAAGGTAAAGTCCTTTTCTTCATCACAAAAGTCCAAACAACACTGTGTGATCAAGAAACCGAGGAAACAATCGCTGAATCAACGCAAATAATTAGAATATTGAGATTGTATAAATTATAAAACATTATACTTAAATAAAATAATTTTACTTTTATTAATACAGTTTATGTTTTTTTCAGTTTATTTTTTTTTTACTTTTGAGGTTATAAAAGCCAACCAAAATCGTTTTAGTGCAAAGTTTAAGAAAATAAGCAAAATTTGAAAAAACAAAAAAAAAAGTGCCAAAAGGTCAATTTGTGTCAAAGTTATAGCAATTTGAAAAAAAAGAGCGTTTTTTTTTTAAATTCGTAACTTTTTTGGGTTGGGTAAAAAAATCTGAAAAAATTCAGAAAAATGTTATTGGTAGGGTAGAAAATAATACTAAATTTTTAGCCAAATCGAAAGGGGTCGAAAAAAAAACTCGGTGATTTGGCATGGAATGCCCCATATATATTAAATTTTTTATATCAATTTAATAACCTATATAAATAAAAATCAATTGCTGAATATATGAAGCGTATCACTTTTTTTTACACAAGGTTTGTGTGAAAGAAATTGTTACAAAAATCATACGGAAATATGAAAATTTTGGGTTTAAAAAATCTACATATAAAAAGTTGTAAGCCAGGGACACAGAAAACAGTAGGGAGTTTTTCAAAAATATTGACTGGATTAAATGATTTCGGTTAAATTGCTATTTGATATCTCTATACATGGACGTGCTGTGTTAGTACGTAGTTCTTCCATCCTCCTCAATCGAACTTGAAATTTTTCCATATCATTACATAGTATAAAGCAAAGTCCCCAACCGCGCCTGTCTGTCTGTCTGTTCGCGATAAACTCAAAAACTACTGAACGGATTTTTATGCGGTTTTCACCAGTGGATAAAGTGATTCACGAGAAACGTTTTGGTATATAATTTGTCCAGGATTTTTTTTATAATCAGGGCGGGACAACGTCTGCCACGCCCGCTAGTAAATAATATAAGCCAAACTTTTTTTAACACTATTGTTACCTGCAAACTATTAAGAATTTTAATTTTGTTAAAATGAATAAATAGGTCTAACGTCTAATTAAGCGATAAATGTTTGACAAGAATGTAATTGAGTGAAATTTCTATCATTAATATTTAATTTTCTACGGATCTTTGAATTTTTAATATTTTTGTTTTATTTTTATATTTTACGGCTACACTATCAGAGATAGAAGAAAATCTTAAAGGGCAATTTTGTAGTTCTTTCGATGCTCTATAGAAAAGTCCTTAACGAATATCTCATATCAGTATATCTTATAGGTGTTTGCAAGTTATTCAACTTGAAGGCGGTAGTAAACCAGGCCTACCACCACGTCATGGTATCATCACAATGTTTTTCTTCATCAAAAGCTCCGGATCATTGTCAAAGATTCGAACGTACGTTGACAGACACGGTGTTCGAACACACTAACCACTTACCCATTATCACTTCATTCGGTTTAATTTCTGTTTCTCCACGTTTACGTTACCGGTACTGTTGATAGATATATACAATTTAATTAATCCTAAAATTTTATTTATTATGACACGAAACTTTAAAAAAAAATTACGTTAATTATTAAACTCGTTTATTAATCTGGTTTGAACTGTAATGATGATTAGTAAACTTTCTTTAGTAAACTTAGTAAAATTCAATAAAAATTTAATTTAACTACACTTACACAATTTAAAAATTGAAATTGTTTAGATAAAGCCCTACCACGATGAAAAGACTTCGATATTTGCTTAGGTTTTGACAATAGAACAGTTTACGATTCATACCTTAGACTGTTCATGTTCATGTAGTTCCTGACTATTGATTCGTTATACATTTCTTATAATTAATATGTATAATAAATTAGTTATATACGTATATATCTAATAAGCTTTTATTTACTTATGTAGCGTAGGATTTGGGTTTGTAAAACTACTGCTTGGAGTCTTTACTTATTTATTTTTTGTTGGAACATATCGGGCCTATTGAAATTTTAAACGTTTTACATAAAATTGTGTATGTATTTGTTAGTTTATTCAGTCATAAGTAAACAATCAAATTTTGAACTCGATAAACAAAGGTCACGTTTCATAAAATACATTTACAGGAATATAAATAGATATAAACTTCACGTCGAGTAACCAGGTGTATCAAAATCAAATAAACTTTATTCAATTTAGCCACTTACGAACGTCAAAGCTACCACCGGTTCGGAAAACATCTCTGCCGTCGAGATTATGTTTACTTTTCACTTTTATGATAGGATTTAAACGTTGCGCTGTGAGTTTTTTTTTAATATACAATAGTGTGGCTATATCACTTGACTTTTTATACCTCCAGAGAGAAATATTGAAGATAAGTTTTGGTCATTATAGGATATTTTTATAGGGTAAATTTCGTCTCTAAATGTAGTCAATTAGTCCGAGATCTAAGTTTTATTACTGTTTTGTAAATTTAATAACTTTTAGAGAAGCACGGTTTAAAATATATACAAGATGTATAAATACGCTTGTAACTAAAGTAAAGTCTGTAAAGAATAATTATACTGTAACCGTTAAATTAATGTAAAATTTCAAATTTTGACCAAATCCTGTTTGTATATTCTTCTAATTGTTCTAAATTATGACATTCGCTTGGTACCAGGTGACATTTATTATTATAATGAGGTTTGTAATTATTTACGACTACGCGATTCGTCGACAGACAAAACAAAGAAATCCGCATCTTGACATATTTTCTGTGTTGTAGGAAATATAATTTTTTATCCGACTCTAATTTTTTTACGTACAGTCTGAGTCTATTGAACATAATTTAGCTAGATTTAATATATAAAATAATAATCCTTTATCTTATAAATTTATAGTTTTAGATTTGCACTGTAATATATAGGATATTAATTATATAAATAACATATTGCAGTATTTGTGCCCACTTCGTGCTCTACTGTTTAATCAGTGAATAGAATATAGATTTATGAATGCCACACATAATTCTCTGTCATTTTTTTTATAAATAACATGTTGACTTCTTTACGATGTTTCCATCATCGCCAAACAAATGGTCAAGATATACGCGCTAGGATCACTGCTTTCAGGTGACTTAGTTAATATTTTATTAATAGATTATATTAACACTAGTATAAAATATAAATATGTTTGGCTGATCTTTCTGGAAAATTAAAATGTGGTGAATATATGTTTTTATAAAAAATGGGATCGAACTTTAAAATAACATAAAGTATGTACATGTCTATAATAAATCATAAAGCGTCACCATTATTGGCAACTATAATTTCTAACATTTTAAAATTAATAACTTGTGTAAAAATATACTTACATTTCATAAATCTGTAAATAAGATAAAACAAAAAACCGTACTACCGTAAAACAATCCCGTCCTCGAAACATTATTATTAAAATGTGTATTAAGTTTATATAGTTTCCATATTACGCAATCATTACATAGTATAAAACAAAGTCCCCTACCGCGTCTGTCTGTCTGTCTGTTCGCGATAAACTCAAAAACTACCGAACGGTTTTCATGCGGTTTTCACCTGTGGATATAGTGATTCATGAGGAACGTTTTAGTACCTATATAATTTGTCACGGATTTTTTCATAATCAGGGCAGGACAACGTCTGCCGGGCCCGCTAGTTTATAATAAAACTAGCTTTCGTTTACGATTTCGGAGTTCCGATTTGGTCACGGTAGCGTACGCACGTACACACTGTCTCCATAATTGAAACTTATTTCGACGCGCGGAGTAAGAATTTCATTTTTGCTTACGCATTTCTGTAATTTCTTTCTTTGTGTTTTTCGTGTACTGTTACAGGTCCGAAGGCAGAGCAAGCCGGAGTAAGTTTTTTTAAAATTATTCTTGCTTCTTTGCTGTTGTATTGTATTGTATTTCTGTGTATCCAGAACAGGTGTCAATCGCAGAGTGTCAATCTGTCAATCGTTTAGGCGACCTCTCACATAAGGTCGGTCTTTGTCATTTTTGACAAAGAGCGCACTTTTCAGTGCGTCGTGTAAACCGCACTTTTCAGTGCTTGAACCGTACTTTTCGGTACGCGCCGAGTCTCCGTGAGGTGTTCAAGAAAGAAGTGTTAGGGTCTCCCCCTAGGCTTCGTAGGTTCTTCTGTGAGGCATTGCACTTCGCCCACAGCTCTCTTGGTCCGGACTCGGGATAGTCCCGTAAATTCCGTTAAGGCGTGCCCCCCTGCCCCTCAGGCAGGGAGGTTGTTCCGCGGCCCCCCTCCCCCCTCAAGCCACCGGAATGGCTCAGTTAGATGCGGCTAGGTTCCGGGACTTTCTTTTAGAACAGGGACTCAATTTTGACGTCGCGACCGCGTACGTCAACTTTGAGGGTTTAATGAACGAACGATGTATCTCGCGCGTCTCAACCGCGAACTCTTTCGCGGCCCTCTCGCCGCAATCGCCGCTTAACGACGTAGATAGGGGGATTTCGGAAATCCCCATACCGAGCTCCAGCTCGGAGGACGGCTCCGATATGGAGCTCGACGTGGCGGCGTCCGCCGAGCCGCCCGCGACCTCCGCGCCCTCCGCGCCCTCAGCGCTCTCCGCGCCCTCAGCGCTCTCCGCGCCTTCCGCGCACTCGGACGACGACGGTTTTAGAACCGTCTCGTATCAAAAACGTCGCGGTTCGCGTTCATCCGACTCGGATCAGGGTTCCGCACGCCCGGTCGAGAAATGCGCCAATATAGATGGCGTTCGGGTGCCGGCTATACCGTCGAACTTAAGACCGCGAGTGAGCAAGCCCAACTCCTCTCCCGTCTCGCTCACACAAGACAGTGTGGGTTCTGTAGCGGCTAAAAAGCCACGCCCACCGCCTCCTGTTACTATACAGGATAAATCCAAATGGATTTCTATTTCAACATCCCTTAATAGATTAGGTATTCATTATACATCCGCCCTCAACACTCCGGCGGGTATCCAGGTCAAGGTGACTAGCACCTCCGACCACAGAGCGCTAACGAAATTCCTTCGGGAACAGAAGTTAGCTTTTTTCACTTTTGCCCTCGAGGAGGAACGTCTCCTCCGCGTAGTCCTCCGTCGCGTCCCGACGGAGATCTCTACGCAAGATATCATGGCCTCCCTTAAGGAGGACAAGCTCCCCGTCCACGAGGTACATCGGATGTACCATCCGCGCACTAGGAAACCATACAACATGGTTTTAGTTACCCTAGATCGTTCTCAAGAGGGCAAAGCCGTCTTCAACATCACCTCCGTGTGTAAGCTCACCGGCATCACCGTGGAGCCTCCACGCAAGAACCACACCCCATCACAGTGCCATAACTGTCAAAGTTACGGTCACTCGGCGCGCAATTGTCATCTCCGCCCTAGGTGCGTCAACTGCCTGGGCGATCACGCCACGAAGGAGTGCGGGCGCACGCCCGACACTCCGGAACCTCCCAGCTGCGTATTGTGCGGAAGCGCGGGTCACCCCGCGAACTATCGCGGTTGTCCCCGCGCGCCGCGCACACAGCGTCCCCGCCAGGCGAGACAGGTGTCTAGGGCACCTGTGGCCGCCGCCCGCCCTCCGCCTCCGCCTCTCATGTCCGTGGAGGCCTTCCCTGGCCTACCGGGCGCCTCTCGCGCCCCGGTAGCGCCCGCGCCCACCACACGCGCGGCACCTTCTGTGCCGCGCGCGCCGCAACCCTGGCGGGCCCCCCGACCCCGGCCGGAGGCTCCCAGACCTCAGGCTCTCCCACCACAGGCGCCGCCGGCGCGCGCCTCTCCCGTTCACTCTGCGGACCTCTCCGAGATCGACTGGGTCTACCAGTTGCTCCGGGAGCACGACCTCGAAGAGGTCTTAGCATTCCGCGTGGCCATTAAGGCCGCGACAGGGTTGGGCCGGCTCGACGTGCTAGCTCAGTACAGAGGTATCGCTAAAACGTTACAGCGCCTCTCTCGATCCGCGAATGATTTAACTCTTAAATAAAATTCGCGGCGCTAAATAGAATAAAACCGCGCGGTCTATCACTTTCGTTTTTTAACGCGAGAAATCTTAGGACACAGCGCGATTTAGTAGCTGCCTTTTTGCGCGATAGACAGATAGACGTTCTCCTCGTCCAGGAGACGCTTTTAAAACCTAAAATGCGTAACCCTAGAATCGCGAACTACAATATAGTTAGAAACGACCGTGTCGCCCGCGGGGGCGGCACCTTAATTTACTATAGGCGTTCGTTATATTGCATGCCGATAGATCCGCCCGCTCTGACCAATATGGAAGTGTCAGTGTGTTCGATAGGTATGACCGGTCATCCGTCCATTGTACTAGTGTCCGCGTACCTCCCACCGAACAAAGAGTTATTACAAACCGATTTGCGCGCGTTGCTTAGTCTAGGAGACTCTGTTATTATAGCGGGGGACCTCAATTGCGGGAACGTTATCTGGAATAGTCCGAGCACCTCCCCTAACGGGAAGAGGCTCGACGAACTAGGTAGGGTCCTCGCATTTGACGTCATAGCCCCCCCAGAGCCCACCCATTATCAGGATAACTGCCGTCCGTCAGTTTTAGACGTAGCTCTGTTAAAGAATATCACGCTTCGGGTGCGACTCATACAAGTCGTACACGAACTTGATTCGGACCACCGCCCGGTCGTATTACAGTTAGGTTTCAATTCAGACTTCACCCCTCCGTCGGTCAGGGTGACTGATTATGTCAGGTTAGCTCGATATTTTAAAGAAAATCCATCGTCTAGCAGTTTAGACGGGATTCCAGACGTGTTGGTATCTAGAGCCGACGCGGATTCGGCTATCGATTCCCTGGTCGACTATCTCCAGACCGCCGTCAGAGAGACCTCGAAAGAGGTGCAAGCGGCGAACGATCGCCGTTTTATACTCCCTGACGACGTGAGAGCGTTGATCACGGAAAAGAACGCCGCGACTCGAGCTCACGACGCCTACCCGTCTGTAGAGAATCGCGATCGATTACGTTCGTTACGTAAAACAGTTAAAACTCGTATCTCTGAGATTCGGGGCGACAGGTGGGACAGGCTTCTGGAGGATCTCCGGCCGTCTCATCTGTCGTACTGGAGACTCACGCGCACTCTAAAGTCAGATCTCACCACTCCGATGCCTCCTCTCGATAGAGGCCCCGGGTTGCCTCCCGCGTTCGACAGTATAGACAAAGCGGAATGTCTAGCCGCGAGTTTAGAGAAACAGTGTTCGCCAAACACTGATAACACTGACCCTGTCCATATCGGATCGATCGAGTCGGCGGTAGAGCATGCACTCGCGTCTCCACCCGCGGATACCCTAACCTCGATAACTTTCGATGAAGTTTCAGCCGCCATCAAGCGTCTCAAGCTTAGGAAGTCCCCAGGTCCCGATGGGATCAGGAACGAGGTGTTGAGACTCCTTCCTGACCGCATCATAGCTCTATTGGTCTGCATCTTCAATGTGGCCATGTCCCAGGGCTATTTTCCAGCCGTCTGGAAAAAAGCCGTAGTGATAGGTATTCACAAGTCCGGCAAAAAAGCTACGCTTCCTGCTAGCTATCGCCCTATCAGTTTATTAGATACGTTAGGTAAACTTTACGAGCGGCTCCTTCTGAACCGTCTCCAGGCTTCGTTTACAGAATTAAAATTAATACCGCCCGAACAGTTCGGTTTTCGCGCCGAACATTCATGTACAAATCAAGTACACCGCCTCACGGAGTACATTCTTTCTAATTTTAATGCCGATCCGAATCGCGATCCGAACCCGAAAAAGAAAAACCCGAAACGCACAATAGCAGTCTTCTTTGACGTCGCCAAGGCCTTCGATAAGGTCTGGCACGAAGGGCTCGTACACAAATTATGTCAGTCTCGTATACCCGATAGGTTAGTTCATATCATTCGCGATTTTCTCACTGATAGGACTTTCCGTTATAGAGTAGACGACGAACTGTCGTCATCACATCCGATACGCTCAGGCGTGCCACAAGGCTCCATACTCGCGCCCTCCCTTTTCAATCTGTTCATCAGTGACCTACCTCGGCTCCCGGGAGTAGAGGTAGGTTGTTATGCTGATGACACAGTCATCTACGCTTCTGGCTGGCGGCTGGATAAACTTAGGAATCTCATCGAAGAAACCGTTAGCACACTCGGTGATTGGTTTCTTCGATGGAGAATAGAGGTAAATCCCGATAAGAGTGCCGCGATACTCTTCGATCCGAAACAACGCGTTAACAAATTGCAGCCCGTCAGGCTATATGACACCGACATACCTTGGACCGACGAGGTCAAGTATCTCGGTGTTACATTAGATAAACACTTAAATTTCGCGTCACACATAGATAGAGTGCGAAACAAAGCCGCTATGGTCTTGGGTCGCCTCCACCCGTTGCTCTGTCATAAGAGTAAGATGTCCCTCAGACACAAGCTCACCTTGTATAAAACATGTATCCGACCGGTCATGACATATAGTTGTCCCGTTTTTGCACATGCACCGAAACCTACTCTATATAAATTACAAATTCTACAAAACCGCGTTTTACGTAAAGTGACCGGTGCCCCATGGTACGTCCGGAGAGTCGATCTCCATAGGGACCTAGAGATACCTTCTATCTGGGCGTACATAAAATCACTCACTAGTAGTTATTTCGAAAAAGCCGTGAATCATCCCAGTCCGTTAGTGGTATCCGCCGCGACATACGAAACCGTACCCAACGCCGCGCGTTATAAAAGACGTCCGCGACATATTTTTACCGATCCTCCCGATGAAATAACGGCAGCGAACGATCAGTACCAGCCTGTCTCTCCAAATAGAGCGTGTTCACGCCCACGCCCGCGTAACCTCAGATCACGCCGCCGTGGTCTGAGTGTAAACTTCGCTCCCGCACACCAGACTAGGCCCCCCTCGGCAGCGGCTCAAGCCTAGGTCCGTTCCCTCGGCGTGGAGCCCTTGAGTGCGCTGCTCGCGCGATACAGTGACACAAATTTACATCACTGCAACAACACTACACATATCACCTCCACACACGTGCACGCATACACGCTTACACAAAAAAGTGGAAGGGTTTACTTTTTTTTTTCCCTTTTCGAACTGAAATAGTTCAGAAATTTTCCGATACAGAATACACGTAAGAGTTGTTGAGATATGTATTTTTTTTTTTTTTTTTTTTTTTTTTTTAACGTGGGGAAATCCCTTATGGATACCCACCCTCCCGGGGGAGAGAGTGGGATATGTCCGACTCGCACGGACTAAAACCCCACGGTGTACCGACAGACCGTTGTGTGGGGGCGGCAAGGGATCGTTCAAGCTAATCAACCTTGTAGAGCCGCCCCCACGGTCCGCCCGGCGGAAGGTGACCGCCGGGCTCCTACCTATAGAGGGACAGACCGGGTACACGCCGGCTGCCCCCCCTCGTCCGCCGGACCTGTGCAATGAAGAGATGGGCCCCCCGACCCATCCCCTCAGGTCCGGCTACGGTGGCAGGAGGAGTTGGGCGAAGCGCCGCCTCCTCCTGCCAATCCTCCGTTGGCGGAGACGGCCACTAAGCGGGTCTGCCTCGCGGGCCCTCTCCGCCGCCTCCTTCTGCGAGATGACGTCCTCGCAGAAGGAGGACATCGCTCGCCACGCCTGTTCGCTGCCGAGCATGGCCGAGACCACGCTCGGCAGCGATAAGTCCGGTCCTACTGCCGCCGCCAGAATGCGGCGCTGCTCCCCCCACGCAGCACACTCAGACAGAGTGTGCTGCGCGGTATCTTCGACAGCGCCGCACTCGTGACAGGCGGCGGTCGGCTCCCTGCGTGCGATCCGGTGCAGGTACCACCCGAAACAACCGTGTCCGGTGAGTACCTGCACCAGTCGGAACGTCAGGGAGCCCCACTCCCTCTCTATCCATTCCCGCAGGACCGGGCGGACGGCGTCTACGGTAAACCGTCCATACCGCTCGTCCGCCAGGTCCTGCTGCCACCTTTCGACGGCGTCTCCTCTGAGACGCCGTCTCTCCGCCTCTACATCCCTGGGAGCCGGAGGCTCCCCCCTTCGTTTCCTCGCCGCCGTGAATTGGTACACGGCGGCGAGAACTCCTGCCTCCAGCTCCCAGGGTAGGGAGCCGGCGAGCGTGAAGGCCGCCGCTGAGGACACCGTCCTGTACGCCCGGATCGCCCTCAGTGCCACCGTGCGCTGCGCATTGCGGAGCGTACGCACGTTGGCGGCACCGAGGGCGTCGGCCCAGACCGGTGCCCCGTAGGCGGCCATCGCCCGCACGACTCCCATGTAGAGTTGGCGACACCCGGCGCCCGGCCCCCCTATGTTGGGGAGTAACCGGCCGAGTGCCGCCGCCGCCCCAGCAATTCGCGGTCCGAGCCCCGCAAAGTGGGGCTCGAACCGCCAGCGCCCGTCCAGGGTGAGGCCCAGATATTTCATCTGGGTCCCCACCCTGATCCGGGCGCCCTCCACCACAATGTGGGCCCCAGGTGGTGGCCCCCGCCGAGGCCCATGAAAAAGTAGGGCCTCGGTCTTTTCGAGGGCCACCCTGAGGCCCAACCTCCTGATGCGCCTGACCACGAGGGTTGTGGCCATCGTGGCCAGGCGCTCCACCTCCCTCCACTCCCCCCCCCCCGGGCTACGACTAGGGTGTCATCCGCGTAACATATGAGGCGTGCCCCATATGGGAGCACGCCGCGGAGCACCCAGTCGTAGCCCATGTTCCACAGGAGCGGCCCCAAGGCCGACCCCTGTGGAACCCCCCGCCTTGTGGCCCGCTTGACCATACGGCCGTCGCCGTCGACGTAGGCGACCTCCCTACCCTCGAGGTACGCCTCCAACACCCGCCGCAGGTACGGGGGCACTCCGAAATATCGGAGCGCCTCCCGTATGACCCCATGCGGCAGAGTGTTGAAGGCGTTGGCGATGTCGAGTGACACCGCCAAAACCCTGTCCCCCTGGGAGGTCGCCTCTGTCGACAGCGACTTCAGGAGGCACAGGGCGTCCACTGTCGAACGCCCTGTCCGGAAGCCATACTGCGCATCCGCCAGATTCGGCCCCACGCCCTCTAGGTGCTGGACGACCCGGGAGGAGATAATCCTCTCCAGCACCTTCCCGGCGTCGTCCAGCAGGACGAGGGGCCGATACGCGGACGCGCAGTCCGGAGGGCGGCCTGCCTTTGCCATAAGGCAGAGCCGCCCAAGCTTCCAGGGCTTCGGGAACTGCCCGACCGAAAAACACCGGTCGAACAGCTCCCGAAGCCACCCCCCTAATTGGCCCAAGGCGAGGCCGAGCACCCGACCCGGGACCCCATCAGGGCCGGGTGCTCTTCGCCGGTTGAGGAGGCGCTCCACAGCCCTCCCCATCTCCTCCTCCGTTATCGGAGGGGGAGGACCGTCGAGCACCTCCTCGACTACCTCCCGAGGCGGAGGCATGGGAGGAGCTGGTAGCATCGGAGGGTCGGGGAACAGTTCTCCCACGACCCTCGCTACCACCTCCGGCCGGAGGGTCTCCGTCGCCGGGGGCGCCCAGGATCGTAACTTCATTCGTACGATCCTGTACGGGCGCCCCCAAGGATCCCCCTCCAGCGTCTGAAGCAGCTCCTCCCATGCTGCTTGTTTCGCCCGGCTGATGGCAGCCTGCAGGGTCTTCCTGCACTCCCTATAGCTGCCATACAGCCGGGCCTCCGCCTCCGGGTCCCTATGCCGGCGCCGGCGGCTGCGCCCGAACAGCCGCCGGGCCGCGGAGCAGGCCGCTCGGAGATCGGCGATCTCCGGCGTCCACCAGTACACCGCCCGTTTGTCTGGGCGGTGTACGCTCCGCGGCATCGACGCGTCGCAAACCTCCGTGAGGGCTGCACGGAGGCGGGCTGCGGACGCGTCGACATCAGCCCCTGTGGGGGGGGGGCATGGCCCAGGCCTGGACGATGGCCGCCTCTTCCGCTAATTCACGGTTGAGGCGGCTCATCGCCCAACAGGGGAACTTCGCGCCCCTCCGGGGGCGAGTGCCAATTCCGGCTTGGGAGGTGGAGACCTCGAACCTGATATATCGGTGGTCCGATAAGGTCTCCACCTCCTCCAGCACTCTCCACCCCCGGACACGGCGTGCGACGGACGGTGTGGCGAACGAGACGTCCACCACCGACGCCCCGTTCCATCGCACGCACGTGGGAACGCTCCCCTGGTTGAGGAGGGACAGCTCCAACACGGCTGCCCACTCCTCAACGGCCATGCCCCTCAGGTCCGTGACTGCCGCTCCCCAGGTCCTCGATTTGGCATTTAAATCCCCCATGAGGACCACGGGGAGCGGCGACAGCCGTCTGACAGCTCCCTGCAGGGAGCCGAGGTACGCCTCGAACTCCCGCAGGGGTTTGTTAGGGGAGAAGTACGCCCCCACAATGGCGTACTCTCCCCAGACGGCCGTCACGAACCCGGCCCCTCTTTCTCTTGCCGCCAGGGACGAACCTCGACCCGCCACGATCGCCACGGAGCCGTTCCGATCCCCAGCCCACTGCGGCTGGGAGGGAACGAAGTAGGGCTCCGTGGCGACCGCGAGCCCGATACCCCACTCCGCCACTGACTGCACGAGGAGATCCTGTGCAGCGGCGCAGTGGTTGAGGTTCGCCTGGAGGAAGTTGCAAATGGTGTGATCCATTACTGGTCCATTGCAACTTCCTCCTGCCTGGCGGCCACCACCCTCGGACCTGTGCCCACAACCGGGAGGTCCCTACCCTTGGTGGTGGGGGGCCTGCAATTTCGGCTCCCCATCACGTGTCCTGAGGGCCTCCCGGCGTCGGCACATACGGCGCAGCGGGCCACCTCCGCTTTACATTCGGCCGTTTTGTGGCCCGCCGTGCCGCAGCGGTAGCAGCCGTCCCCCCTGCTGGACGAGGAGGGGCACATGGGGCGGGTGTGCCCCAAGCCCATACACTTAAAACAGCGTAGGGGCTTCTCGTCCAGCAGGTGGACGCGCACGACGCTCCACCCGACCAGGAGCTTGCCGGCCTGGACAAGCTCCTTGGCCGCCGCCGCGGGGAGCGTCACATGGACTGCGCCGAGGCCCCCCCAGTTCCGCTTTATTTCGCCGACCTTCAGGTCGGCGACCCTGCAGCCGGTCTTCGCCACCACGACCGTCTCAATCTCGAGGGTGGACACCGAATCGTCCAACCCGACGATCCGGATGTCCGCCCTCTTTGTAGGTACGACGACCGTGGCGATGTCGGCCAGCGCCACCTTGAGCTCCTGGGCCAGTTCGGCGGCCTTCTCCTTCGTCTGCCCCGGGAGCTCAATTTTCCGGGCTCCCGTGGCCGTTTGCCGGACCCGGACCTCCCCGACGCCCATGTCCGGCAGGGCCACGGCTTCCCGCGCCTTCACCAGGACCTCCCTGTATCCTATCCCCCTGTCGGCTGCGGTATCCTGCAGCGTCACAACAACCGCAGCCGATTGGGGGACGGATGGCAGTTTCGGCCCTGGTGGCTTCGCCTGCGGCTTTGGGGGCGCCTTCGGGGGCGCCGCGGCGGCCGCGGAGGCCTTGGGCTGCGAAGCCGGCACCGCCTTCTTCTTCCTGCCCACTACTTGGGTCCACTCCATCGTGGTAGTAGGGGCAGGAAGCTCAGCCCAGCTCATGCCCAGTGGTTGGGCGATTGGGGCCTGGGCCACCGGTGCCGGCCTCGTGGGTGGGGCCCCCGCTCCTCCCTTCTTTCTGTCCGCCGCCAGAGGGGGGCGAACTGGAGCCTCTGGGGGAAGGCGACTCGCCAGACTCTCCAGACGTGCGTTCAGCATGTTGCTGAACGACGTCTGGAGGGAGCGCTCGAGGCGAGCTACAGCCCCGGCGAGGGCCTCTTCCCACTGGAATGTGGGAAGCTCCGTCAGCGCCATTGCGGGAGCAGGAGGCGGGGGCATCTGCCTCTTGGCGTTGGCCTCCTGCTTCCACGCCAGTGTCTCCGCCTTAAGGTCTTCGACCTGTCGGCGGAGGTTCTTGATATCCCTCTGGAGCTTCCGCGTCTCCTGAGACTCCGTGCGGTCTGCAAGGGCCTCCACCACCTCTCGTAGGGACTTCGCCGCTCCCTTCAGGACCTTAATGCAAGGCCCCGACAGGTTTTTTGACTTTTTGACGGTCTCCAATATTTCCGTCACCTTCACCCCGGCCAGAGCCTTCAACGTGAAGACGTCCAGATCTTCCACGTCGATAGGCTCTGCCTCGGAACTCACCGCTGATCCCGCCTTGGAGCCGGCCTTGGAGCCGGCCTTCGATGCGGCAGCCGAGGCAACGACCGAGCCCGTGGCCGAAGTCTCCGACTCCGCCCCGCTCAAACTCCCGGCCAAGGCCCGGTCAAACGACCCGTCGGCCTCGCCCAGGATACCACGACCCCCACCAACGTTACGGCTGATGCGCCTCACAGTCCCCCGCTGGAATTTACTTCCTTTGGGGGCGACACGCTCCTCTGCCTCCGTGTCGGAATCGACCGACACGCTCGCCCGTTTGGAAGTAATTTTTTTTGCTTTGGCACTCATGGCCCACTGGAGACCTTTCCAGGGTCACCAGCACGCCAAGAGGCAAAAGCAACAAGTCCTTTCAACACGCCAGGTAAATCAAAAAGCAAGAACACAGTCCACGAAAAACAATCCAAGTCGAAAATGCAAGAAATCCACGTAAAACCAAAAAACAAGCCAAGTCAGATGAGTAAACTAGTCCGAAATCCGTAAGTAAGCCAAAGTCAAGAAAAGAAACAAGAACCACCAAGTAGAAACACCCATATACAACGCAGAACCCAAAAAGCCAATTCCAATAAGAAAATCAAAGTCAAACCTAATTAACCGTCCCTGTCCTGCACTTTCCACTAATTATCCATACCATTGTGAGCAAAGCGGTTTGCAGGTCGATGGTTTCTAAACCCTTCTAATAGACAGTGGCTGAGCGACATTATTTACCCTCATATAAAGTATATCTCATAAGACTTATTTCATTTACTTGATATGTATAGCTTTCACTTTAATCTTACAGCAATTCACTCTTAGAATTCAAATAGTCACTTAAATAAATTGTATGCTTGGTACACATATATGCTTCAACAACTCATATATGTATTAATAGTGTAGCTTAACTTAGGTTAGCTCAGTTAGGTCGCGTATTGCATCGAACAGGCAACAGCCAAGCCGAGGTGTGCCGTGCACCCTTGAGCTGGTTGCCCAAACAAAAATCGGCTGAGTGCCTTAAGCGCTCGCCTTAGTAGTCCGGTGAAGCTGTTAAGACCTTGCTAGGTCAATAGCGTAGTCAGTTCGAAAAAAAAAAAAAAAAAAAAAAAGTTTACGATTTCGGTCCCATCTTCTTCGTAATGAAACGAAATGCGCGCCATCTATTGCAAAGTACTGGTACTGGTACTAATATGGAAACCTTGTGAGTGTGCATATAGTAATAATAACTTACCACGTTTTCATCGCAACTGGATGGTGGAACAGGAACGTATACGAGAGAGAAAAACATACAATTTACATGTATGTATTTGGGTGGTCCAAAAAAAAATTATTTTTCGAGTCTCTTATGAAAATATGTTAGTTTATCATGTTTTAAGAGCGCAGCTAAAACAAACATATAAGAGGTCGCTTAATTTTTTTTAATTGTCATTATTGTCGAAAAAAATTAAAAATTATAAATTCTTGTCAATTACATTTTAATAGTGTTTTCTGCGTCTCTCTGGCCTTATTTTTATTCTTTAGTATGTCAACTTCAAGGAAAAAAAAGGACATTAATATTCATAAGTCGTTCGAAAATGTCTAAGGTACTCTACTTGCAAACTTAAATAATCTTGAGTGACTTTTAAATATTAAAATATGAACTTGAAAATTTCAGGATCATAATCATTTTTATTGTAGAAAATAGTGAAATAACGAGAAAAAACGGTTTTCGACGATTTTATAAATATTTCAAAATATTGCACGACCTATTAAAACTTTTTTTGAGCTGCGCTTTAGAGGCGGACTCTTAAAGCATGATATTTACGTAAGTGCACCGAAAACAAATTCGTTTCTTTGCCCTCTCTCCCCGCCCTTAATATACAAGTATATAGATAGTTTTTCAATGTCGTCGAAAGCGGCTATATAATATTTTATACATCAATATTATATTACCCTTGAATAAGTTTTCATATTTCTGTACTAAGTAACGTGTAAATGTGAACTCATTATTTTAATAACCAATATCACGATTATCAAATACTTCGTGGCATAATTATTTTACACATCCACTTTGTAAAATGCCGTTATACCAGAATAAAGTAAAATAAACGCAGGATTGTTTACATTTGTTTAAAATTTGCGTCGTTTTAACATTTGCATAATTCAAATTTTGGGGCAGTGTTAAAACTCTGACAGAGTTATTTTGATACTTTAATTTATGTACCTAAATTTAATTTGTTTTTATCACCATTTTCTAAAAGCACAAAGTTATTATGGATAAATAATAATCGTATAGCTCACTGGAAGCCATTGATCTGTCAGCAATCCGACCGATTTATTTTATCAACTGAAATACGTATGTACACAGAACACAAGCGGCATATCGTTTCATAAATTTTATTTTGCAATTTCTTACAATAATATTGACGTAATTGTCGATTTGTATGTATATGTGGTCATGGAAACTAATACAATGTCGGGTTTGGGCCAATGATATTTGGGTCGGGAGGAAGTGGGGCTCCCTGACGTTCCGACTGGTGCTACCTGCACCGGATCGCACGCAGGGAGCCGACCGCCGTCTGCCACGAGTGCGGCGCTGACGAAGATACCGCGCAGCACACTCTGTCTGAGTGTGCTGCGTGGGGAGAGCAGCGCCGCATTCTGGCGGCGGCGGTAGGAGCAGACTTATCGCTGCCGAGTGTGGTTTCGGCCATGCTCGGCAGCGAACAGGCGTGGCGAGCTATGGCCTCCTTCTGCGAGGAGGTCATCTCGCAGAAGGAGGCGGCGGAGAGGGCCCAAGAGGTAGACCCTCAAAGTGGCCGTCTCCGTCAACGAAGGACAGGCAGGAGGAGGCGGCGCTTTGCCCAACTCCTCCTGCTACCGTAGCCTGACCTGAGGGGATGGGCCGGGGGCTCATCTCCTCATTGCACAGGTCCGGCGAACGAGGGGAGGCAGCTGGTGTGTGCCCAGTCTGCCTCTCTATACGTAGGAGCCCAGCGGTCACCTTCCGCGGGGCGGACCGTGGGGGCGGCTCTACAAGGTTGATTAGCTTGTTCGATCCCTTGCCGCCCCCACAATAATGGTCTGTCGGTACACCGTGGGGTTTTAGTCCGTGTGAGTCGGACATAACCCACCCTCTCTCCCGGGAGGGTGGCGTATCCATAAGGGATTTCCCCACGTTAAAAAAATAGGCCAATGATATTAAAAGTAAGATGGTGTTTTACTCATAAAAACATTAGGATTAGCTTAGCAGTATGACTGGTGTTGGTGACCTGCTCCCACCTATGACCACTATAGTCACAATTCCGTCTGATACAATTGTTATAGTAGGCAATAGGTTTTGTAAAGGTCCTTTTTTCATTTTGTAAATGTCAGATTACTAAATACATATGCGCATATATACAGCATGTATAATGTATATTGCATACATGTATATATGAATGGTTTAGTCAGATTACATAGCTCGAGTGAGATTCGCTAGATGCCATTTCGGTTGAGTGCTTACCGCGCTCGGCACCGAGCCCTATGAAGCTGTAAAGCCCCTTCCAGCTAACAGGGGTCAGTAAGTTTGAAAAAAGTAGTTCGAGTATTGAGTGTATCTACACAAAAGCTTTGGAAATATGTTTGTCGTTATATTTATGACGCGTTACCATTCATTTAAAACTGAAAAACATATTGCATTCTCACATAAGTCAAGTTACTTATTTACTTTTTGGAAAAAAACGTGTATTATTTATTATAAACGTGTAGTATGATTTTCTTATTTTAACATAAAATCTAGTACTGTATTATCATGAATAGGTTTGTATAAAATATTTATTGTAAGTATGTTGTAAGGTCTACCAGAATAAATCTATATTTAAAAAATATAGAAGTCTGGCATTGTGCGCGCATCACGATTAGTTAGTATAGATTATTTTAGTTTCAAAAGTAGTACAAAAACATGATCCTTGTCTAAAAAAGATTTTCACGATGCCTCCATTTAATATAAAGTTACTAAAGTTGAAAGAGACTACTATTGTAATAAGAAGACAAGCAGTATATATAGTGCTTATATTTTTTCCTCTATACATAAAATATGTTATTATTAGCGGACTCGGCAGACGTTGTCTCACCCTGAAAAAAAAACCATGACTAAGTATACTCAAACCTTCCTCGAAAATCACTTTATCTACTGGTGAAAACCGCATGAGATTTTGTAGTTTTTGAGTTTATCGCGAAGAGACAGTCAGATAGACATACAGACGTGGCAGAGGACTTTGTTTTTTAATATGTACTGAAGATAATAGACGAGGCAGACGAAGTCGCGAGTATCAATTAGTTAATAATAATAGTACAGAAAGTAAATATAAGTTAACAAACGCAATATAATTTAAACAAAGTAGATTATATGCGCGTTAAAAATAATTTTAAGATATACGAGACACTGGTTACATGTAGATTGTACCAGTATTTTACATGTTACATTAAACTAAGTAATCACGCAATGAATGTATCATAAAATATTTCAGTTGAATAGATTTCACCGCTTGTGAAAATTCTGAGGCTCTTAATAATTTACTTTGAAGTTTACTTTTTATGCTTAGATATCAATAATTATACTGAGTATCAAAAAAGCTATACAAATAAATATTTTGAGTGATTACAGCATTTGTACCGAGATATTTTACTAAAGTAATTTCTAGACTTTCGCGTTTCGTACACATCACAAATATCTTTAGTGGAGTTTACAATGCGTTTTCATAACGTTTCGCCTCGGTTACAGAAGACGATGCATCTGGCATACTGACTATAGTGTCTCGATACAATTCTGATGAAAATGACTGGATATATTTCGGCTCGTTACCACGCTCTGTGTAACCATGCAAAAACGTTCAAAAATTAAAAAAAAATCGAGAGAATTGTAAGAACTGCTAACAGAAATGAAAATTCAAAACAATGGAATAACTTTCTTCTATTTTTTATTTTGAAATCAATTATGGCCTTCACTATTTAAAATTCATAATTTGCAAATTTAAATCATTGATATTATTGTGGTTTTGCACATTTATTGGCACTTCAAGAATAATTATATACATTTCTATTCATATTAATTAATCAAATGTATTTTGTTTGTATGTAATGTATTGTATTTGTTATGATGGGCTCCACAAACGAAATCAATAGATTTTACGCATCCACAAAAACAAACATGCATATGATACGGTCGAGTATATATATATATATATATGCAATAGGTCACGATCATGTCGAGGTCATCGGTGACGCTTCACTAGTATGTCGAGGATATCGGTGACGCGAACCTATAAGTTGTTCCCCTACCAAATATGTATATTAATTATTTTAAATCGCTAAAAAAGTTTTAACTTCAAAAACAATGAAGGCGTGTCCCTACTGATGATTTTTTATTTATTTCTCATCATGCTTTTTTCTGATTTTAAACTATCATATCGTTTACTAGCCGACGCAGGCGGACGTTCTCCCGCCCTGATAATAAAAAAAACCTTGAAGTTACACATATGCGGTGTTATTACAAAAAAGTTAAATACTTGGTTTAAAAAGGTTTCGAATTAAATGCATCGCGCTCGTCCGAGCCAAGTTCCCGTTATCCTTTTTCGCAAGTCTAATCTAACGTAATCAAAGCGAGACAAAAGAGCAAGATGGCGAACATTCAGCGACCGCCGTGCATTTAATTCAAAACCTTTTTAAAGCAAGTATTCAATACGTATTTAACTTTTTTGTAATAACACCGATGCTGTCGGTGACTTTTTTGTAGGCATTATCAACCTCTACAACTTTTCTCTAGAACTCAATCATATATCTCTCATCGTTAAGACAGCGTTCGTAAAAAACGTTTTCGTTCAACCGTTTATTCTACCCGACTTCCACAAAAAAGTATTTCCACTTTTCGAGTTAATATATAGCCTATGACACTCACAGATAACGTGGCTTTCTATTGGTAAAAGAATTTTCAAAATCGGTTTAGTAGATCCAGAGATTAGCCCCTATAACGTCACAAATTCACAACGTCAAAAACTCACAAACTTTACCTCTTTATAATATTACTAGCCGCTGCCCGCGACTTCGTTCGCGTGGAATAGTTACTTTGGGCTAACGCGAACACGCAGCGGAAGCGCTCAAGGGGAAAAAACCCCGTTTTTGAAATATTCTTCACTGGTGCCGAGTTCCTATTGGTCTTAGCGTGATGATATATAGCCTATAGAACTATATAGCAGTGACAGAATTTTTCAAATCGGGCCAGTAGTTCCTGAGATTACCCCCTACAACATCAGAAACTCACAAACTTTACCTCTTTATAATATTAGTATAGATAGTATAGAAGTATAGATACCTTGAAATTGTTATTTTATTTGCAAACTATAATCGCTTTACAATTTATCGCATTATTGCTTTAAAGTTTTATAATTCTTATGTTTTAAAAATATTTCTTTTGTCAGTTAATACATATCGTTTTCGTTTCCCTCAAATTAATTATTTACTTCATACATCCGCGCCGGTTATGTTTATTTGGTTAGACTCCGTTGCCCCGCCTTCTATCGCCGCAAGCACATTCTTATATTTTTTTATTCCTCCATCTACAAACGTTCCGAGTTCAAACTATCGAAATATACTATCCAACATTATTGTTACCGTAAACGAATGTATGTACACTTATACTTACAAAACCGTTCGACGTCCTTCGAGTGGCTAAATAATTAAATTTATTATCGATCATCGGTGTTCCCATCAACCTTGTAATGTTCAGATATTACTTCAATATAATTATAATTAATGTATTGCCCATAAAAATGTATATTCTTATGGTATTGAAGTATATATATAGTTCGCAGTGTTGTGTGAAGATATTATGCAGAAAAATTGAAAAATATTATCGGTTATTTTGTTTTTATTATGGTTTCGTATTCTGTTTTCGTATAGTCGTTAAAATACAATGATTATTTAACGTAATTATAAAACCTAGTGGTCATCCAGTGGTCAACCAACATTAATTACTTTTTAAAATTTTAATATTAGAGATTTTTTTTTTTTATCAAAGACTGTACAAATGTTGTAGATAGTAGACGGAAGAAGCGTGAAGCTCGTCAATAGTTACTAAACAAAAAAAAAATAAAGAAAATCGTTTGACAAATAGAGGAGAAATGGGTACCCTTTGAATTGTTTTGTCTTAGTCTATTTATATATAGTTAATGAAAACTTAGAAATTGTGAGGGATGATGGTGCAGTGGTAGCTGTTTTGGATACTTCGTCGATCAACTTAGGTTCGAATCCTTACAATGAAGTAGAAGAACTAGAACTTTCCTTCCTTCGGTAAAGGAAAACCTCGTGATTAGGCCACAAGTGCAGTGGTAGGACATTTTCTAAGGTCACGCATCTGACTACCACCGTCACGTTGAATATTTGTTCTCAAGCACCTAATATACACCAAATAGGTGTATCTCGGCAGCTGCACTTGAGACTCTGTCACCCACTAGGTTCAACGTTTCAGCACATTAGACCACACCGTAATTTAACGTCAGGTGAGATTGTATTCAAATGGTAACCCCTACAAACTATAAAAATAAATAACTCTATACATGTAATTACAACGTAAATCTAACGTATCTGTACTTTTTGGATTTTTGTGAAAAAAATTGTTGCAGGTGTCTTGGAATCTATACATATAATAAGAATGTAAATCGAACGTGTCTGTACTTTTCGGATTTTTGTGAAAAAAATTGTTGCAGGTGTCTTGGAATCTATACATATAATAAGAATGTAAATCTAACGCGTCTGTACTTTTTGGATTTTTGTGAAAAAAATTGTTGCAGGTGTCTTGGAATCTATACATATAATAAGAATGTAAATCGAACGCGTCTGTACTTTTTGGATTTTTGTGAAAAAAATTGTTGCAGGTGTCTTGGAATCTATACATATAATAAGAATGTAAATCTAACGCGTCTGTACTTTTTGGATTTTTGTGAAAAAAATTGTTGCAGGTGTCTTGGAATCTATACATATAATAAGAATGTAAATCTAACGCGTCTGTACTTTTTGGATTTTTGTGAAAAAAATTGTTGCAGGTGTCTTGGAATCTATACATATAATAAGAATGTAAATCGAACGCGTCTGTACTTTTTGGATTTTTGTGAAAAAAATTGTTGCAGGTGTCTTGGAATCTATACATATAATATGAATGTAAATCTAACGCGTCTGTACTTTTTGGATTTTTATGAAAAAAATTGTTGCAGGTGTCTTGGAATCTATACATATAATAAGAATGTAAATCTAACGCGTCTGTACTTTTTGGATTTTTGTGAAAAAAATTGTTGCAGGTGTCTTGGAATCTATACATATAATAAGAATGTAAATCTAACGCGTCTGTACTTTTTGGATTTTTGTGAAAAAAATTGTTGCAGGTGTCTTGGAATCTATACATATAATAAGAATGTAAATCGAACGCGTCTGTACTTTTTGGATTTTTGTGAAAAAAATTGTTGCAGGTGTCTTGGAATCTATACATATAATAAGAATGTAAATCTAACGCGTCTGTACTTTTTGGATTTTTGTGAAAAAAATTGTTGCAGGTGTCTTGGAATCTATACATATAATAAGAATGTAAATCGAACGCGTCTGTACTTTTTGGATTTTTGTGAAAAAAATTGTTGCAGGTGTCTTGGAATCTATACGTATAATAAGAATGTAAATCTAACGTGTCTGTACTTTTTGGATTTTTGTGAATAAATTTGTTGCAGGTGTCTTGGAAGTATATACATAATAAGAATGTAAGTCTAACGTGTATGTATTTTTTCGATTTTCGTGAACAAATTTGTTGCAGGTGTCTAGGAATAAGTAATAAAATACATTTCAATCATTTTTAGAAATATCTGTCTGTCTGTTTATATGAACACGCATCACTGTTAAAGTACTGAGTTCACAATAAAACCTCACAAAGAAAATTATAAAGCATATCTTCAAGTGTACCTTAGTCTTTGTTTCATTAAAATCTGTCCACTCTATCAAAAGTTATTATAATTTTAATGACGACGCGACTAAGTACTGTAGAAAAGTAGATAAGTAAATGGACATATTACATTCAAGTGATTTTATTAGTCACTGTTTTTTTACTTTAGGTTCCATCGGACGAAGTCGCGAGCATAGCTAGTAACAAATAAACACCTTACAAAGTTATATACATATATTTTTATAATTTTTAAATACATAACACAGTTTCACGTCTGGACGTCGATATTTTGCATATAAAACAGATATAGGATTTCATTCTAGTTTGGCATATTTACTGTCATGATGAGTATAGACTTGTTTGAACAAGGTGATGTACTTGTACGAAGTAATGTTAATAATACATTTGTATGGTATTTGACCTACATCTCTCTCTTCATAACAAGGAGTTATATACACGACTATAGGTAAAGGAACTTACTTAAGCGCTCAGTTGTTAACTACTTGATACTATTCATTCACAAAGGTTATGGATTAAAGGATTTGGGTTATAGTTTGCCAATACGTATAAAGTCCATAAAGGGATCCCGTAGCGATACAATAGCGATATTGGTACGGTAACCTACAATTTCACTTAGCACCTCAAATTAACACTTACCTTTCAAATTGTTTGGAGTATTCAAAGGAAATAAACTAGACCTTAAGTTGTAAGTCAGAATTTGCTTTTGTACTACTACCATATAGTCGTATTTTACTGTACAATCTTTTAAATTAAATGCAAAGAGTAATGTGTTAAATCAGCTTAGTACCTGAAATATACTTTGAATATTCGTCGTGTGGTACCGGCAGAGTAGAATACCACTACCCCATATCTTCCCGTGGGTATCATAAAAGGCGATTAGGGAAGTGCGAGATAGTGCTGACCCCTTGTAACTTTCTCACCATGATACTGTACCATCTGTCTGAGTCCTTCTCCGGTCGTAACATTCCCTATTCCACTGGGTCCAGAAGAACAAGGACGACTATGTGTACCTGTGTCTTGCGCGTACATTTGTACACCCTAATGTATCCTGCGCATCTGACCTACGGGACTCCGAGTACGTTTCTCAGACTAGGGGTCAAAGTGGTCGCCATAACCGAATCCGGTCGGAACAATCATCATCATCACTTTGAATATATATCATAATTTATAATAACTAATTAATCCTTTACAAAGAGCATAAACTATATTTTTTATAAAAAAAAGTTTTGTATCTGTAAACATTATAGCAAAAGGAAAATATATAGAAGGTCACGATTCCTTACAAATACATTTACGAATTAACTACAGTCAAATATTAAATGTAATTGAAAGCATTTTTTGTTATCAATGTTTGAGCAGGCCTCGTAGTTAGGTGGTATAATAGTCCTAATATTGTTCAAGGAGGTCGCGTATTCACTGCCTGGAAATAATTCTCTTTAGTGTGATATATCATTGCCGAGTAATATTTTTTATTAAGTTATACTTATTTGGAAATTAGGCATCCTTGTGTAAAATTATGTATTCATATTTATTTATTTATAGTAGAAGCAAAAAGCTCTAATATATTGTTAACAGAATGCTATACGATAATATATAATGTGCAATATTGTTTAAAATAATTTTTAACTTTGGAATTTTTAGAAAGTCGTCCAAAATATAACTCAATTTAAAACTTACATTTATAAATTAGTTTAGAAAAGTTTATAAGATTTTTGGTAAATAGATAAACTACGATAATTGCTTTACTAAAAGAACAATTCTTATAAATTGCTAAATTGTGACTGGATTATTTGCAATAAAACAAACGAGAATCAACTTTTGTTTTCTGCGTGAAGTGATAAGACAAATCGAATTAGACTCTTTCAGAGGACACTGTATTTGTCTATTGTGAAAATTGTGGATCTTATTTTCATTAAATCTTTATTATTAATTAGGATTTTGTTATAGAAAAGTTACGAGACGAATAATTTTCGAAAGCTTCGAGACATTTTAGATGATAAAATATATTGTTACTTTTTTATCACTCTAAGTTTTATTGGTACTTGGTATAGTGACATATGTACGAGTACTTTTTTTTTCTATAAATATACTAGCGGGCCCGGCTGACGTTGTCCCGCCCTGAATATAAAAACATCCTGGACAAATTATATACCAAAACGTTCCTCGTGAATCATTTAATCCTCTAGTGAAAACCGCATAAAGATCCGTTCAGTATTTTTTGAGTTTATCGCGAACAGACAGACAGACAGACGCGGTAGGGGCCTTTGTTTTATACTATGTAAATAAATATAAATACAATGCGATAACAATAGCAGTACTTATTCATAATGATAATGATGTAAGTTTTAATTATATTCATTACTAGCTGAGCCCGCGACTCCATCCGCGTGGAACCTAATATAAAGAAAACTGTGACTAAAATCATCTGAATATATTAAGTCCATTTACTTATCTATTTTTCTCTCGTACTTAAACCGCGTCGTCATTAAAATTACAATAACTTTTGATAGAGTGAACCGATTTTAATGAAACCAAGAGTAAATGTTAATCCAGGATATGCTTCATGAATTTATTTCAGTGGGATTATATCGTGAACGCAGTACTTTAGTAGTGATGTCTGTTCAAACAAAGAGACAGACAGACATATCTAAAAATGATTTAAACGTATTTTATTGCTTATTCCAAGATACCTGAAACAATTTTTTTCACAATATTCTATAAAGTACAGACACGTTTAATTTACATTCTTATTATATATATAGAAGATGTAATGATATCTTTCGTATATTTTAATGTACTAGTGGGCGCCCAGTGGTCGACATTCGACGTACATAACTTTACGAAAATAAAGAAATTTATCGCAACTCATGACAAAATTTTCAATTAATTTTACACGACACCATGGGCGCGTGGTATTTCTGGGTGATATTGAATTAAATATAGTCTGTACATTATGAGGAATAGTGATATGCCCAGTATCATCATTTGGATAAGTAATGGATACACAATAGAATCAAATGATGAATCCAAAACAAAGATGTTTATAATACTACCATTAACTTTTGAAAATGAATTCATTTTTGTTCATAATTCATCATCAACTGTACTAAATATAATTGTTACACCAAGTTAAACTGCATCATTGTAACCGCGGAGACGTAAGTCATGGATTACATTCATGACTAAACAAATTTTCTTATTTTGATTTTACAAAGTATTTTTTCGCTCATTTATTTATTAAATCATCATTTGAAGTGAGTACACCATAAAGAAATACTAAACATTAAAATATTGACATTGACTTTGGAAATATTGCTTTACTCTTATGGCAACATGAACAAAGTGACATGAAGTGAAAGCAGTCCTGTCACCTCGAGCGGTTCGGGCGGTTTACCGTAGACGCCGTCCGCCCGGTCCTGCGGGAGTGGGGCTCCCTGACGTTCCGAATGGTGCAGGTACTCACCGGACACGGTTGTTTCGGGTGGTACCTGCACCGGATCGCACGCACGGAGCCGACCGCCGCCTGTCACGAGTGGGTGGGAACGGACTTATCGCTGCCGAGCGTGGTTTCGGCCATGCTCGGCAGCGAACAGGCTTGGCGAGCGATGTCCTCCTTCTGCGAGATGACGTCCTCGCCTTCGGGCCCGCGAGGCAGATCCTCAAAGTGGCCCTCTCCGCCAAAGGAGGACAAGCGGGCGGAGACGGCGCTTTGCCCAACTCCTCCCACCACCGTAGCCGGACCTGAGGGGATGGGCCGGGGGGCCCATCTCCTCATTGCACAGGTCCGGTGGACGAGGGGGGGCAGCCGGTGTGTACCCGGTTTGTCCCTCTATAGGTAGGAGACCAGCGGTCACCTTCCGCCGGGCGGACCATGGGGGCGGCTCTACAAGATTGATTAGCTTGAACGATCCCTTGCCGCCCCCACACAACGGTCTGTCGGTACACCGTGGGGTTTTAGTCCGTGCGAGTCGGACAAAACCCACTCTCTCACCCGGGAGGGTGGGTATCCATAAGGGATTTCCCCACGTTAAAAAAAAAAGTCCTGTCACCTAAAAATTTTGACATTCAATAAAACCAAAGAGAATAATAATTATTTCAGTAGTTCCATAAATTTACTAAAGATAAATTATTTATCAATTAATATTATGAATTTACATATTATATTATTCTAAAATTAACCTACAATTTGACCAGTTGATTTCAAAGGGCATATTGCAAGGCATGCAACGTCAGTCATGTTAAAATATTTAAAAGGTAATTGGAACGTAAGAAGGTTGAAGGATGTTCGAAACGTCTTTTTCATTTACATGTGTGTATATGTTGTGTAAAATTCAAGCAGTAGTGTGAGTAATATATATTTTCATTAATTTAATATGATTGTAATGTATTTTATATTAAAAAAAATAGCTTTGTACACTTCTCTGCCATATAAATTTTAACTATGCTAAATTTCAAGTTCATCCAATTCGCTTAAAAAGGGGTGCAAAGTTTTGGCTTCACGTGTTAATATATAACATATGTTATAATATCGTTGTTGAATGTAGAATAAAAAAGGGTAATTGGAACGTAAGAGTAAAAAAATACATACAGTCGAGAATAACAACCTCCTTCGCAACCTTTTTTGAAGTCCGTTATTGACGGATGTCAAAATGTCTTTTTTATTTACATGTGTGTATATGTTGTGTAAAGTTGAAGGAGTAGTGTGAGTAATGCATATTTTAACTAATTTAATGTACTTCTAATGCATTTTATATAAAATAAATAGCTTTCTGTACTTCTCCTCTATATAAACTTTAACTATGCCAAATTTCAAGTTAATCTGTTCACGCAATTGGTTTAAAAAGGGGTACAATATTTTGGCTTCACGTATTAATATATATGATTTTCTATTTAGTATATTCTTGAATGGAAATTATCATATACCGCATACTGTGGCAGCGTTTAAAAGCAAATGCCTCTTTAGATCTTTGCATGTAATTTTATATAAATAAAAAGCCGTATGTGATCATAGAGGAGTCATCGGATTATAGATCGGTCTTAATTTAATCATGATTACTTATTATTGAAGCTTTAATTTGTTTGTTTTAAAAATCTATTATATCACATAGAAAGGGTGTCGAGAATCCTAACCAATATAATAAATGCAAATGTATGTTTGTTTGTTACAATTTCACGCCTTATCTACTAAACTGATTATCATAAAATGTTGTATACACATTGGCAGGGGTATAAGAATATACATAACGTAGTAACAAAAGCTAATGTATGGATAGTGTAACTTTCAATTGTTTAAAATTATTTACATAATATGTGTCTCAATATCATTTGTTCTTAGAATAACGTGATATACTGTTTTTATCGAGTCTGAGTATAGTCTCAAATGATCTAAAGTGTGGCGATGTAACCGTAGATAGTAAAGTGACACGCTAAGCCAAAAAGGATTGTGGTTCGAAATTTATTGCAGATGCGAGAAGACATTGGTAGATAGATTGTGATCTATAACTATAGCTTTTTAATGAGATTTTCTTTACTCAAAAAATTGAGTTTTACGTAAGACTAAATTAATTTTAATAATGCTATCTAATTTAACCTTTTTCAATTATCAATTTAAATTTTTATTTTTAGATAGAATAACACAAAAAGTAGACATTTTCAATATGTTATTCAATGTACCTTTTATTAATACAACGTATATTACAAGAACAGCTTGTAGCAATTTTTAGAACGCCCACAACTTTAATTCCTCTAGCGAGCTTGTTATGTTCAGTACTGTAGTTTTTTTGGTTCTATTATATTAAGATATTTACTTTATGGTGTCATATTTCTTAATACACGACTATACGAAGCCTAATTTTTATATGAAATATTTCTTAGAGTTTATACACATTACATTACTAAAAGGTTTATTATATTTTTAGTTTGAATATCCTCTCATATGCTTTTAATTCAGTAAAGATATTAAATACTAGTTTTTGTTTCTAGATATAATGCTGTTAGAGCGTGTTGTAGACCTGACCTATGACTCGGGAGAGGTAACTACTTTTTTTCTGGATGACAGATACCATACGTCCTTTTCTGAGAACATGTATTTATTTTAATAGTATAGTTGAATAGAGTTTCCATCTTTTATTACTATTGTCGTATGCTATTTGTCGCTGCGAGGTTCAATGTATGTGGAACAGTACAGTGGACAAAAATTTTAATACTTTTTAACACCACTCGGGGAGCACATGCAGGGGAATAAGATTTTTTTTTTATGTCATAGGAGGCAAACGAACAGGTGGGTCACCTGATGTTAAGCGATCAGTCGCAAGGGCGTTGCCATCCTGTGTTTGGGGGGAGGGGTGGTGGTCCTCCGGCGCTCTCACTGACAGAACGAAACGCAACAATGCAAGCACTGTTAGTTCACGTCGGTTTTCTGTGAGAGGGTGGTACTACCCGGGCGAGCCGACCCATTCATGCTGAAATCAGTGATAGATTTAGCGTGGCTCTATCACGTATACTTCCTGAGGACGCGAGTAACATCAGCCCATCAGAACATGTATACAAAATTTCATCAAGATCGGTCCAGTAGTTTAAGGTTTGAAAGCGTAACAAACAAACCCTCGCATTTATAATATTATATAACAGGGATTATCTAAATGGCAATTAGAACTTTAGGCAGTGGCATGTCGAAAATAACTCTGACTTGTAACTGAAAACGGATATTTGGTTATATTGTAACTATTAACTAGTTGTGAACAATGTGAAAGCTTATTTTCGATCTGATATTAATCCGATTACGTTAGGGTTAACGGGATACCGTATAAAAATAGATTATATGCATACTGGTGGTGTAGCTTGATATTTATCTATATACATGTACTAGCTTCTGCCCGCGACTTCGTTCGCATGGAATAGTTACTTTGGGCTAACGCTAATACGCAGCAGAAGCTCTCAAATGAAAGAAACCCCGATTTTGAAACATTCTTCATTGGTGCTCCGACCTTATTGGTCTTAGTATTATGACAGATACTCTATAGCCAAACTCGATAAATGATATCGAGCTATCTAACACTGAAAGCAATTTTTCAAATCAGATCAGTAGTTTCTGAGATTAGCGCGTTCATCCAAACAAACAAACAAACAAACCCTCCAGCGTTATAATATTAGTATAGATGAGATCGATAAGCTTTAATACTGGTTGACCGATCATCGTAAAAACTGACAGATCTGTTTTTCCATTGAGAGGATTTTTTATACTATTCATCTCACTATAGCTAGCTATCGCATGGTACAGCAGTACATTAATCTATATTCCGTTCCTGCGTTGCCCATGAATATTCCATTATTTATATGTAACTAGCGGGCCCGGCGGACGTTGTTTCGCCCTGATAATAAAAAAACCTCGACAAGTTATATACCTAAACTTTCCTCATGAATCAGTTTATATACAGATGAAAGCCGTAGGAAAATTTGTTCAGTAGTTTTTGAGTTTATCGCGAGAAGAGAGAGTCGTTGTAGAGGACTTTTGTTTTGTAATATGTAATGATAATAAAAACGTGTGAATCCGACGGCAAAGGTAATATAATATATTCACTTACGATTTATCAACAATCAATGTATTGTTATAATAGATTATAATATCATCCCAGTACAATTTACAATTCTTGCCATTTCAACAGTTCTGTGTGAAGCTGTTATTTCTTCTATAGATATATTTTTTTTAAATATCACCAAGTATATTCCGTTTCTATACTGTCACTAGTTGTTTCTCGCTCGCTTTGTTGGGCACTGAAAAAATGGCACAGGGTTAATGAAATCAAAAAAATAAGTAGCCTAGAACCATGTACGAAAAATTCCGCATAGAATGGTCGTAGTCCCTTACCGATACGTTTGACGCGATTGACCCTCAAAGGAACTGTATTTTCTTTATATTATATGTGTATACGAGTATATAGAAGGTTAGTGATATGAGTTTTATCACTACATATTCTAAAACAAAGTCCTGTACCACTTATGTCTGTCTGTTCGTTTGTTCGCGTTAAACTTAAAAACTACTAAACGGATTTTCATGTACTTTTTACCAGTGGATAAAGTGATTCATGAGGAAAGTTTAGGTATATAATTTGTCAAGGTTTTTTATTATTATCAGGGCGGTATAACGTCCGCCGGGCCCACTAGTAACATAATAATTAAATGAAAATAGATTCAGTAATTAATTTACACATATTAAACCGAACTTTTTATATTTTTACTTACTTTTCGAAGTAACGATAGCTCATTGGTAGTTTGTTCGTGCACCGCATCGATGTTCTAAGTAGGCTTCAAACCTGCAATGCATTTGAACTTTCCGTGCAAGAAAATATTGTGCCGAGACAATAGCACAGTAGTAGGTATTGACCGATGCTCGCCTGGCTAGTTAACACTTTTAGGTTGAAAATCTCTCACTAAACACGTAGATGCTGTTACCCTATGGTTAAAGTATTTTCGGCTTTTGGTGAGATCGTGGTCAAACGGTAATTCTATATAGTCTAAAATTACGAAAAATATATATATATATATATTGCTATATTGTTATCCATTTACTATTGGCAAGGAGAAGAAAAAGTTGAAATATAGGCCCCAGATTATTCGCAAGCTTTCATGCATGAACTTGTATTTAAAGTTGTACCACAATATTTCATGTGTTAACGTACTTTCTTAGAATAGATTTAATAAAACTATTATATTTTTTTAAAGTGAAACTTTTATTACATCGTCTCAAACTTTTTCGTCTGTGTGTTGCATGTCGCGTGATGGTCGGCCGCGCAGTAGAGATAAAGTGAAAGGCGCTCGTCAGAGCAGCCAGGCCCAATATGGCGGCGCCTATAGTTCGCAGCAGCTGACCGTGTAGTGTATAGACTATTATTAGTTAAATGTCTGTAGTGTGAAAAAAAGTTTCACTTTTACCGTGGTTTCATAAAACCACACAATCCTTTTTTTTAAATAGGTCCATTTTTAAAATAGGCGGTAATATCAATTATTAGTACTCTACCCTTAAATTTATCAAATATGTATAAAAAATAAGTAAAAATTGTATGAATGTAATATAGCCATTTTAGATCGGCATATTTCAAATATGCCCAAAGAAGGAGGTTCGCTTTGAGCAACAACACCTTTCATCAGAATATCATTGATGAAGCTAATTCAGCTGAAACAGTCATTAAGCACATAACAATCAATAATGGTGTTCTTTTCAATTCGGTTATGGCTTAAATATGGCTTTATTTCTAATATTTGTTCTCACAGAAAAATTGTAAGCTTTTTTTAACGCAAATCGCCTCCGACATATTACGAATTTCGGCACCCGAGGCCATTATGCGAACATAATGAGGGAGCCATATTAAAATTTAATTGGATTTACAGCACTTTAGCTAATAATTATGAATGCTTTTGTATAATTACTTATGTGAGACGAAGTTTATTGATCACCATTAACAAAAGTTACAATAAACGAGTAAATATGTTTTATTGTAGTAAAACTTCTTTAGGCGCGACTAGGAGGTAACGACAGTGCAGGGGAAGTCCGTTACGGCAACATGGCGTCACTTTTCTGTACCATCTGGTTTTTTAATATTTTTGATTTTTTCAATAAATAGTTTATAAACAAATCAATCAAAAATTTTGAAAAATAAAATAAAAATATTAAATTGAATAATAATAAAAATCATACAATAGTATTAATTATGTGTATGTGGGCGCGCGACCGTGCTGCCATCTGGATTCAATGTAAGTAAGTAACAAACTAAATCAAAACTTCATTATCTGTAGTGCCATCTATCAGCTAATTCGGAACTTAAATAACACAGAAAATATTATTAACAACTCTTATATGGCACGACTATTGATGCAGTTTTCTCAACAAATGTAGAAAAATTGCAGAGTAGAATTTATGTTTCTCATTTCAGTTATCGTGAACGAATCATATCATATTTGAAGTATGATAGTAATTAAATTATTGTTTTAAAATGTATAGTGTTCGACGATAATAAATGTATATATTAGTAGTGTTACATTATCAATAAATGTCTTTTTAAATTCTCATATGCTGTATTTATTTTTATCTTTATCGCCATCTCTTATAACGCCAAAGAAGTTTTACGTAAGTCGCGTGTGACGGTTACACACACTTATTACTATGCGTTATTTGGTGAATTGTGCATTTATAAAAAAAAAACAAAGAGTGTATTAGTGTGTACACACGGAAGGGTTGAAACTACTTTGGAGTACTTATATGTATATGAGAATGCTCATAAACGACGTGTCATGTGAAGTCCTGTAATATAAATACTTAACTATACACTTACTCATTTTGATATACTACTCGACTCAGACAGTCACTTATACATATATATCTTACGTTTAATGCGTAACCCGTAACGCAATTTTTTCCCTACCGTGCCATGAAAAGTTTCACTCCAAAACCACTACTTCTTTTTTGGATAATAGGAGGCAAACGAACATGTGGGTCACCTGATGTTAAGTGATCACCACCGTCCATAGACACTTGCAACACCAGAGGAGTCGCAAGTGCGTTACCAGGCTGTATTTGCGAGAAGGGGTAGTGGGGAAGAGGGGAAGAGGGGACAGGGAGGGACGTTGGATATCCGGCGCTCTCACTGACCGAATGAAACGCAATAATGCAAGCACTGTTACTTCACGTCGGTTTTTCTGTGAGCGGGTGGTAGTACCCCGGGCGAGCCAACCCATACATGCTGAAATCAGTAATAGCTTCAGCGTGGCTCTACCAGCTATGCAACACACTACTAGTAATACAACACTACAAAAGTCATACATCTTATATTTGGACCGAATAAACAAATTATCATGGTGCTACTATAGACACGTATAAACATCGACGGAACCCACAAGGAACACATCACTACCGTTCTTTCTAAAATAATCATCGCTATGGAAATTATCTATGGAAATAGTTTAGACATTGCACTTTTAAGCTTCCTGGAAACGATCAAAACGGTCATTTATCTAATTTAATTTAGACTAACGAAATAAAAAGATTTGAGACATATACATAAATAATGCAGTATAGAAGAAGTACTACTAAACGGTTGTTATTTACTGATAGGTTAGTTATAGTAAAACTTATTAATAAATAATAAACGGTTTTGTAGTAAACTATTACGTTGTCCAATATTAAGAGAGAGTATTCGTAAAGTATGTAATAGACAATTAAAGGAAAATATAATACGGTTGTCATTATAAAATTTAAATATCAATCATTTACTCTTCTGTTAGTATGTTTATGAATTGTTATATCAAAACAGAGTAAAGAGACGAATGATCACGAATTTCTCCGGGTAATATTCAAATATTTTTATCGCAAAGGAATAAATGAAAACGGCTACCTGGAGTCTGATCTTTTAAGTATCATTTATTTATCGGATCAACATTTCAGTACATTATTTCCGACAAACATGTACACAAGCTTTGCCTCTTTCTGTGTAAACGTTACTATACATATGTATAAGCGTGTGTTATGTATACAATGATATAATAACTATATAGATACGTCATAAGCGCTTCGACAGCGCCTTGTTAAAACTTGGCTATATAGTTAGCTTATTTTTGACGACTGCCCCGTCAATCCGCCCGTAGCTAAGCAACCTATAACTATTTCTTTTTCACCACCGATATTGAGGATATGCCATCTTACTTCTACATTTTCTCTAAGACATGTGTGTGTGTGGCGTCTTACCTACGTTTCTTACGTATGTGTGCATTATCGTGCCATTTGTTTTGTCAAAATATTATGTAGGTAAAACGTATCTTTAGTTATAATATCATTGTATGTATATGTATAGTTATATATATATATATACGCCATTAGCATAACCTTATAATAACAATATTATTACTGTTATAATATACAAATAGTGAGAGATAGTTACGTAATTCTCTCAATGTATTGTGTTCCGGTATCAACGTTTCAATATCTAGAGTTTCATACTGTAGCTGTATTGTGTACTGTGCAGCAATTTTACGTTATCATAGCGAAAGAATATATTGGGATTTATTTGATAAGTGGGTACGTTGACCGCGCATGTGCTGTGCAGTAAGCGAAAGATTTGATAGCCATCGTAGTGTGTGCCAGACGTCTCGAGTACTATAAACATAGATACGTCTTTCTAAACTTCGCTTTTATTACAAATTTAATCCTCTTAGTATTGTGAATACTTTTATATTGTATCTAATGCGGTTATGTTGAGATTGCAAGTGATTAATATAAACACAAGAAGGGAAACTGAGTCTTACTTTTTCATACGTGTAATATTTGTAACAAAAAGTATTTTAAATTTTCATTAACATAATAAATTCACATAACACTATTGTATAACAATTCAGCTAGCGTAATGGTTTAGGCTGTCACCTCCCCGCTGCTGCCACGTTGGGTGTTTGGGGTTCTCAACTCACACAGTAATATTATTAGTGTGATCTATAAATGATTGTTATGAGGCTGGGTCTGAGAATCTATATACTTTGTGTTAATTAGTTGTGTAGTTGTAAAGTCCTTCACGACACAGGGATTAATGCAGAAGTTGAGTTTAAAGAAAAAGTTATTAGTTTTGTACGTATTATTATTTGCCTCAAGTAGAAGATTATTTTAGAAGAAAATAAGAAAACGACTTTCGTTTATGAGTGTTTTTTTATATAGCTTAAATATATATATATATATATAATACCTATTAATTCCGATTAATTTCACTAGAAATGGAAACTAAAACCGGTAAACTCGCGACGTTTGCCATTATTTGCCATCTTGTTTCCTTTTCCATAGTTTAGTTCTTTTTTTAATAATTCATTTTCAGTTTTTGTTTTATTCTTATACTATTTTATATCTTTGTCAAATGTTTACCAATGTTTACTTTTACATAATTTTAATTTTTCATTATTATTAATAGCGTAAGTCGTATCAATGTGATAAAGCGTTGTAGGTTTTTCAGTCTAGTATACTCCTACTTATTATTGTTGTTATATTGTTCATCGGACTGTTAACTGTTGCATTATCCATATTTGTAAATATATAAATAAATATGTAACCTCATAGCGGACATATCTTTATTGTAATATCAATGCAGAGTTTGGTTCCGACCAATATCATAAGCGATTAGGTAGGAATCGGAACGCGGGTTAGTAGATATGTAGTGGCAGCGGTTTCAGGTTTCAGTCTGCGGTCGAGTGGTCGGGGCGCCGAGCTCGCAATCAGTTTGTTTCTGCTCCAATGGACAGGCACGGAGGCGAGACGGTGCCTGCTCCCGTTACGGAACACCCGACATGAAATACTACTTAAACTGACCATTATTTTTCCGCAGAAAATGGGATAACTTATAATAAGAATAAAGGTGGCGATTCAACCAGAACCAGCAACGGTATTTTAGGTGAATTGCCTAGATTAGTTGCTGTCCAGTGGTCATAATTCAACCATTATTAATATTTTTTTATTTCAATATTACAGAGACTATTTTGCCAAAGAGTCTATGAATATTGTAGACGTAGGGAGCGTGAAGTATGACCATTAGACACTTACAAATAATGGCCTAAAAAAAAATCCTTTCTTTATAACCAAAAGCTACTACTACTACTAAAACTATAAAAATTGCATAACAAAAAAAAATACAGTTGATAAACAAAGAAAAATTGTACTGAAACGACTTATCTTAACCTATTTACATATAGATGATAATGCTGCGTAGGGAATTATTCAATAATTGTGTTACTGTAGATGAGAAAGGATTAACCGTATATATTTGTAAATGATCTAATAATGAAAACCTTACAAATAACTTAAAAATACTAAACGGATTTCAATGCGGTTTGTCACCAGTAGATAAAGTGAAAGGTTTTTTTTTATTATCAGGACGGGACGACTTCCGCCGTGTCCGTTAATATCTAATACATCTGAGTCGTTACATTCCAAAATAGGCTATATCCAATTTCAGCCGTTCCTAATATTTTACGATATTTTTCATGATCACATTTTGTACATGTAATATGCAAAATGTGAATATCATAAAAATAAACTAAAAACTTTATGAACGGTAAAATTTGAACTTCGTTCTCGGTGCATAGACACTGGATATCACAAAAATTATTAAATATGTTATAGGAATGATTAAGATCAGATTTCTAGTCCAGAAACATGTGTAAGGGACAAACCCCCAAAACATTATTATTCGTATTTAAATAAGTAGTAATTGTGTTACATCTCCTTGTTGTTTAAAAGTAATATTGATTAGATCTTCATAAAAATGACAGCACCATTAAAATTTTACTCGATCTTTAACTAAATAAAATCGAATATTTTATTATGTGAAATTCGCTAAACGTATATTTATTTATTTATAATAATTAGTAAATAGATATTAATTGAGTCAGTAGTCCATATTTAACTAATCTATATGTATTACATTCCTTAGCTTACTAACTCCTCTGAAAAGAGGTTGAGACGCGACGATGCGGACGCGTGCCAAAGTCAGCGAAAACTCGACAAATAACTAGGCCTCACATCAAGCTCGCACTTAAATAGGTCAAGTTATTAATTTACCTTTTTTTTCAAGGGATTCTTGCTATAGCATCTTAAATAAGTGACGTTTACATTTAATATTAATGAAAAAAGTAATAAGTTATGTCATAATAGAAGGCTGTTTTGAACTGCTAATAACCGATACTAAATACCGAAAAAAATGTCCTTTTAATTTTATGGTTAATACTTGTGTTAATTTAATATAATTTCCAGCAATTAATCGTATAACGCACACCTACGTACAATATGGATCCAATATAATATAATTAATAACTTATTCAACTTTTCAAAGCTGTTACTTGATGTATTAACACCGCTGTCATTAGGTATTAACATACACGGTATTTTACACCTGACACACCCCTTTTTTGGTTAGTTTTTTACTGAAACTGTGAGGGTTCTAAATTAATGTACGCATATATACAACCTGTATATACGTACGCATAAACGTGTATAAATACATGTATAGTTACTAAGTAAGAATAGTTCGGTTTAATTCATACATTGCATGCAAGGCCACAACCCAACCAGATGTTTGGCCACTTTGGCACCCTTGCTTTAGTTGCCATTGCAGCTAAGGTTCTTCCGCGCTCGCCATCAAGCACGATGAAGCTGTAAAGACCCCTTAGACCTACAGCGTTAGTCAATTCGAAAAAATGAAGTTATAACACATATAAATTTAACCCTGATTACTGTACATATATTCAGTTTAAAACTATCGGAATTCCTTATATTTTATTTGTTTTTAATATAAAGTTTTTGAGTATATATGATGCCGGCATCTGTTGTTGAAGTCTAAAACCGTCGATGGTAACAACACATGATTCCCTAGAAGATTTATTATGCGCACTTTGGTGTTGTGGAATGAGTTACCTGGTACAGTGTTCTCCCAGGGTTATGACATGGCTAACATAACAGTGATGCCCCTGGTGTTGCAGGTTACATAAAAATTTGGACACACCTAGAATTAGTTTTAATAGTAAACATTTATAATACAATTTCAACTTTTATAATATAATTAACCCAACACGTGAGCTTTGTGTGTATCATTATAGTGATACACAATATCGGTTAGACTTTTATTAAGATCGATTAAAATGTATATAATCTAACATTTTCCTCTATCGAATTATTGCAATATGATTTTCAAGCGCATCGATTGAAAAATAGTTCATAGATTGCTCTGGAGATCGACATCGTATTCATAATTATGCAGACCTCATCACAACGATTTATAATGGACAGTAAATAAATAGTTATCTCAGTAAAGACAAATCGTTTATAAACAAATTATGTCGTCACTATTTAACTTGTCCGTATTGTTTATAATATTAAACATAGTATGTAATTGGCAAATTTAACCGCAGAAATGGAAAAAGCAAGGTATTTTATCTATATAAAATAAAAAATTCAAATACTGAAGTGATATTTGCAAAACCCGTTCAAAACCGCACCTACGATAATAACCGAGAATCGATTCAGAGTCACTGATACATTACGATGCGAGAAATCGATTGAAATTAAAAACATTGCGTGTATCAGTGTGTACACGCGGAGGAAGTCAAACTTCTTTGGCTTATGTGTTAAATTATATAAATATGACAGTGCTCATAAACTATATAGTGTACGAAATCACGTAGTATAAATACTTAACTATACATTTATTCATTTTGGTGTGCTACTAAACTCAGACAAACACTTACATATGGAAAAATACATACCTCCCTTACGTTTAACGCGTCACGTAAATTTTTCCCTACCGTGCCATAAGAAGCTTAATTTCAATCACGCACTAGATATAGTTTATCAACTTATAACTATTTTAAAAAACGCTACTATTGGAATATGTATTAAAACAGTTTTAATATAGCTAACAAAAAATGATAAGTTAAGCCAACGTTAATCATAGCATCTACACTACACGCCGGCCGTCATCGTCGGCTGAAAACAACGGTGTCGACAACGTATGTTATTTGAGCAATACCGTTGACCATCGATAACGGATATCAACGCTCATAGATACAAGGGAGCCACTCTCCCCACTTGGTTTGCTGTATTACATCTTACACCACATACTCACGTAACATTTGATGAATTTGTGGTCAACCGTAAAACTGCTAAGGATAGAAAAAAAAACATATATATTGCCATGATATACAGTACTAAAATCACCAGTGATTTCATACGCGTTAATCACAACATAAAACTTAATAACAATAAATCAAATTAGATATTTAGACCGAGTCAAAAGTTCGAACGACGAAATTAAATACTATGAATAAAAGTTTGGATAAATAACATAAATCTATACTTATTAATTTATTTATAATATTATAAAGATGTACAGTTTGTGACTTGTGACGTTGTAGGCGGTAATATCTTTTTTTTATGTCATAGCAGACAAACGACTGTCGACGAATGTCTAACTTTTATACTTAGTCACAAAAAGTATTTTTTTATAAATGTTTACCGCCCAACGAAGTGGGCACGGGTCAGCTGGTAAATTACATAAAATAATATTTTTATTTTAAAAAATTACTTATATAGGTACTAGGTTTTTCTCGCAATTTCGTTCAAGTTAATGTAAATTTGACCTATCCGTTAGGAACAGTACTTTTTCTTGGATGCAAGGTACCCTTTATCATGTTCTGTCACGGGTACACGTGACAGCGTGTAGACAAAATTTCATGATAATCGGTTGAATAATTAAGGCATGAACACGTAAGAAACAAACTCACATTCGCATTTATAATATTAGTAAGGATTTCAAATTAAATCGTTTATCAACTTCACAGTGCTGCTTCCGCTTTAATGTAAAACATACTTCATAGTGTACTATATCGACGGCTTCCATTTCAAGTTTCCTTTTCCATTTCAACTCACTCTCGACGTTTTTTTTATAAAGCGCCTAAAGAAGCGTAACATAAAAAAAATATATTTTATACTTTTTATAATTCAAAAATAATGTTCAGTATTGGATTTATGTTTTTAATTATATTCCAATTTATAAAATAGTTAAACAGTCCGTGCTTAAAAAATGAGTTACAGTAATGTTTAATATACCTCGGGTAATGTTTGAAATTTTGTGATAATATGAATTTAAAAACGCCCCGAAATCCTAATATGATTAATTACATTCACATATAAGCTTTCAGAAATAAAAATGTTGGGGTCACACCCAACATAAAAGCTCCAGCGAATACGTTTTAATCTCTACATAATTATGCGGGTTCGTGACGCTTTGAAATAACTAAAAAGCTTCTACAGTCTTATTTATATTTTGTATACTCTTCTAGCTTTGTCATAACACTGCACATTAAAGGCTTTACCTGTTTATTCATGCAAGATAAGTTTAATCCCGTTTGTAACAAAGTACCTCATTTTTGTTTTAATTTAGTTAAAATTTAATCAACTTCACTCCAAACTTCTGCTATTTTATTACTATTACTTGCTGTTATTGCGCTATCATGACCTGAGTATGAACAATAAAGATAAAATAAAATAAATCATTACAGTCAACGAAAACTATACAATTTTTATTTGAAATTCTTTTTTCACCAAAAGGATAACGCATACATATTAAAATGATATTCAAGATATATCTACATTAATATATCAGTTACGTATAATATAATGACGAAGTAATTGCGATGCGTTGATGGCTTAATGATAGCATACCTATTTGAGTACAGCGTCGATCGACAGATGTTGGAATTCCACAGAGAGTCGGAGCTTTTCGTGAAGGAAACAACACGCTAAAACTATTGCATGTTGGTAGGACGTTGTCTAATATCCACATGGCCAGTTATAACCATTAGTTTGGAAAATTGTGGCCAAGCATGTCTACATCTGCTGCCCTGAGAGCCAGTCATTTTGGGACTTAGCGTGTTAGTCTTCAGTTACATCGCCACCACCTTGTAAGGTTTTAGTTAAAAGCGAAACTTGCACAGTATTAAAAAAACTGTTTTTACTAGACTAGCACTTCAACATAAAACTATCTTTAGAAATATGAAGGGTTTATTTATACTAGTGGTCGAGATTCGACCATAATTCATTTCGACATTCAATAGGCCAAAGAGAATATTATTTCGGTGGTTTCATAAATTTACTAATGATAAATTTATCAATTAATTATTAATGTATATTATGAATTTATAAATTATACTAGCGTGCCTGGCGGACGTTGTCCTGCCTTGATAATAAAAAAAATCCTAAAAGTCAACCGCAGCGCCACCTACCAGGTCCGATTGTAAATCTAAACCATTCTCGGATCCACTGGAACACGCACACAAAATTTCATCAAAATCGGTCCAGCCGTTTAGGAGGAGTTCAGTGACATACACACGTACGGAAGAAATTTATATATAAAGATATTATTATAAAATTAACCTATAATTTCACCAGTTAATTTCAAAGGGCATGTAATGTATGGAACGTAGGTCATGTTAAAAATATTGTATGTAGGACGAAAAAAGGTAATTGGAACGGGAAATTAGGATGGCGAGACGTCTTTTTCATTTACATGTGTGTATATGATGTGTGTTATTAAAGCAGTAGCGTGAGTAATGTATATTTTAATAAATTTAATATGCTTTTATTGCATTTTGATGTCAAAAAAATAGCTTTGTGCACTACTCTTCCATATAAACTTTAACTATGCTAAATTTCACGTTCATTCGTTCGCGCAATTCACTTAATAAGGGGTACAGAGTTTTGGCTTCACGTATTAATATATAAGATATAGTACATGTACCGGAAGACACAGATGATGTAATGAATTCTATTAAACAATACGTTATGTAATTTACCATACTTTTTTTTACAATAGCACGGTACTATGTTGACTCTTTGTATGTTCGTAAACACAATAAAACTAGAGTATGATGGCAACTACTTATATATTGGCAATCTATCTCTGGTAGTCGCTGTTATTGCGGTTTGGGAGCATTTTAGTTGCAGGGTTATACCATCTCATTCAAGTTGAAAAACTATCGCCAAGCATTTATAGGTGTGACCCGGCAGCTGCACTTGAGAGCCAGTCCCTCACTACATTTAGTGTATTTAAAATCACCTAAGTGAAATGTTTTTTTTAATAAATGGATGATTGTATTAAATTAAACGTAATTAGTAGTAGTTTATCACAAAGCGTTTCGATTACAAAGGTGTTTTGATGCAGAGAAAGTTTTTGTAGCGGTCGGCACCAGTGGTTATGTATTTATTCATAATTAAAGCAATTACATATCTATTAGGCTTATATACAATCACTATTTCATTGCAGATACGATTCTATATAAGAACTGATTTGACTCGTTGCATATAGTAATATACCTACGTTCTGTAGACCTTGGATATGTACTGAAGGATAAATATTAAAGCCAATCCATTAAAATACACCTCAAAGATATACATTAACAACACACGTAGCTTTCTAATCTAGATGAGCAATGTGATCTCATTTGTATTTAGTATATTATTATCATTGTTATTAGTATATTATTGTTCTACTAAAATTATATATTTTAAAATTAATGAAACATACAAAATCCTTTTTAGTCATTTAGGAAATGTATTCTAAAAAAAACAAACCTTATCGCAAAAATCAACTGAGTATTGAATGTGTAACCAAATTCCCGAAACGACTGAACCGATTTTAACGAGGCTTTTTCTTGTTGGCAGAGGGCTTCTCACATGCTTACATTTCTCACATACATATAGGCTAACTATTACGCTTTTTGATAGAACTTATGTATAACGTTTAACAGAGATAACTTTAAATCTGTAAAACTTTTATACGTAAGAAGCAAAAATTATGTTTTTATAAAAAAAATTAAATAGCTCAAAGCGTATAAAACACGTAATCCCCGTAAACACAAAGCATTTTTAGAAGAACGAAATCGCGGGCTCCAGCTTCTCATAAATAAAGATTTAACAATGAACATAATTTTGTACTCTTGACAAAGAACACAATAAAAATAAGACCCTGAGTTAAATAATAGATAAAAATTATAAAAGAAATGATACAGATCCGGCTTACCAAAAAAAAAAACATGTAGAAACGAAATTACTGATAAAAGGATGTGTAGTCTGAACTATTGACAGCCTTATGGTATTCGACTGTACAAGGCATTTGAAAACAATGTGAAATGAAAGATAAAAGCCTATTTTAGGACTCGAATTAATATTTAGAATAATGGAAATTGATTTTAAAATTCTTGTTTACAATAAAACATATATATTTAACTGTTATAATGTATGACATTGCGGGGCTAGAACGTGTTTTACACTTAGAATGCTAGACGTTTTGCCTACACAGGCCGTAATGACGATCCGACTTACGTATTATGGTGCTTTCGTCAACGAGGGTAATTTCTAGTCTACGATTGCCACTAGAGATGTTCCGATATACTACAGTCTTCACTCACTGTATCTACTGTAACGTCACGCGGTTTTAATTTTTCTATTATTGTATTCCACGACATAGATAGAAGCTTTTTAATTTTTATCGTTTGTCTTACCATCCTAGGGTTGTAGAAGCAATCAGTGAAGTGGCCTTTTGGCTCATATAAATCTATCCAATGATTAGAACCTAGAAGAAGGTGAATTTCCTCTTCTAGAATTTTCGAAGCGAGCATGGCTTAGTTGATTGCGTTTTCGTGTACACCACCTTGATCGACGTAGGTTCGAATCCTTACAACTTAGTCGGAGCTTTAGCTAAAGGAAACATCGTGCAAGAGCCATAGCATGGTATTACATCTTCTTCTAAGTCCTCCTGGGTTCCTACCACTCTCAAGTTGGAAGCCTGTCGCCAAGAACCTGTTGGTGTGTTCCGACAGCTGCACTTCAGAACCAGTACCTATCTAGGTTTGACGTGTATACCATCTTATACCGCGTCATCATTTAAGATCAGATGAGATTTTGGTCAAACGTTAATACCTGTATAAAAAGTGTATAAATAGTCTTTTATATATTTAACTGTTTTTATATATGAATCCGCATAGGTGAAATGGAATTTATACCTATAACAGCTTAAATAGTAATCACACGCGGTGTAGCTGATACAGGCTAATTGTAATATAAAATAATCTTTCAATTCGCATTCGATCCACATGCCGTTATCGCTGGCAAAGGCTTATAGTGAACTTTATAGATACTGATATGAAAATAATCTTCTCTCTAATATTAGAGTATTGATAAAAGTGTGCAATTTATTATATACAAGTAGTAACACTGGAAGGTATAATACGTTGAATACATTCGATATAAATAATCTCGTCGGATAAAATTCCGGTAAGATGCATAATATTTTTATTAAAGCATATATGGATCGAACGGTGATGTCTTTATTATATGAATCGTAAAAAATCAAAACTCTGATCTATCTGACCTATAATTTGGCAATTAAAAAAAAACCTATACCGTGTTATTACAAAAAAGTTAAATATATATTGAATACTGTATTTAAAAAAGTTTGGACACTTACGTATTAAATGCACCGCGCTTGTCGACGGCTGCCGCGGCAAGATCGTGTTATCCTTTCTCGCAAGTCTAACCTAACCTAAACAAACAGGGATAGAAGAGCAAGATGTCGAACGTTCGGCGAGCGCGGTGCATTTAATACGTAGGTTGTAAACTTTTTTAAAGCAAGCCTCAATACGTATTTAACTTTTTTGTAATAACACCCATATAGTTTACTGGTTTCGATAAATAATAATGGTGAATATATTACCTGTAATCTCTAGGTGAATTGAAACCAAACAAAGTCGACAAAATTAACAAAAAAAATTGTTTCAATATATTGACCTCATTTTTACTCGTTTTAAAATTGGGACGTTTATTTTATATCACTCATCCACATGTATCTGTATTAAACAAAATAATTAGTTAATACTGTACTCCGGGAATAGAGACTAGACACTAATATTGATTTATTAAATTTCTTTTTTTTTATTAAAAAATATATAGCACTATTTGTGCAACGACTTAGAAAGTCAAATAAAGACATTTCTGTATTTTTTCTTATTTCAATTTACCTACTTCGAATTAATCACTTACATTACGACAGAAGATATTAATTATATAGACACAATATTGTTGTCTATTCGTTAGTGTACCCTTTTACATGACTATTAATAATAGACAAATAATGTCGAGAAACTATGCAAGAGTAATTTAATACTTAATCCATCGGTTTGCCTCAGCTTTCCCAAATAACTTATTAAGACATGCAAACACACACGTGCCACTTACCTGGCTCTAATAAGATTTTCTTGAACCATATTCATAAGCTGTACAAACATAGCGAGTTATAAATAGCGTTGTATCAGAATGTAAATAATAAAATATAAAGGTATATTCAATATTTTTATAACTGAACCGCATTTCGTGGTAAGGACAGTAACCGTCTAGGGGTAACCGTCAAGAATTCATTGACAATGGTCAGTGTTATTTCTATTTTATTTGTATATTTATGGGCTCTCAGCTGTAATGCTATATTTTTTGTTACCATTATTTGTAGACCATCATAGTGTACTTATATCAGGAATAATGGGTAGCTTTTTACATAATACTAGCGGGCCCGGCGGACGTTGTCCTGCCTTGAAAATAAAAAGGTTCTAAAATTTAAACGTAACCCCACCTACTAGATCCATTTGTTAATCTAAACTATTCTTGTATCTAACTGAACACTCACAAAAAATTTCAACAAAATCTGTCCAGCCGTATAGGAGTTCAGTCATACAAACGGACAAAAGAATTATATATATATATATAAAGAAGATTATGAGAAAAAATATTAGTAACACTTTGGATTGACTTAGTAGACTTTGGATTGGATTGTTTGCATTTCATTAAATACTAATTACATTCAAGAAAATAGGACACTATCGATATCAGTTGCCTATATTTAAGTTGAAACAAGTGCGGCATTTAGTCTTCTATTAAATTTAAATATATAATATGTATATAGCTCGAACTCTCGAACTCTACACAAGTTCTAAAAGCTTGCACTTAGCATACTTATTCGTGGCCTATCTCCGATCGTGGGGTTTTATGTACACATGATAATAAGTTTGCTTGCAGCGGTCGTCTCTACTTCGTAAGAGATTGGAAAATCTATAGGTATTTATGTAAATGTTACGGTATAATATAACATAAGACTACGAAAACAAATTAGTAACGGATTATTTAGTTGTCTGACGTAAGATTATTACTTGAAGGTTGAATTTATACGTAGTGCAAACTAAATAGCATGTATTCATAGACGGAGTAACAATCTATTGTACGCACTAGTGTTAACATGAGCTAAAATATTGTAGTAATAATAGACTGCAACTATCCCAAAGAAGTTTATTCAAAGGGAAATATGAACATAACCACCAAGTCAACCCCCAACGTCTCAACGCATTGGTGACTTTAAATTCCGTCAAATCCAGAAATCTCTATTTTTCCCACATATGGTGGTATTTCAGGAACGTTTCTTAAGTTTATCCTCACGATTGTTTCTTTCACCGTCAGCTGTTAATGTTATCAATTTAAATGAGTGAATTTACATGAATTTTCTAATACTCGTGTATACGTATCAAGGCTCAAACTTAAGAACATGGAATTAATATACCTCTGATTAAACCCCTCGACTACCACGATTTTAATAAGGTACCATAATAAAACAGTAATATCATTCAGAATTGATTTAAAGGCTATACATAAGTATACTCAGATTTTCGTAAGTACGTACATAAATGAACGTTATCATTAGTAAATTTGAAAATCATTTGACAGATCATTATGAAAGTTGGCACATACGAATGTGGTTTTATGCAATCTATTTTGCTATAATTTTATACTAGATGGCGCTGTGGTAAATGGAATTTTAAACAGCTTCATCAGCTGTCATGAGAATGTGTATGCGTAGATATTATACCACAGAATGTTATCGTGATATCCATTATATCGCTATAAGTTACCTATTTACAACAACAAATAGTAATTACAGTAAGTAATATAGCATAACACATAATAATAAAAACAAGTGTCACTATAGGCCAATTTATATATTACTATCCGCCCGCTCAGCTTCGCACGGGTGAACTAACAAATAAAATGAGATTAAATCTGAACGTGAATCTGTTAATATTTTTGAAGATCTCTCTGTCTCTGTCTCTACTATATTTTGTCTCACTCATTGATATTTTACTTCAATACTTTTTCCACAAATTCTTTATTTTTCGCTAATATTTTTGAACCTTTTTCATCATACAAATCTTGTACAATGCAAACATGCAACAAAAAACTAATAACTCAAATATTATATTGATTTTTTCTTCATATAAATGATAAGCAATCGATTACATGAAACAAGTGTTTATTATATAATCATCATAACATTACAGTCATCCAAATATTAAAATGAAGTTGACAATTATTTTAACACGTTAGAAATAATAAAGACTACATATACAACCAAGTTCAACGTCAGTTCGTAGTCAGGGACATTCAAATTCCAAACAATCTCGACTTGGGGCATTAACGGAATTAGGGGATCGGCTAACGCGAAAGGAAGCAAACGAAAATACTTGTCGACTGATATCCACAAATGGATGATCCCTAAAGGTCATGAATTAAATTAGAAGTTACACTAATAAATGGAATAATATCAAGTTCACATAGAAATTGAATGAGATCTTTGATATTATTCTCTAGAGACGCCAAACGAATGAATGTCTCAGTTTAATTATTTATCTACATCAAAGGAATCCCCAGGCGGTCGCAATTAAGTCTATTTCGATTTATTTCGTTGTCTTAATAAAATATATCAATAACAACATTTTGCTTGATTGTCAGTAGTAATCGATTTGTAACCACGCTGGGAATAAAATAGGTATATAATGAAGGTCAGTCGTAGGTCATATTAAAGTTAATTGGAGCTGTCTGTATACGTACTGTACTGTAAGAGAATTGAAGAGAAAAAACATCATCTAATTTCATTCAACTTCATCTTCAACTATTTTTAGCATATAAAATTCGTTTAATAATAAACTTCAAAGGTCATACACCTATTATTAAGTTCTGTGCTTTGTAGGAACTATTTTATTTTGATTAAATGTGATTTGTTTATTATTTATTTGACTGTAAAATCTTTACTAGTTACTATCTACAATTTTATTACTAGCTTCCATTTTGTCATTACTGTCTAGACCCTAGGAAAATTTATAAGTAAAAAAGTCTTCTATCTTATACCTGTGAATGTCTTGTCTAAATCAGTTCAGCCTTTCGGAGATTAGCCCAACCAAACATCAGACACTTAAGTTTTATTTATATGTATAGACTAGCTATACCCGCAGCTCCGCACGCGTTTTTTTTTAAATCGTATTAAAGAATTATAGAATTGTGAGACTATGTACAATTACAGAAACGCTCTTTAAAGACAATTGTAAGTACGACGCGCACGCCGCTAAAAGTAACATGTAACGTGTACATTAGATATATAAATACAAAGAGCGTGCCAAATGAGGTTTGTCATCAGCAACACATTTGGAACCCCAACCCACCATATAACTACCTCAGTGCTCACTTACACTGTATAAGGAACTATTGAAACAATAACTTAAAATATTATTATAAAGATTTACATTTACATTACATTTAATATACATTGCGATTATTATAATTGAGATTTTGTGACTATACAAAAAATAAACGCTTGTCTGTTCCGCAAGAAATTGTATTATGGCACTCTTTACGTAATACGTTTATAATCTAAGGAAGACTTATTAGGAAGACCTCTATATCATTAATGTTATTAATAACTATAATGTCGAGTTGTAAACAATAAGCTGGTAATTATTTCTCTTATTAAAAATAAAGAATGAGTTGAAATCTTGCTAAATTTCATGCAGACAAAGTCGCGGGTAACAGCTAGTCTAAAATAGAATAACCACAATTACTTTTTATTACGTTCGCTATTTACCAGTGAAAGTCCCATGAAAATCGATGTAACCGTTTTGGAGATAGCATTGTGGGCGAAACCACGGTTAACAGCTAGTATAAACTAAAATTGCTCGAATTACTTTTTATAAGATCAGCTGTCTGCCAGTGAAAGTTATGTGAAGATCGATCGAACCGTTTTGGAAATAGCATTGCGGACGAAGCCACGGTTAACAGCTAGTATAAACTAAAATTGCTTAAATTACTTTTTATAAGATCAGCTATCTGTCAGTGAAATTTAAGTGAAGATCGATCGAACCGTCTTGGAGATAACATTGCGGGCGACGTCACGGTTAACAGCTAGTATAAACTAAAATTGCTTCAATTACTTTTTATAATGTCCGCTATCTGCCGGTGAAAGTCTCGTAAAAAATGATCGAACCGTTTTGGAGATAGTACTGCGGGCGAAGCCACGGTTAACAGCTAGTATAAATTAAAATTGCTTAAATTACTTTTTATAAGATCAGCTATCTGTTAGTGAAAGTTATGTGAAGATCGATCGAACCGTTTTGGAGATAGCATTGCGGGCGACGTCACGGTTAACAGCTAGTATAAACTAAAATTGTTTCAATTACTTTTTATAATGTCCGCTATCTGCCGGTGAAAGTCCCGTAAAAAACAATCGAACCGTTTTGGAGATAGTACTGCGGGCGAAGCCACGGTTAACAGCTAGTATAAATTAAAATTGTTTAAATTACTTTTTATGAAGTCAGCTATCTGTCAGTGAAAGTCCCGTGAAAATCGGTCCAACCGTTTTGAAGATAGCATGGCAGACGAAGCCGCGGTTAACAGATAGTCTAATTTAAAGTAGCCTAAGTAACCCGCTGTAATTTTTTCTATCTGCCAGTGAAATTCCCGTCAAAATCGGTCCAGCCGTTTCGGAGATTACCCGGAACAAACAGACAGACAGACCGACAAAAATTTTAAAAATTGCATTTTTGTTATCAGTAGCGTGTATACTTTCTCACCCAATCAGTAAAAAAGTGTTATTTTGATATTACATACAGACACTTCATTTTTATTATATGTATAGAAGATATAGAAGAAGATTAAATATAGCCTGTAAAAGGCCCATAACCTCGTTAAGTGCATTTCCAGCACTATTTTAATAATTGCGCCAACCTGCTAGACATCTCTGATTGAAGGCACTGAGAAGAAAACATTTCCCAATTATGCGAGTTTTCTTGGCATTTTCTATCAGAGTTACGGGTTAGATGTAATAATACACGGTGTGAATTAAAAATTCTCATTTCACTAATAAATATTACGTGCCGTTATCATAAAATAGAAGTTAACATTTAGTTATAACTAGCGAGCCAGGTGGACATTGTCCCGCCCTAATAATAAAAAAACCTAGACAAATTATATACCTAAACTTTCTGAAATGAATTATGAATTAATTTATCTATTGCTGACAACCGCAGGAAAATCCGTTCAGTAGTTTTTGAGGTTATCGCGAACAAACAGACAGACAGATAGAGGACTTTGTGTTATAATATATAGTGAAGAAATAACTTCACATTTTTAATAGCGACAAGGGAATAAATTGTTTTAATGGGAGTAACTTCAAAATTATATTATGTTGACCGAAAAAGATATATTTCTATCTTATCAAAACATAAAATCACAGTTAATAATGGGATTAATTGTATATTATGTAAATATTTTACATAACTTTATGTTTGGATTTTAAATTTGTGTTTTACGTCGTGAAAACATGAATATTCTGACAATACAACTTTTATTAATATCATATAATTATATCAGGTCAAGTTGATTTTCCTCTTGAATAACTGTCAACGTGGCGATAAATGCTTTCAATCAGCATTCAATTCAAAATGTTTGAAATTCATCAATAAATTCGTTATTGGTTTTGATTGTTATGGAAATCAATTTACGATTAAATAATTATAGTAAGTAATACACTCGTTATTTCTTATGTTGTGAATCAATTAATTAATAGTTACATGTTTTTTATTGGATGCCATGTGGAACTGATAAATATTTTTATCAGAATTTATATGTAACTCTAATAATGTAGTTTTCTGATTATATAACAGTTGTAGTTCTTATAATATGTCTAATAATATTTGTATAAATTATATTTATTGCATTAACATCCGATGACAAACATAGCACAAGGTTGAAAATGCAAAACATATAAAATATTTTTATTCAATTGACATACCTGTTTTAAAATTTCAATTATAATTTAATTAAAAAGTCTTTGATAAAGTTATTCGAACGAATAAATCCCATTATTATTAAAAGAGCACACATTAAAGAAACTGTTTTGGTTCGTTGCGTTAGTTTGTATTTCTTTGAGTTAAACCAGTTCAAATAATTTCAATACTTTTAAAGTATTCATTGAAGTATTATGGCATTATGAGTTTATTCAAAGGCAGCCGATTTATTTTATTTGCAAAATATTCTTATCAAAAGGAAATATAATACATTACTTGAGAATAATATTGAAGGCAGATATTTCAGATTTAAACAAACAAAACTATTTATTACTAGCTGTTGCTCGCTGTTTCGTTTGCGTTATTGTAGATTTGGGATATCCGTCGGAAACAGTACTTTGTTTCTGTGTGACAGGTACCCTATGTCGATGTAAGATACCCTCTATATCTATAACTATGTTAGTTTGTAAAATTATGTTATGTATGATGAAAAGATAAACGACATCGAGTTTCTTGTCTTTTTTTTCGAACTGACTACGTCATTGACCTAGCAAGGTCTTAACAACTTCACCGGACTACTAAGGCGAGCGCTTAAGGCACTCAACCGGTTTTATTTGACAACTAGTTCAAGGGTGCGCGGCACATCTCGGCTTAGGCTGTTGCCTGATACATGCAATTCGTGACCTATCTTTTTTTTTTTTTTTTTAGCGTGGGGAAATCCCTTATGGATACACCACCCTCTCGGGGGAGAGGGTGGGTTATGTCCGACTCGCACGGACTAAAACCCCACGGTGTACGTCTGCCGCTATAGTTGGGGCCGCACGAGATCTCTATAGACTTCATCGTGCCACCCCAGCGGTTGGCCCAGCAGCGAAAGCGCCGCCGCCGGGCCCCGTCCTGTTAGGAGACAGCCGGGTACACACCGGCCGTCTCCTCCGTCCGCCGGATCTGTGCAATGGGAAGATGGGCCCCCCGACCCATCTTCCCTAGATCCGGTTACGGTGGGAGGAGGCGGTCAAACTGCCGCCTCCTCCTGCCTGTCCTCCGTTGGCGGAGACGGCCACTTTGAGGGTCTTCCTCACGGACCCTCTCCGCCGCCTCCTTCTGCGAGACGACTTCCTCGCAGAAGGAGGCCATTGCGTTCCATACATCCTCACTGCCGAGCATGGCCGCAACCACGCTCGGCAGTGAGAGGTCCCGCCCTACCGCCGCAGCCAGAGTGCGACGCTGCTCCTCCCACGCAGCACACTCAGACAAAGTGTGCTGCGCGGTGTCCGGGTCAACGCCGCACTGATGGCATACGGCGGTAGGCTCCCTGCGTGCCATCCGATGCAGGTACCAACCGAAGCACCCGTGCCCGGTCAGCACCTGCACCAGACGGAACGTCAGGGAGCCCCACTTCCTCTGATTCCATTCCGGCAGGACCGGACGGACGGCGTCGATCGTGTATCGACCGTAACGCGCGTCCGCCAGGTCCTGCCTCCAACTCTCCATCCTCGCCTCTCTTTCTTTCCTTCTCATTTCCTCTATTTCCCTGGGAGCCAGAGGCTCCCTCATCCGTTTCTTAGCCGCCGTATAAGTATATACGGCGGCAAGCACCTCCGCCTCTAGCTCCCAGGGAAGGGAGCCAGCCAGCACCATGGCCGCCGCCGAGGACACCGTTCGGTACCCTCGTATCACCCTCAACGCCACGGTACGCTGCTCAGCTCGCAGCGCACGGATATTGGTGGCGTTGAGGGCGTCGACCCACAACGGTGCCCCGTAGGCAGCCATGGACCGAACGACCCCCATGTAAAGGCGGCGGCAGGCGGCACCCGGCCCCCCCGTGTTGGGGAGGAGTCGTCCGAGTGCCGCTGCCGCCTTGACTATGCGCGGTCCGAGCCCCTTAAAGTGGGGCTCGAACCGCCATCGTCCGTCCAGGGTGAGGCCCAGATACTTCATCTGGGTCCCCACCCTGACACGAACGCCCTCCACATAAATGTGGGCCCCTGGAGGTGGCCCTCGCCGAGGCCCATGGAACATTAGGGCCTCGGTCTTCTCGAGAGCCACCTCAAGGCCCAGTCTCCTGATGCGCCCGACCACGAGCGTAACGGCTTCCGTGGTCAGGCGCATCAACTCACTTAATTCCCCCCCCCTGGGCTACGACTAGGGTGTCATCCGCGTAGCAAATGAGGCGCGCTCCAGAAGGGAGCGCGCCGCGGAGCACCCAGTCGTAGCCCATGTTCCACAGGAGCGGGCCCAAGACCGACCCCTGTGGAACCCCGCAAGCCGTATGGCGCCGGACCATCTGCCCTCTGGCGTCCACGAAAGCGACCTCTCTCCCGTCCAGGTACGCCTCCAACAGCCGCCGCAGGTACGGGGGCACTCCGAAAAAGCGGAGCGCCTCCCGTATAACACCATGCGGCAGACTGTTGAAGGCGTTGGCGATGTCCAAGGACACCGCCAATATTCTATCGCCTTGAGAGGTCGCCTCCGTGGAGACCTGTTTAAGGAGGGTCAGAGCGTCCAACGTGGAACGCCCTGACCGGAAGCCGAACTGCGCGTCCGACAAGTTCGGCCCCACTTCCTCAAGATGCCGGACGACCCGGGAGGCAACGATCCTCTCCAGCACCTTCCCGGTGTCGTCCAGCAAAACTAGGGGCCGGTACGCGGACGCGCAGTCCGGGGGGCGGCCTTCCTTTCTTATGAGGCAAAGCCGTCCCGTCTTCCAGGGCTTCGGGAACTGTCCGACCGCAAGACAGCGGTCAAACAGCTCCCGAAGCCACCCTCCCAGATGGTCCAACGCTATGGCTAGCACCCGGCCCGGGACCCCGTCGGGGCCGGGTGCTTTGCGCCCGGTGGCGCGGAGGCGCTCAATCGCCCTCCCCATCTCCTCCTCCGTGACCGGGGGAGGGATGACCGGCGCCTCCTCTGCCACCTGAGCAGGAGGCATGGGAGGAGGAATTCGTGACCTATCTAAGCTAACCTAAGCTAAGCTAACTATTCATACCTATATGAGTTGTTGAAACATATATGTGTACCAAGCATACATACCTCAACAATTCTTATATATATTCCGTATCGGATAATTTTCTAAACTATTTCAGTTTTATAAGGGAAAAAAATAAATCCCTTCCACTTTCATGTGTAAGCGTGTATGCGTGCACGTGTGTGGAGGTGATATATGTAATGTTGTCGCAGTGATGTAAGATTTTGTGTCACTGTATCGCGCGAGCAGCGCACTCAAGGGCTCCACGCCGAGAGAACGGACTTACAATTTCTTGGCGGTTCTTCTTGATGACTGGGTATTGTTCCTAACCGGTGATAATTTTAACATTCATAAATGCCAAGGCGTGAACTGAATAAAGTATTTTTCATTTTGATTATGTCCTTTTCTGTTCCGCTGACAACGTATATCAAAATTTCATGCTAATCGGTTGAGTATTTAAGGCGTGAAATTGTAACAAAGGAACAAAGTCTCATTCACACTTATAATATTAGTAAGGTAGTAAGGATACGGATAAATGTGTTGAATCAGTGATAATATTATGATTCCAGTACATTTTATGTCAAAAATTAAAAGAAAATCTAAAATACTTTATCCAGTTTGTGTCTTAAGAAGGCGCTTATGTACGTCAGAATTACCTCCGGTTCGGAAAACAACTTAATTATCGAAAAGAACGGCAACATTTTTATAATACATTAAAATTCTAATCGTGTTTAGTGGATGCACAGAGAGAGGTATTAATCCAGGCATCACCATCGTTGACATATTAATTCACTCTATAAATAGCCTTTGGACACCAAAACCCGCTTGACATGGTGCTTAAATATTATAGTGGATGTTACTTTACACTTCGGCCTGGAATTGATTGACCACTACTACGTCTTACTGCAACAAAAAGCGTTTTTTTTACTAAAACAATGAAAGAGTTAAAACCACGTTCCTTGGTTGAACCTGACGGCGGTTGACACTGTTAGTATGTAACTGTAATATAGTGTAATAATATAGTGTAATATATATATAAAATGTAATAGAAATGTTCAATCAATTCCAGGTGGAAGTGCAAAGTAACATCCACTATAATATTTAGTGATGGTATTCCGCAAAGTAACAATTACTCTTACATGTTAATCAATTTCCCCTATTATACTTTCATTTGACTAATTTCATACTCATACATTCGACATTTGTAGTTTATGGGTAATTAATATATTTTGTGTTTAAGCTAAGTAGTTTCCGATTATACATTAAATATAAACACCTTATAAATATAGTGTATGTCATACATATAATCGGAAAAATGAATGTGATTTTGTTTTCCGAATTCTTTTCTGCTATATTCTATCAATATTGTACACAATAAATATTTCCATCCAGCGTAATAAAGAGTTTTTGATTTAGATTACCTACGAACAAACTGGGACACATAATTGTGGCCATTTTTTTCACGGTCCGACAAGCTACGTTTCCACTTGTTGGCTGACAATAGCAAATGACAACTACAGATGTAAACTAACTGGCGCCCGCGATTTCGTTCTCTTAGATATAACTTTGCAATTTTCTAAAAACTACCTGTTTCAATTTATCAATTTATCCGTAGGGAAAATAAGCTATTTTTGTCTCCATTGGTAAGAAACAACATATACCTATACTTGAGTCTCTTTCACATAAGGAAATCTTGCGACAAGATTTTATTATTGTATTGCCTGTTTGTTAATTATTATTTTTGAATAATTCTTTTTAATATTAATTTATTGTAAGCTTTAGTTAGTAAAAATATAGATACGACTGTAATACACTTATGAATGTTTAAAGCCATCTTTTTTGTTCAAGAATACCTTTTGACCGCGTCGTAAAGTACTAAAAATTAATCAGATAAGTCTCAGCTAGTATTTAATTACTTTTTCTCTGATTCGCAATTACGTTCTATAATTTTTTAAATCTACAGCTATGTCACCATTGCATAAACTTTCGAATATACTCCAATAATATTTTTTTACATTAATTATGTGCATAAATCTAGAAAATACAATAATATTTTTATTATTTATTTTATTTTATTATATTATATTGTTAAAGGTTTTTTATTTTTTGTTTCAGACCGAAACCCGAACTCGAAAGTTGAAACAATTTAGTGATGATGGATCCAGTTTTAAATAACTTCTTTCGGAAACACACATATAGTAAGTGCATGCAGTGATATAATTGTAGATAAGTTAATATAGAATTTATAAACTTGTCCTTCCTCACAATATTTCCTTACGGTCTGAAGAATTGTAAAGAATTATTAAGAAATATGTATATCGAGGCAATAATGACGGCACATTATCAGATATAACGCCATTTTTATTATTTTTATCATTCTATCGACTATGACCAATTGAAACTCAATAAGAAAGGCAAATAATCGAAGAGTAGATACAAAATACTGTGATAACTCTACGGAATATCTAAAGAGACATAACGTTCGGACGACTCAGGCGAAAATATTTGACGCCAAGTCGCTGGCCGCCCTTCAGGGTATCCAATTAACAGTAGATGACCAATATTAATTAAGTATTGTTAGAATTAGCTATCTAGCCAAAAGTAATTAAGTGTTGTTAGGATTGGACATCTAATCGAATACTTAATTTTGAAGTGTGGCTTTTCAATAGTATATCATTAGTACATATCGCGTAGTCAGTAATATCCCTTCAATGACCATGACAATACATTTACGAGAAGAAATATTATTATGATAGTTTCCTGATTTGAAGTCACGTATTGAAATCTAACAACAACTAATGACATTACGATTAGCCGAGATTATAATAACTGAGAACAAAAAAAAATTACCATTTTATTACTTACCACACCTTGCAAGATATAAAAAAATAAAAAGGATTATTTAAATAATCTGAATATATTAAGTCCATTTGCTTATCCACATTTTTCTCGTACTTAAGTCGCGTCGTCATTAAAATTAGAATAACTTTTGATAGAGTGAACCGATTTTAATGAAACCAAGACTAAATGTTACTCCAGGATATGCTTTATGATTTTCTTGGGTGAGGTTCTATCGTGAAAGCAGTACTTTAGTAGTGATGCGTGTTCATACAATCGACATTTCTAAAAATGATTGAAATGTATTTTATTAGTTACTAGCGGGTCCGGCAGACGTTGTCCCGCCCTGATTATGAAAAAATCCTTGACAAACTATATACTAAAACGTTTCTCATCAATCGCTCTATCCACCGGTGAAAACCGCAGGAAAATCCGTTTGGTAGTTTTTGAGTTTATCGCGAACAGACAGACAGACAGACGCGGTAGGCGATTCGTTTTATATTATGTAATGATTCCAAGACACTTGCAACATTTTTTTAATAAAAAGTACAGATATGTAACATTTATATTCTTATATATGGTATATCTTATAGATGGTATTTTCTCTGAATAAATTTAAATGCATGGATTACTCCAGTAGGCGAGGTGGAGTCGCGGTGAGAGAGTATGGAGGGCGCGGACGGCCGCGATGACCTGCTGGATTGGGAGGCGGTGTACTTGCGCCTACCGATGCAAAACCACACCTGGAATGCCACCGAGTGGGAATTCAGCAGCTGGAACGTGACTGTGGTGCCCAACGCTACCTGGTGGGAGGCATCCGCGCCCTTCGACTCACCCGCAGCTCTTGTCCGTGCAGCCGCTAAAGCTATCGTTCTCGGCTTACTTATTTTAGCTACTGTAGTTGGTAAGAATATGTAATCGTTACTTATTTTAATCGTACAATTCTCTTGATTTCTTTTACGATTTTATTTCGCCAAAATATAATTTCTTTAAACGTTGACTTTATTTTGACACAAATTATTTTATCTATCCGTAATTAAATGTTCATTTTATTCCCAAACATAAGATATTTGCTTCATAATTTACATATTTTGGTTTTTATATTAAACTAGCGGACACGGCAGACGTTGTCCCGCCCTGATTATAAAAAAATCCTTGACAAATTATATACCAAAATGTTCCTCATGAATCACTTTATCCACTGGTGAAAACCGCTTGAAAATCCGTTCAGTAGTTTTTGAGTTTATGGCGAACAGACAGACAGACGCGGTAGGGGATTTTGTTTTATACTGTGTAATGATGCTGTGTTCCAAATATGAATAGGAATTATAATCTGATGATATTATTATGGATTTGACGCGAGAGAAACTAGTAAATAAAAGTAAAGCTTTATTGTATGTAGTTACTTTGTAAGAAACTATCTTATAAATTCCACCGCAATTTATTGAAAAAGTTCCGATAGCTCTCATATAGAATAATAACTTAGTATATTTTTGTAGTATAAGTATAGAATATATCTTTGGAGGAACTTAAATCTATCCATGGGGGTACTATGAGCTGAAGATGATGGCGAATAATGCTACTTCCTTTGGTAAAATTGAATAGGTTAAAATTGACTGACTTTAGGTTAAATATTTAATTAAAGCAAAATTAAATAATAAGAGTAAACTTTCTTAATATATATCAAAAAATCAATAATTACGAAGAGTTTGCAGACGTCCACAATACACGTCTGATGATATGCAAATAATGTAATCAATATAATATATATTATATAGTGGGTTACACTATAATGTTTACTTTCTTGTTACAGGTAATGTATTCGTAATAGCAGCGATACTGTTAGAGCGGCATCTCCGTAGTGCTGCCAACAATTTGATCTTATCGTTGGCTGTGGCAGATTTACTAGTAGCTTGCCTAGTGATGCCCCTAGGAGCGGTCTATGAGGTGGCACAGCGGTGGACTCTTGGACCGGAACTTTGTGACATGTGGACCTCGGGTGATGTGCTTTGTTGCACGGCTTCTATTCTTCATCTAGTTGCTATTGCACTTGACAGGTTAGAAACTTTTTTATGTTGTAAATTTAATTTTAAGTCCTATAAAATGCCACGTGCAGAATAAACTAACAACTGAACTGATCTATGACAAGAAGACCTAAAAATTATCGTAGTCGTTTTGTACACAATTCCTCCTTAAGTCTTTCTCATGTGTCAGACAGATTAAGTAAAAATTCCACGTGTTACATTGAAAAAAATTTTGACCTGAATACAGTAAACAATATACAATAAACAGTCCACTAGTTCTTAAACATGCACATACATACTGCACACTTTTATAACAATACACTGCTATTCAGAGATCGCACTGTACATTCGGCCGCAGTACTCTCGTAGATAATTTCCAGTTACCGCTTCTTATTCGCTCCGATTAGATCGTAACTGAAACTGTGTGTGGTCGGTCATGGTCCGTATAAAGAGAAGTTTGAGTGGCATATAATGGACTTATTTGTCTAACATCAGTGGTTTTATTCGTTTATCTCCGTCCAGTTTATTACACCCTGTATGACTTGTCGTCCTGTCCATTATTTCCGATATGAGAACTTAGTACTAATAATAAAAGAAGGGTGACAATGCCACCTTTTAAGTAATCGCATCGCTTTTGCAAATAATAATGTTCCTTTACCTGTTTGAATCGTATCGATATTATAGTGATAATGAATAATAATTCGTCCCGATCATTTCTATTTATTACTATGTTTTAATTAATAATTCTTATATATAACACACTAGCGGGCCCGGCAGACGTTGTCCCGCCCTGATTATAAAAAAATCCTGGACAAATTATATACCTAAACGTTCCTCGTGAATCACTTTATCCACTGGTGAAAACCGCATAAAGATCCCTTCAGTAGTTTTTGAGTTTATCGCGAACAGACAGACAGACAGACGCGGTAGGGAACTTTGTTTTATACTATATAATGATTAGTCATAAGTTAGCTAACATAACATAAATAATCATACATGAATATACATGAATTTAGACCCAGAAAAGGTGTTATGAACATCATAGCTACCACCGGTTGGGAAAAGATCCTACCAATGAGAACAGATACTAAGAAACTCGCTAAGGGTTATTAATCTGATCTTCTTTCTACAATTCAAACGTTTTAATATAAACTTATACGTAATATACAATATCTAATTTCATAAACTCAATTTTCTTTTTTCTCTTTATATATTTATGTACAGACAAATATCCTTTTGTTCAGGTATTGGGCTGTAACGAACATAGATTATATACACGCACGAACAGCTCGACGTGTGGGCCTCATGATAGCTTGCGTTTGGATTGTCAGCTTCTTCGTATGCATCGCGCCTCTTTTAGGATGGAAAGATCCTGACTGGAATCGTCGCGTATCAGAGGATCTAAGATGTGTCGTCAGCCAAGATGTCGGATATCAAATCTTTGCGACCGCCTCCTCATTTTATGTACCAGTTCTTGTAATACTTATCCTGTACTGGCGAATATACCAAACGGCAAGAAAGAGAATACGTCGTCGACGTGGAGCTACAGCACGCGGTGGTGTGGGCCCCCCTCCGGTACCAGCAGGTGGAGCGTTAGTCGCTGCAGGAGGCAGCGGTGGTATTGCAGCAGCAGTAGTGGCTGTTATTGGCAGACCTCTTCCAACAATTTCTGAAACTACAACAACAGGTTTCACCAACGTATCGTCAAACAATACTAGCCCGGAAAAACAATCTAGTGCCAATGGACTAGAAGCCGATCCACCTACAACAGGATATGGAGCTGTGGCTGCGGCCTACTACCCAACCCTGGTGCGACGTAAGCCTAAGGAAGCAGCTGACTCGAAACGTGAAAGAAAAGCTGCCAAAACATTGGCGATAATTACTGGGGCGTTCGTGGCTTGCTGGCTACCGTTCTTTGTGCTAGCGATACTTGTGCCATCGTGTGACTGTGAAGTGAGCCCTGTGCTGACATCGCTATCACTGTGGCTGGGTTATTTCAACTCTACTCTGAACCCTGTCATTTACACCGTGTTCAGCCCAGAGTTCCGACACGCATTCCAGCGTCTCTTATGTGGTCGTCGCGTTCGTCGACGTCGGGCTCCGCCGTAAACCCGTTTCTTCGACCCCACTGACTGACCTCGTCTAGTTCGAAACATACTTATGTTAACTTGTTACATTTTCAGAGATATATTTATACCCCATTATTTTTTGTACGTGGTAAAATATGTGAAAACGAAAACCTGTCTAGTGAATAAATCACGATTTCTCTTAAACTTGTGAGTTGTTTTATTCAGTGTATTGTTTTAAAGTGACTAAAATTTATATTTCCAAAAATTTCCAATAAAATGAAAATAGCATCACACTCAAAGGACTTAATTCGTTTTATGCTGTTTTAAGTGCTCAATATTTGACATCGATGCTAAACATAATGAAACATGAAATTTAATAATGTTAATCAGGTTGTACCCTAACAACCAATTTACTGTGAGCTCTCTCTGAAGAAATTGGAAGAGTTTTATCATCTACCGCGATGTAACTACGAGACAACTTTTAAAACAATCAGCCCCTAATTACATATTATATGATCTAAATTTGCTACTTTATCTTTGTAAACTACGTAATTAAGATACTGTTGTGTTGCGATGTTGCAAAATTAATATATATCCCCAAATTCAGAAAAGATCTCTGGATAAGCTTGCTGAAATCGGAGAGATATGCATCTCATAATAAACATTCTGCCAACATGACTTCTAAATCTTTGAGTTTTTTTAATAAATAAATCGTATAACGTAATCTACAGCTAGCATATACGGACACCATGTTGAAAGACGTGGTTTTGAAGTCTACTTTCAGCGAAGAGAGATAACGAAACCATAGCACGATGTACATTTTGTAATAATCGAATTCCATTCTCAATTTCAAATTCAAATTCCAAATCTATCACCCATCATTTATAGATTTGTTCATTTGACTGCCTTTGAAAGTCAGTCTTCGACTTATAAAACATTACCACATCGAACCACAATATCACCAACATGAATTGAGATTGCAGTGAAACGCTAATACCTATCAAATTTAAAAAATGCTTGTACTCTGTATATCAAGGACTAAGTTTATAGTAATTTGATTTAAAATTAATTGTGTTTACGGCGACTTTTCAATTATATATTTTAAGGGCTATGACAACAAAACTACAGTTACGAAATTATTAGCTCAGTCATATTATGATTTTATATAAGACTATCCGTTGTGTATATACAACGTACACACACGAACTTAATTTTTCATTCTATATGAAAGATTTAGTTGAATTATTTATTTATAATTCTTACGGTATGTGTAGATTGATTATTCTTAATGTCACTCTAGTAAAAGTACTAATTGAGTTTACGATTTTGAATCACGTAGTATGTCTCAAAAACAATATTTCACAAGGATTCCGAAAAAGGGAAAATACTTTAACAACATTATTTATTCATGTATATTTTGTATACTTGGTATCAAAAAAATAAAAATCCCAAACTTTTTTATTGATAACAGTAGAACTCGTCCATAGTTACTAACAAAAGCAAATCAATTGAGTCACAGAGGAGATAAAGTTACTGAACTGTTTACTCTTCGTCTATTTATATATAGAAGTTGTTCACAAAGAGACTAATCAATTCTAAATTAACTATTTACACTTCATAAAATCATTTGATTAACCCGTATGGGTATATTAATACGTATCGCGTAGTTCACTCAGACCTTGAAAATTGATATTAATTACAATCTTAGAGTGGTTTACGTTAAGGTTATGTTGTGACTAATTTAATTAATGACTATTACTTTCATAACTAGATCAAACGTTATTTATTATAGAGATAAAAGTCGAATATAGGTAAATAGCTTGGCGACATATCACCATAAATGTCTGCGTGGACTGATTTAACCGAACAAATTAAATGCACTCCTTTTTACTTGTTTATCTATCTTTGATTGAGGCGATTTATTTATTTTGCTTTATCTTCATTAATGTACGATATAATGACAATGGTTTTACTGAATTATAAAAGGACTTTGTAATAACTTTAATTTTCTATGTTCAAACAGTGGGGAGTTAACCCGAGTAAATGCTTAGGCCTTGTTATACTTTTTCTTTAAATTTCATTTTATTTAACGTACGATTACATTTTCAATTTTGTGCCCTTATGTTAATAACATCAACGTTATACTGACTATAAACATTTAGAGTGTCATTTAACGATAAAATGTCTATAATTTTAATGTGCCATTAGGTCCCCTGCTTGTCTTTATATGTCTGTGGACAATAACGTTTTTATTATTATTACCGAGGAGATAACTTTCAAAATAATTTAATTCTATATTATTAAATAACATTGGTGTTTTCAATATACCAATAAATATATTAATATTAAAAATATAGCGTTTTATCTATTATGTGGCACATACAATTTTTCTTTTAAAACGGTTTCCAGGAGTAAGGCTGCTTTTTGTACTAACTACAGAATTCAGAATACATAACGTTCTATTACAATAATAGTACATTATTGCAAAGGCCGTGAAATGGGCAATTGAAGGTCGAGTATGAGTTTCAAGGCTGAGCCATAGCCGAGGACTTCACTAATACGAAACAGGCAATTGCCATTTCCACCGATGCATATTTAGTGCTTTTCTCAAAAGAATGCAGGGAAATAAAACATGCTTTTTTATATTACACATTTAATTTAATTAATATTAAAAGTTACATTAGTCATATTGACTTTGTAAGAGTGGCTGAAAACAATGTCCAGTGTAACATTCAGGATTTGTCAAGTTTAAATAAGTTGCTATTTCTTTAAGTATTTTAGCTATTTTTTGTCTTCCAATAACCTGCTTCGTGCACTTCCTTTTCTAAAAGCTAAGAAAAAACCTATCTGATGTTGTATTCGCTGGACGAAGATTATAATATTTTTTTACATGTGTCAGGAACTCTCCTCGGATTACAAATATCCGTTCAATCTTTGTTTTAGTGTCGCGCAATGTTATTATTGCTTTATCATCAAGAAATTCTATGTCTTTTGTGGTATATTATAGAGTTCGATACTCCGACATGCTCCGTTAACGCCTAATATCATAGCAACCTGTGACAAACAAAACTAAATATCAAGCTATAGCCACGGACAATATATTTAATAAGACTTATAAATCCTGTGTATCAAAATTCATCCAGCCATTTTGGCCTAATTGTATCTCAAATAAATAATTGTATTTACCTTTGTCGCTAAATATATATCATTTGGGGCTTTCATTAAAAATTGCTTTATGTTTTGGCCAGTAAAAATTTTCGATTTTTTGCATTTGAATCCGGTCGATTGTCGTTTAAGAAAAGTAGTTAAATTTCCATCATTTTTCAAGTTGATAGCCTTTGTACATTTCAGCATGGAATAAATTGCACATAATGTAGGCGATTTTTTTAGTTTTAGCAATTCCATTAAAATACGCCAAGAAAATACTCTTTTCTCGTTTTTCCAACTCATAGAATTTTCATATACTTTCATGTATTTTCCTTATGACTTTGCTAGAAGTAGATTTTCCATTGCCAATGTGGCTTCTAATCCTAAATCTGGAGTACAAACTCCATTTCAATCTGTGAACCGTTGGAAATCATTTTAATGATTAATTTTATGTTTATTAAGTATGTAAATAACAAATCAAGATGAATTTTCAGCTTTGCCGCCAATTTTCTATTTATCATCTGTGCCGAAAAGCAAGCGCATTTATATATAGCGCTATACAGCCACGTGAACGCAATTTGTAAAAAGCAAAAAGACTTACTTGGGTATGCCAAGAATGATGAAAGAGATCCAATCAAAGAGTATTTATTAACTCCAGCACCCTGTTTCATACAACGTTGCTGGAGCGTTGTCATGTTCCAAATTCAAAAAATGCCTCTACAATGAGTTTGATTTTCTTCGTCCGTAAATTGGAAACTTCGAATTGTTTTTCGAAAACAATGACAATATTTCCATGCATGTCTGAGAAAATTGTATTTTAATTCTGTTATAATTTACCTCGACAACTATTATCGTATTGCCATGAGCAACCACCGTTGTTTAGTACTTTCAATTACATTGTAATTAAAAATGAGGATTATTTTGAATTTTATAGAGCAAGTTAAGTGCAAAATGTTAAGTGTTTTTATTTCGCGCGCGATAAATGTTAATACAATTAAAACAACATAAGAAACACTATGTAGTAAATAAATGCGATTTATGATTGGTAGTTATTATATTAGGCAGTTTAACGCGAGAGGGCAGCTCCTGGCTTCCTCCCTTCCCGCCGACCCCCCCCCCCCCATCCTTTCATCCATTTTGATTACCGCTTGCGCGCGAACGTATCGCGCGTGCAAGTCCGCTATTATACGTACCCCGAGAAGAACGTACGCCAGGTAGTCCGATATAGTATGTGCCGCGAGACGTACGTTAACTCTCTATATCACGAACTAGTGCGCAAATCGACTCGTGAGTGAACAGTGAATACATTTTATGTGACCCGCCTACTGATTGGATACGGACACAAACCTGCCGAAACCAGCGATCAGCCTCTGCCAAATAAGCGTGTATATTTATATTCTATCCTAGCTCAATCGATTATATACTCTTGGATCCTACGATTGAGCGTATTTCCCGTGATACCTTGCCCACGCAACCCGCCAAAATACAGTCCACATCTCTCCTTAGAAAACTACCGCAAATAATGGAGGTGAAAGGAATCAAGTGAGTGGTCCGTTCGAGCCCGCATTTTCTTGGTCCCTCTCGCCGGACAATCCACCCACTTTATGGTCCCTTTCGCCGGACATCCAATGATATTTTATCGATAAACGGAATAGCTATGTAATATACCGACCAATCATTGCTGTACCAAAAATAACATTTCGCAATAATTGCTGAACTCTTCGAATCTAAATATAAAAACTAACCATGTTATTACAAAAAAATTACATACGTATTGAATACTTGCTTTAAAAAAGTTTCATTACAAAAGAGTATTTTACCCTTGTTTACAGACGGACATCATTTAAATGTACATATCCTCTAACATTTGTCTAAGTTGACAGTTCTTATTCTATTATTGTGATTTATTGTATTTCTATTTGCCGGCGAAAGATGTTCCGTAATAAATTATGAATTTCCTGGTTACCATTGATTTGGAAGATTTTCAATTTTAGAGATTCACAAGTAAATCATAACTACTATCTACTACATATGACACTATTGACATTTGTTAATGTAGTTGGACAATTTATTAATCTGATATTATACTGTTATTCTACCTCACGCACTTTTACGTAATATATTAAATTGGTTACTTTAACAATTACACCATTTTGTTTTAACTATTATGTCACAATAATGATAACCAATTTAACTTAAAATAAATAAATGTTCTTAATGAAAATTTGAACAAAAATATTATTTATGAACTGAAATTGTTCGCAAAATATCTGTATGTAATGGAACGTTTTTGAATGATGTGATTGAATTGAACGAATGCTATTCAGAGTTGCTAGCATAAAAAACTTACACCAGATGTTTAGCTAGAGACCGCTTAGACACGCTTTCATAATAAGGGGCCATCCATAAATTACGTCACACGAATTTCATGGTTTTTTGACCCCTCCCCCGTCCTTTTCACAGTTGGTCACATTTGTGAGACTCCCCCCTCCCTAATGTGATGTCACATATTTTGAAATTTTAAATTTAGAAATTATTGAATTCAAACAGCAGGTTCGAAATTACTTTTATATCCATTTAAATTATTTTTGTATAAAAATGAGTATCAAGTCAAACATTTGAAGAAATAAACAAAACAAAAAACGATTACTTTATTAATTAAAGAAAACTTAATCATCTTGAGTCCATGGACTATGAACCCACTCCATTAAATTATTTATAACTGGCATAAAAATCACTTTGTTCTCGTTTGAGTTGTTGATGTCGGGAACATTCGTTGTGTCAACATCTATTTCATCCAACCATACAGCATCACCATCTTCATCCAAACAAAGAGTTTCTTTGACACGTCTTTGCAGCAATTCTTTGAGAATGCATCTTCGCGATGGGCAAAACTTCTTGTTAATTTTTATGTGATCGCTTGTGTTGATTAGTGGCCTTGTATGATGCAAAATATAGACCACAGATGCCACATGATCGCTTAAACAAGTATGTATGGGACAATAGCTATCATGCATCTATATGCATATTCATAGCATCTATAACTTGCTTCAAATGTGAGGACGCTCGAAGATCCAAAACTAGCTGAAGTAACAGTGGAGCGAATTTACCTTTGGCGTCATCTTTTTCTACGGTCTGCACCACCGAAAATTGCAATCTCCTTTATGATTTCAAGCATACCGGACTGATTTTCTTCTACTCTAGGCCGACAAACAGAATCTCGAATTTTTAGAGCTACTGCAAAGTCGGTATTACTTTCATAAAGGTCTAAAATTTTCTATGTTTTCTAGTCACTACTTTTTTTTTTGTCGGGATTACCCCGACAGATAAAAAAATACAAATTCAAAATGGCGGTCGTCTTTTATAATAATTTATCGGTTCAGTAAATAATAAATTAAGTTAAACATTGTTTTCTCATATCTGCCTCCGTCGTCTAATATTTGTGTATAGCGGCTGCCGATGACGTGGTTGTGGGTTCGATGAGTTCGATCCGCAAACGACACACTTTTATGTGATGATCATATGTATGTGTTTCTCCTGAGATTGGGTGATTTTCTATGTCATACTTTCTAGCGGTGACATGGCATCGTTCGCAATTCAAACGTAAATTAAAAAAATTAAGTACATAAATATTTCCAAAAAAATAGTTTTTAATTTGGATACTAGATGTACTAGATGGCGCCTTGTGAATGTGGTGGAATATTTATATATATTTTATTTAATTACAACATACACAGTACAACATTATGTACCCAAATTGCTAAAAGTGTTGTGTTATGAAAATCATAACTAATAAAAGTAGCACAAACACACAAACCCGATACAGCTATTTGTATAATTATCTGTCCCTGTGCGGGAATCGAACCGCAGACCTTGCGTCATTAACGGAATATAAAAATTTATATAATTATCGAGTTAAGGTTATTGGTGGCGCCGTTGCGTTGTCGACGCCACCGAAGGCGCAGGGGTTTCCTTGCTAATTTAAGTGGACTGTATATGCGGGGGGTGCTATATTTGATATTCAACTATTGCGATCAGCTACGAAGAGGGAGACAAGGGTAGAAAGGAAACTTGGCACATACCTCGCGACGCTGCAGTTTCCACGTGGCTAGCCGGCTAGGTGATTCTCGTTGCTCTCCACTGAGTTTTCTCCCACACAACACTTATTGTTTATAATGTATATCGGCACGCAATATGCGGAGCGATGCGTTTATTTCTCACTCGACCAGGCGAAAATTCAAACTATTTGCATGCGGCGTGGTGCGGCGCGGAAACAACAACCATAGTGCGGCGCGGAAACAACAATAATAGTGCGGCGCGGAAACAACAATAATGATAGTAGTGGTGGCGCGTCCGACACGGTGCGGTAACAACAATAATGATAGTAGTGGAGGCGCGTCCGACGCGCGCTACCGAATATAAGCATGTGCCATAGGAAGGGGTAATTGAGCAAGGCTGGAAAAGTGGCGCGATCTGATCACAATAATGCGTGAATTTCAAATATATATAAAGCGGCGCAACCAGTTATAATTTTCAAGATCGGCAACATAACAGAGATGCCCCTGGTGTTGGAGTTGTCCATAGGCGATGGTAACCATTTAACATCAGATGGGCCGTCTCCCTGTTTGCTGTTCTTTGGCATAAAAAAATAAGAATAACAGCGAATTAGGATACTTAAGTATATTTTTAATTTATCTAAAGTCAATAACAATTATTTTGTGCACTTAAAAAATAATCGAATGAGATCACTTATCTTTTCCACCCTGTGTACATATTTAGTGTTCTGCGGAACGACCTAGCAATACTTAGCCAATTATTAGTTTGATAACTATAACAAAATTCGAACTTACTTTTACATACTCGGACTCCAGTTGTATTCTTGAGGTTTACGACATAGGAATTTTCGAAAAAAAAAATCATGAGTGTCGCTTTCTGTTGCAATTCTTTGATCTTAGATTTCACTTTACTTTCTATATTGTCACCATTTTTCACACTTTCCCATAAGTTACTAATTTCTTTTTGGACATTTTGTTTTTTTTTTATCAGCATGGACTGCATTGTATGCTTTATATAGTTTACGATAAAGTATACGTAAATCACTCGTTTTGTTCATTTTAAATTTGTTTCGTAAGTTAAAAACATAATATTTTATAAAATAAATAATAAAACTAAAAAAACTACGTCGTTTAATCCGCAAAACAATTTGAATCTTATGTTTATACACATAGGAGTGCAAATGTTATTGAGTATTTCGTTAATAGTGCAAAGTTCATGTTTTAACACGTTAATTTGGAAATGTGACGTCACAAAATTTAGGACCCCCTCCCGCCTCCTTGTCACACAATGTCACAATTCGTCGGCCCCCTCCCTCCCCCTTAACGTGTGACGTAATTTATGAATGGTCCCTAAAGTATTTCAAATATGTGTTCAACTAGGCTTAAAATTCTAGGCACTGCTTATCAAAATTCGTGTTAAACCCGTGTTCATTTTGTTTTTGTTATTAGACCGCAAATGTTTAACCACTGAAATACATTTCAATGTAGTTCGTCTTCGCTTACGAAATTAACACATGATTATATTCGAGCAATTGGAGTACATCTTTCGTTTTCATTTTTATCTAAAATCGAGATTCTTACAATACATCAAATAAGGGAATGTCGCAAAATATAAAAAAAATTACAAGTGTATGCAAATTCCAAACAGAAGACGCAGTTTTTATAACGCCGAATGATACAGATTCAATATTCCCATGACGTACTTACGCGTATAATCCAAGTTTCACTTTGAAAATATAGCGATCTCATAATCTGAGTAGTATAGTATTATAAAATTTGTGAGTTTGTGAAGTTGTAGGGGGTAATCTCATTAACTACTGGTCCGATTTGAAAAGTGTTTCAGTGTTATATAGCTCATTTATCGAGGAAGGTTATAGGATATATACTATCATGCTAAGATCAATATGAGCGGAGCACCAATGAAGAATGTTTCAAAATCGGAGTTTTTTGCTCTTGAGAGCTTCTGCTACGTGTTAGCGTTAGCCCAAAGTAACTATTCCACACGGACAAAGTCGCGGGCAAAGGCTAGTATAACATACACTTACTGTTCACTCTTGTAACAAGTCTTATGCCCATATTATAGTAAAAGGAAGCGAAATAATGTTAATTATTGATAAAAACTATATTTAATGCAGTAACTTTACAAAGAGAATAACAATTTCAAAGGTTATTTTTGTCTTACACAGGTATATAAAACATTAAGTAATATTTCTTAATAAAACTATTAAATTTAGTATTAACATCATTTACTGTTATTCAGTATTTGTATTTTTTTTTTCTTTTTATTTTATTTAGAAACTTTTACCACTTCTTATATGCTAGTTTCATATGACTTATATCTGTATATAACTCAAACTCATAAATCAAAAAAAAAATTGCAATTTCATGAGGTAGGGAATATAAGTATACTACACGGCATCTTGAAAAATTCTAATGTAGTTCCGCAAGATATTTGCGTTTTGTCACCGTCACACCAACTGGATAAGTTATATATTTCGTATAAGACATGCTTTAAAACTTGTTTAAGTTTCGATTTTCCTATAGCGACGACCACTTCATAGATTTATATTGTATTTATATTATATTAACTAGAAATTTTGTCATTTGCATCCATATTAGCATTTGATTATACCTTCAATTGTAAGCAGCAAACAAGAAATAGATTAAAAGCAATATATAAAACTTCGTAGATTTTCGATGTATAGAAATGAAATGTAACTTAAAGTAGGTTACCTCTTTAATCTGGGTTAACTATAAAGTGTACCAGTGCGTAATCCGTATTCAATAGGGGGCTCAGAAACTTGAGCCTAGCGCGAGCCATTTCACTCGGCTTTAAACCAAAACTAACGTTCCCAAATTACAGGGAACGGAAATGTGTGATCACTATTATAAATCTACTCGGAAACTTTAGTCAAAGAACTTTACTCACAAACAATATCGGGCCAATTCGCTGTGACTTTTTTAACTGAAATAAATTTAATTTTGCATTGTATGTACATTTTCAAAGTTTGGACCATCAAAAATTTAAAAGCATAGGTATTCTTTATCAATTATTAATAATTATATATGAGGCATAGATCATTGAATTAAAGGGGAAAATGTAAATTTATTCACTGAAAGATATCATTCTCTCTACACAAATACATATTTCTTATATTAATTTGTTTAATAACAATTCATAAGTTATATGAATAGATAAATGTTTTTTCTGTACGATTTAAAATTTGCGTTTGTATACATTTTTACAGTCCGCACGAAACTGGGTCCGAGCATCCGAGTGCTTCCGCTACGAACTAAGCTTATTCCTACCAAATGCTATTTATCTTAAGCCTTTGTGTTTCTTTTTATTCACGTTTTTTCTAGAAGTTCTTGCATTCGTTATTTTCCTCTTAAAATAAAAGTGCTCGCTATAACTCACAAATGAACATGCGGCTATAACTCACAAAAGAACACGCGTTCGCACTTTACTTTAATATAGGTCATGTTATTTTGTTATTTACATGAGAGTCTAGTTTTCGAAGTCCAAAACCAAACGACAGCGAATATATTCCGCGAGCTCTATAATTAAAAGTTTTGTTTTATCAAATTAAAGTACTAAGATGACCAAAACAAGTATAGAATTAGTACGTTGACATACTGCTTGCTTGCTTTGGGAAAAACAGGAAATTAAAATTTATATTAATTCATTCGAAATAAAGAATATTATATATATATGATATACTAGTTAATACCCACGACTTAGTCTGCGTTCTGTAATATCTTAAACAATCTTATCCTGATATTTCCGCTCCTTATTATTTACTGCCATATTGCCTCACTTCATACAACAACATACTGAACGCGTAGTATTTACAAAAATCGTAGCTTCGTAAATCTTTGATAAAAATATTGTGATATTTTTTAGATCAGAATTAAGTACCTAAGAACTGATACTAAAGAAACTTGAGTGAAATCTACCCAGTAGGTTTGCACGATGCGAGCACAACACCAGAACTCTATTAATTTATGTTAATTTGAACTTATCCCTCGCGAAGAGATCATTTTTGCCGGGTGAAAGGTACGCTATTTCCTTTTCTATGCACCTGATAACGTGTATGCAATTTCATAAACTCTCAACGAACGGTTGAGTTGTTAAGACATGAAACAAACTCACTTTCGCATTTATAATATTACTTCGGCTATTTGATAGTTTTCTGAGTTATATCTAGGCCACATCGTTATCTTCTCCATAAGTACAAAGCAGTACTGATACAATTCTACCAAAGGTAATTTAAATTGAATGAAAAGGTTTTAGAGACTAAGTGGTAATGATAAAAAAAACAATTAAAAAAATAAAAGGCAGCTTGCAATTGATATTATTTAAAAGTCATTAAAAGGTTGAAACTTGAATTTCGGTGTAACCAACATTAACGTATAAGCTGTATGGAGATATTTAAAGGAAGGCGAAGGGAACTAAACTTCTAAGTAACATTAATCACCAACCCTTCGTTAAGACCGATGTAACTCACAGTTGTGATCCTGCTATTCTAAACGGCACAAAAACTTGAGTTTCCGCTCCATTTGCGGAGAGAGACTGCTTTCTAAGTCAGCTATCATTGCGATGTTTGTAATAAAATGATATTATGCCAACGTTAAAGTTAGGAAGGATCACTGTATGTTTTATAAATATGTCTACGTTACTTTTCTTAGCTATTGATGTACGATAAATGAAAATTGGATTATTAAAATTAGATTATATAGTAAAAATTCAAAAAAACTGATTTGTAGTTACTTTTTGATTATAAAAAAACTGAAGATTGTGAAATATTAGAATTCACACAATTATAACTAAAAAATAATAATTAAAGAATAGTGGTGATAACTTAGTGTTAACATGTTCCGATGCTGCATCGATTGGTATAGGTTCGAATGCCGTACCTTTCGGGGAAGGCAAATCGTTATAAAATCTTAACGAGTTGGTAGGTAACTTTCTAACACTACTTTACTCCCTGTAAGCTGAAAATGTGGCAAATATCCATAGATTTGTTCCAACAACCACACTTCTAGGGTTTACTGTGCTACCATCGTGATTTTATATCAGGTGACATTATGGTCCCCTAAGTAATATACAAGAATGATAATGATAAGAAAATTGTAAACTTGTTTATCGCAATGAAAATTCTAAATGTGTTTTTATATTTCATACCATTCTGCTAAGTAAGAAGCATTCCCGAAGTACATACTTGAAACAATAAGTAATTTATACTACAAAAAAAGTCGCTTTCACCACTGTTAAATTAATCTGTTAAGCGTCAGCTAGATACATTAAACTATAAGAGTGTTATTTTAAACTGATCGTTCAATAATGCACATGACTTTCTAAAGGTAAGACAAAAAGTGTGTAAAGTGAAAAAATAAAAAAGTGAAGAGTAACAACACCACATAATTTCAATCTAAAATTCGCATTACCTATTTTAAGAGCATTTTGAAAGTCATAAAGTAATTAAAAATAAGCAACTTCAAGCGGTATGTCAAGTATCACACGGTGGTTGATTCCATAAGAGCGATTCGGTGCTAGATATCAAGTAAAGCATTCATGCCGTACCAGAAAAAACGTCAGGGAGCCCTATCGCCTATTGCTCAACTCCGGCGGGACCGAATGGACGGCTTTAATTGCATATATACCTTAACGCGCGTCCGCCAGGTCCACCTCCACCGTCCAGAAACCTCCTCCCTTGCAGATCTTTTTTCCTCAATCTGCCTGGCAACGGGAGGCTCTCCAGCCTACTTCCTTTGCTTGACATTATTGGAGCCGAGGGATGTACCGGAGATTCGGGGAACAATAATTCTCCTAGCCCACGCGTCATATATCCTTTACCAACATCTAAAGAATCTCCTTCCATATCTCGTTCTTCGCCAGGCTGATGACAACCAGTAGGGCCTTCTTGCTGTTCCTATAGTTACCTATATATGTCCTTCCACTACTGAGCAATACACTTTTCCGTAAATTAAAACAGTTCGAGGTATTTTGACCTAATTCGTTATAGTGGCGACATAGTGATATGGATCTAATATATGTTGGATATATACGCAAGAGCTGAAAAATTAATATAATTTATATTTTATCTACATTAAAAACGTTTTCATAGAAAAAAAATTATTAAATCCGTAATAAAATTATTACCATGTTACTATGAAATTACGTTTACCCTGTAGCATTGCTAAACGAGATTCCACCTTCTTTGTCCTACGCAAGCTTTCGCCAATAACAAATTCGAAACTCGCGTGTATTAGCCACAGATAAATAAAGGTTTATTATCCTCGTGTTTGTTTTCGAGTTACAAATAACATAGGAAGTTTCTGTCACGAAGGCCTTACTAATAACGATATATTATTGTCGTCGAATAGAACATTATTAATTAAAGAAGTTGAATATTATTAGCAAAATAGAACTAATGTAATGCATTTAATGCATTGAAAAAAAACTTGAAGGGTCTGTTATTTGTTGGGCGTTATCTCCGATATGGCTAAACTGAGTTTGACGAGACTTTTACTGTCAGATAAATGACTTTTCAGAATATTCTATAACCTAAATGTTATTGCGTTTTATTACGTTATACGTGTTATTACAATTCATTAAAGATAACTTAAAATTGTTAAAATGTTTGTAACGAATATATAGTCACGCCAAAATTAAAATAAAAAAGATATAAGGCAGCCCACAGTGAATCTAGATAAAACACATACTTTTCATTAAATATCATAACTATTTTCACGAGATGATGTCGTCGGCATCAAATAGTGCATATTATAAATGGATAACGGTGTTTGTTTGAAGGTCTGTGTATAAATCACGTTTTAACAACTTAAACAGTGGTAGAATATGGTATAGGACAGTTTTTATAAGCATATAAAATAGAATTACAACCAGCGTTGTGGGTTCGCCTGTGTTAGTATATTTGTACGTATATATCATATATCGCATCTAATGACTCAACGAGTTCCAATGACTGTCAGTTTTGGACACGCAAAAATAGCAACGAATCGACGCAAAGAATATTCTCGAAGGCGTTGACAGATAGATGAAACTCAGTATCATATATCAAAAGTCTACTATCACTATAAATAGTTTTAATGTAGTTTTCTTCGAATTTAGTGTTACTACTCTCATGACATTTCCGATGAGAAAAATGTAAATTGATTTTTAATCTTAATTTTAACATACACGTATAATAAATATATCAAGTACTAATCACAAAAGTTAGCATTTTAAAACAGATAAAAAACATGCGTTAGAAGTTATACTTCTTTGGCGTAACAAGATAAAAATCTTTTCAAAAATTTTATCTTTCGCCTTATTCTACGTTTGTAGAAAAAACGACACCAACAATAGAAAAAAGGTATTTAATACATTGAAAGTTTTAATACAAAGAAACAAAATGTTGACTATAGCTAACTTCAGGGTGTCGGTTTTTCGAGACGGTGTGCGCGCGCATCGTAATAACTTCAGGGTGTCGGTTTTCCGTGACGGTGTGCGCGCGCATCGTAATAACTTCAGGGTGTCGGTTTTTAAAGACGGTGTGCGCGCGCATCGTAATAACTTCAGGGTGTCGGTTTTTCGTGACGGTGTGCGCGCGCATCGTAAAAAATTACTCTCATTATTTTTCCCTAACGCGCCAAAAGATGTATAACTTCAAATATAAGATATATATTCTAAAGTACGCTGAAAAATGGCAGGTGTACTTGATAAACCAAAGACTAATCTTGAATATTTATAAAGTTCTCTGTGTGTATTAATACACGTTTACCTATATGTATAATGCGGAGACTACGGAAAAGCAAAACGTTCCTCGAAGTAGCTCTTCAAAATAAAAATAACGTGGTCTAGTATAAAAATTTTATGTCCCTGACCATAGAAAAAACTTCTTTGGTATTTTCTCATTAGCAAATGAGAAATTTAACTCATAGATCACAGCAAATTCACAACACATTAAAACTAATTTCATACAATTACACCACAACCCGGTAACATTTTCAAGTATTTAGATTGTTGCCTGCCGTGCACCGAAAATATCTGGGAGATATTATATGACCATTATTTGGGGTTCCGAATACTTACAAATAACAGGCCGTCAACAGCACGCGGTGCTTTTGGCTGACCTCGCGTAGGATCTATTGAACACTATTATTAATGTTCAACGGATTATCCTAACTCCATACACATTACTTAAGAAATTCAAAAAAATAATAACAAATTGTATAGAAACTAACGATATTATTTAATAATTATTTAATGGAGAATAAATTAATTCTTTAACAGTGACGAAGGGTGTAATTCTTTTAAAAGAGAAAAAGTTTATAAGATTTGTGGTCATGACTATGTCCACTACTTTCATCGTACACCAGAAATAAGAAATAATCGTATATAATAAGAATGTAAATTTAACGTGTCTGTACTTTACGATTTTCGAGAAAAAAAAATATTGCAGGTGTCTAGGAATAAGTAAATTCATTTCAATCATTTTTGAAAATGTCTGTCTGTCTGTTTGTATGAACACGCATCGCTGCTAAAATACTGGGGTCATAATAAAACCTCACAAAGAAAATGATAAAGCATATCTTCGAGAGCCACTTAATCTCAGTTTCATTAAAATCGGACCACTCTATCAAAAGTTATTGTAATTTGAATGACGGCTCGAGGTAAGTACGAGAGAAAAGTAATAATCTACGAGTATACTAATATTATAAACCTTTATTATTTGTTTGGACGCGCTAATCTCAGGAACTACGGGTCCAATTTGAAAAATTCAATGTTAGATAGCTCAGTTACCGAGAAAGGCTATATATATCATCACGCTAGGACCAATTAAAGCGGAACACCAATGAAGAATGTTTCAAAATCGGGATATTTTTTCCCTTTGAGAGCTTCCGCTGCGTGTTAGCGTTAGCCAAAAGTAACTATACCACGCGGACGTAGTCGCGGGCAGAAGCTATTATAAAATAAAGTTATCTGCTACGGCGATCTGTCCTGTTTGTCTGTTCGTGATAAACTCAAAAATTCCTGAACAGATTTTCATACGGATTTCACAAGTAGATAAAGTGATTCATGAGGAAGGTTCAGTTATATAACTTATCAAGGTTTCGTGTAAATTGGTTGAAATATAACAATAATTGTTGGAAATGTCGGAAATAGTCAAGCCGTCTGGCAGTTTTCATCGAAAACGCTGCCTGATCCCTTTGAAATATAACAGAACAAGGCATACTGGGATATTCCTCTTTTATAGATCTAACAAACAAGTATGTGACGGCATATATCTGTCTTTTAAGGATAGCTCACTATACTCATTATATCTTCTAAAAAAAATGATGAGGTACAATTCGAAAGCAGTTAAAAGGCGGTAGCAGTATTAATTCTTATCAATTTAAATTCGTTCTTCACTTTATCTTTATATATATATATATAATTCTTTTGTCCGTGTGTATGTGACTGAACTCCTCCTAAACGGTTGGATCAATTTTGATAATTTTTTTGTGTGTATTCCAGTGTATTCGAGAATGGCTTAGATTCACAATTGGACCCGGTAGGTAGCGCGCTCTACGGTCTTGATTCTAAGATTTTTTCATTATCAAAGCGGGACAACATTCGCTGCGCCGGCTAGTGTACTAATATTTAAAAAAAATAGTGATATTTAAGCATGCCGAAAGTACCTGTGAGGAAAACTATATTATTACTTGTGCTGGATTGCATATTCACCGATTATTTATTCCAGCATGTACATAAAATTATCATCACTTTAAGAGTAAATTAAGATACATATAATTTAGTAGAGAGGATAAAGAAAGTAAAAGCCGACTTATACACCATTAAACTTGTATTCTAATGTTCTTCATGTCTTGACACTAAAGCTTACAATCTGAAACATAGATACGCATTACAAGCGATAGTAGCAAAAGCAATACGTACATTTTTAATAAAGTTTCGATCTCCGGCGTTCTCGGTCTTTCTCGAGTACACAAACGATTTAATATAGGTAGAAAAAATAGCAGACATTGCACATTATGACCAGAGGCTTATCACCTGTATCAGAATTACGGGTCCCCCAGGTTACAAGGGCCCCGAATGGTATAAACAAAAATTCTTAAAATGTTATCCGTATCCTCAAATTCTTATGAAAAACGCACTCATAATGAGTTAATGGTGTGATATGGTGCCTAAGTACTAGTGGCTACTTTGTCTCGGGTCGTGGAGAGGTGGTAATAAAAAATAAAGATACGCTCAATTCATAGAAACTTCCCTCCAAGACTAGCTACGGCACAAATTACGATGTACATATATATATATATGGGTCATTCCATGTCAAATCGACAAATTTTTTACCTGACCCCCTTTGATTTCGCTGAAAATTTTCTATCTTTTTCTACCCCCCGAAAGTTATTTTTTAGAATTTTTCAAATTTTTTTCCCGACTCAAAAAAAGTTATGAATTTTTGAAAAAAACCGCTCTTTTATTTTTTAAATTGCCAGAACTTTTTCAAAAATTGACCGTTTGGGAACTTTTTTTTTTCAAAATTTTTGTTTTTAAATGTAGTTTTCGAAAAAAAATATGAAAAAATTTTCAGAGTCCCAGATATATGAAATATTTTAGTTTTTTTGAAAAAACCGTAATTTTCTCAAAGTCCGACCGTTTTTTTTTTTTTTTTACTCTAAAAATACTTCAACTAATTCTGCAATGATCCCCGTTAATCAAAAGATGTGACGACAGTCGCTTCTAATTTTTTTTCTTGATTATAAAAAAACTTTTGTTGAATTTTTGCTGATTTTATATAACTTTGTTATGAAATTTTTTTTATTTCCTCGTGAAACCTCAAAAGTTGAAAAATAAAATTTTATTGGAGAATTTCAAGTGATTATCGTCCAAGAAATTGTTATTTTAAAAAAAAAAATATTTTTTTCTCTCATTGACGTTATTTTTTTACTCTTATGGACGTTTTTTTTTTGGTACTGAAATATGACAACTTCAAAAATACAATGGGTTTAAAAGTTACCTCCAGTTGATACAATGTAATAATTTAAGAGCTATCGATTGTCGGTAAAAAAGATATCATCTACATTTCATTTAAATAATATGGAGGTTATGTTTTCAGAATAATTACATTGTCGTTGTGTTCATCATGTCACGTAGACTTACTATTGCTAAATAAAGTACCTATTATTTATCATAAAGTGACTTTTAAACCCATTGTATTTTTGAAGTTGTCATATTTCAGTACCAAAAAAAAACGTCCATAAGAGTAAAAAAATAACGTCAATGAGAGAAAAAAATATTTTTTTTTTTTTAAATAACAATTTCTTGGACGATAATCACTTGAAATTCTCCAATAAAATTTTATTTTTCAACTTTTGAGGTTTCACGAGGAAATAAAAAAATTTCATAACAAAGTTATATAAAATCAGCAAAAATTCAACAAAAGTTTTTTTATAATCAAGAAAAAAAATTAGAAGCGACTGTCGTCACATCTTTTGATTAACGGGGATCATTGCAGAATTAGTTGAAGTATTTTTAGAGTAAAAAAAAAAAAAAAAAAACGGTCGGACTTTGAGAAAATTACGGTTTTTTCAAAAAAACTAAAATATTTCATATATCTGGGACTCTGAAAATTTTTTCATATTTTTTTTCGAAAACTACACTTAAAAACAAAAATTTTGAAAAAAAAAGTTCCCAAACGGTCAATTTTTGAAAAAGTTCTGCCAATTTAAAAATAAAAGAGCGGTTTTTTTCAAAAATTCATAACTTTTTTTGAGTCGGGAAAAAAAATTTGAAAAAATTCTGAAAAATAACTTTCGGGGGGTAGAAAAAGATAGAAAATTTTCAGCGAAATCAAAGGGGGTGAGGTAAAAAATTTGTCGATTTGACATGGAATGACCCATATATATATATATATATATACTAGCTGTCCCCCGCGGCTCCGCACGCGTTTTTTTAAATGTATTAAATAACTATGGTGTCACAGTTACAAATGTTTTTGAAAAAGCATTTCTGTAATGTACACACCTACTTACAATTTTACATTACGCTATCTACTGTAACATGTAACGTGTACAGTAGATATGTGAATACGAATAGTATATCGAATGGGATTGGATTTATCATCAGCAACATACCTGGAACTTTAACCTACTATGTACCACCCTCAGTGTTCATTAACACTATATAAGAAAGTAATGAAAATTTTAAACTATACATTATCACACAATATGTGTTAAATTGTTTATTATATAGACATAACATGCCCATATTGTCAATATAATTGTATTATTCTTATACGTTGCTATAATCACTGAGATATGTAGATGCAAACGCGGTAAATAAAACAAAATGGCCGCCGAATTGACCAAAATGATAATATAATTCAAATTACATACATTTATTCTTGGAGTCCAGTACAGCGCATGTCTCACGCGCTTGTTTACAGTAAACAAACTATTTTTATTAAATTCCCACGAACGAATGCACAGGTAACAGTTCATCACTTCATAGTGTAAAACAAAGTCCTCTGGTCTGTCTGTTTGTCTGTTCGCGATGAAGTCAAAAACTACAGAACGGATTTTCATGCCGTTTTCACCAATAGGTAGAACGGTTCATGGGGAAGGTGTAGGTATAATTTGTCAAGGTTTTCTTTTTATTATCAGGGCGGGACAACGTCTGCCGAGCCCGCTAGCTTAAAATAAAATAGCTCATTAGCTAGTTATCTGCCAGTGAAAGTCCCGTGAAAATCAGTTCAAGCATTTCGGATATTCTACTGCGGCCGAAGGCGAATAAAAAACCAAAATTACTTTTTATAAGGTCTGCTATCTACCAGTGAACACCACGTGAAAATCGGTCCAACCATTTTGTAAATAGCAATGCGGACGAAGCCGCGGACAAATAAAGTACAATATGTCAACCGCTATAATTTCGGCTATCTGCCAGTAAAATTCCCGTTAAAATAGGTCCAGCCCTTTTGGAGGTTACCCGGAACAAACAAACAAACAGACTAAATATAATAATATAAAAATATAGACAAAATATAAAAAAAATTTTTTTTGGTCATTTGTAGCCATATACATTCATCAAAAAGTTGTTATTTTAATTGTACATACACAAACTTTATTTTTATAATACGTAATAGATAACAAATATTGAATAGGAAAACAAAATAAGCTTTGAAAATGTTTGCGATAGAAACTTACCACGTTACCATGGCAACGTATATAATATTAACGCTAACGATATCTCTCAAAAGGAAAAAAGTGCCAGATTTTGAAACATTCTTCATTGATGCTCCGCTCCTATTTATCTTTGCGTGATGATATATAGCCTAAAGCCTTCCTCGATAAATGAGCTATCTAAAACCGAATGATTTTTACAAATCGGACCGATAGTTCCTGAGATTACCGCGTTCAACCAAACAAACAAATAAACTCTTCAGGTTTATATATTTGTGTAGATATATCTATACTAATATATAAAGATTTGTAAAAATCATTCGGTTTTAGATAGCTCATTTATCGAGGAAGGCTTTATGCTATATATTATCACACTAAAATCAATAGGAGCGGAGTGCCAATGAATAATGTTTCAAAATCGGGCATTTTTTTCCTTTTGAGAGCTGCTTTCGCTGCGTGTTAGCGTCAGTATTATATACGTTGCCATGACAACGTGGTAAGTTTCTATCGCAAACATTTTCAAAGTTTATTTTGTGTTCCTATTCAAAAAAAATATTCTACGTTAGTTTTGATTGCAATTTTTTATTCGTAGTCTATTACGTATTATAAAAATAAAGTGTGTGTATGTAAAATTAAAATAACAACTTTTTGGTGAATGGATACGGCTACAAATAACAAAAAAAATATTCCTATTATATCCTGTAGGTATTTTTATATTATTACATTTTCTCTGTTTGTTTGTCTGTTCCGGGTAATCCCCAATACGGCAGGACTTATTTTAATGGGAATTTTACTGGCAGATAACCGAAATTATAGCGGTTGACTATTCTATTTTATTTGTTCGCGGCTTCGTCCGCATTGCTCTTTCCAAAATGGTTGGACCGATTTTCACGGGGTGTTCACTGGTAGATAGCAGACTTGATAAAAAGTAATTATGGTTTTTTATTTTCCTTCGGTCGCAGTGGAATTTCCGAAATGCCTGAACTGATTTTCATGGGACTTTCACTGGCAGATAACTCAATATAAGAAGTAACTAAGACTATTTTATTTTGTTAGCCAAGACTTCGTAGTAGTGCTGAACTGTTTGTTACCTGTGAACTGGTCCGTGTGAAATTAATCAAAAATATGTTGTTTACTGTAAACAAGCGCGTGAGACGTGCGCTATACTGGATTCCAAGAATAAATATACATAATTGAAAATCATATATTGGTATGTAATTTGAATTATATTATCTTTTTGGTCAATTTGGCGGCCATTTTGTTTTATTTACTGCGTTTGCGTATACATAACTCAGTGATTATAACAACGTATAGGAATAACACAATTATATCGACAATATGGGTATAATATATCTATATAACAAAAGATTTGACACATATTGTTCGATAATATATAGCTTAACATTTTCATTACTTTCTTATATAGTGTTAGTGAGCACTGAGGTTGGTATATAGTAGGTTAAAGTTCCAGGTATGTTGCTGATGATAAATCCCATCCCATTCGATATACTATTGGTATTCACATATCTAATCTACACATTACATGTTACAGTAGATGGCGTGCGTGTCGTAGTTACAAATGTTTTTGAAAAAGTATTTCTGTAATGTACACACCTACTTACAATTTTACATTTCTTTAATACATTTTTAAAAAATGCGTCCGGAGCCGCGGGGGCAGCTAATATATATGTATATATAGTATAGTATATGTTATTTACTTCGATTATTTAATTTAATTTATTTAGTTATTTATTTTAATTTAGTTTAGTTTTTAGTTAGTTATTTAGTTATTTAATTTATTCTTTATTTAGTCACTGTAAATAGTATGCAGCTTACATGGACTATTGGATGAAGTTTCTCAAAGGGAAGCTCAGGGTAATGGGCATATATTGTATATGTTGGTGTCACTATCCCGGTCTAGATGTATTTACTGAAAATGTATACACCCTTGAGCTAGTTGTCAAATAAAATCGGCCGAGTGCCTTAAGCGCTCGTCTTAGTAGTCCGGTGAAGCTTTTAAGACCTTGCTAGATCAATAGCGTAGTCAGTTCGAAAAATAAAATAAAAATAATGAAAATGAAAATACAGACGAGTGCTAGACCAGTGGTCGAACTTCGACGATAGAGAAAAAAAACTTTTTCCAATTTTATTGATAGCAATAAAGCTCGTCAATAGCTACAAAACAAAGAAGAATGAAGAAAATCGGCTGAGAAGCAGAGTAAGGAGATGTTACCCTTTTCCCATTTATATAGTATAGATGTACAAAAAAAATATGTAAAAACTCCGATTTAAAAATACAAAAATGTCTGTCGATTGGGATTCATATTTTATTTCACTCGTATTTTTTATTTCACAAAAATATCAAATATTACGATTTAACGTAACGTTAAATTTCAATTATATAAATATAAATAGTAATTAGGATTTAAGTGATATTTATTTGGTTTACCTATGATAATTTATTACAGTTAAACAAATACATACTTATAAATAATAGTTTACATAATGAAAATTAATATGCGGCTCGTAAGATATAGTCGCTCGAGTAATAGTCAGGTAGATAATTTATTTCGCTAAGTTTGAAACAACTTGGTGTATTTATGTGATACGGCACTAACAGGATATAAATAGTTGAAATGTTGTCACATTTTCAGCTATAAATCAAATGTCAGAACCACAAATTTTATGATTTATCACAGAAAGGCGGTACTAACAGAATGAACAGAAATGTTTTTTACTTACAATTCACCTACGTAAAATGCTAACGATAAAATATGTTCTTGGTGATACTTTTACAGAATGTTAACAGATTCATTAACGATTATTTACAATGACTTGATATAAAAAGTACAATATTAGTGATTGACAATTTGATTGATGATATTTATCTACGCCAAAACACTGCCAGTTCGAAGAGCTTGTTCATTTCGCTCTTCATTTATATATTTTTCATAGGTATTCAACATTAAAATACGTACTATATTATTATAACTTTCCAAATATTAATTACTTTACAAACGGGGACAGTTTTCTTTTTGTTTTAAATTAAGATACTTAAAAAATGTATAGTATTAGTTTCTTTGTTTAATAAAGACAGCTCCCACATAGAGACCGAACCTTGAATCGCGAAAGAATACAGACTTATTTTTTGATACTTTATAAGGTTTCACCACAGTCTCACCTAATGTTAAGTGATTATGTGTATTTCATCTAAGCCTAGATAATAGCCTATCTAAGCTCTCACACACCTATGGGTGTTTTAATATACAGTTAATGGAAAAAAGTATAACACTCAGCACGGCAACCTTTTTATCCATTGCACCATGCGTACAGTATTATAGTAACGGCACGCTATCATGGCCGTTTTGACATTTATCCGCTCATGAAGTTTCGTATAAATTAATGATTACATTTGAAGGAGCAAATTGCTATCCTTTATTGTCAATAGTGACGTGCAGTTAGTCCTAAAATTTATCGAATGTATAATTTTAGGACTCTGTATTAATTTAGTACACTGACTTTTAAATTATATAAATGTATTTTTATATATTATATATGTAACTACTACTATATCTGACTATATAATATTGTGGCAAAAAAAAACTATTTTGTCACGTTTTTACTAAGAAAAAACAGCGCCACTCGTAGAATCCCTAATGGATTATAATTATTAATGTACTTATCTATAACACAATTTACTATTTATATTTTTCAAAATTCGAAATTATGTATTATGTCTGATGATTTATGTATTGGAATATATAGAATCGCTAGCCAGTAGAACTACCACCTCGGGCAAACTCCCGTCAATGCTTAATGCAAAATAATGCAGCATTTGATTATATTTTTTTCGAAAACAAGCCGACATTGCACTATTGTAATTTGTCAAAACGGCCATCATACCGTGCCGCTATTATAGGTTCAGTGCAGTGGGTAATATGACCAAAAACAGTAAGTCGATTAATTAAATAATAATAATACCCGAAAAGAGACTTTTGTTAAATAAACAGGAGTATGTGAGTCATTCGAAATAAATAGTATATACATACATACAACATCTCTGAACACGTGTTTAATATCAAACTGCTATATTATACACTAAACACTTTACTAAACTGTAAATATTAATGGAGACTTGTATTTACATTACAATCATAGTTGACAGACCGCCCTTTACTTGAATATGTCATGAGTTTGTGTTACAATTTTGCATATTTGAACAAAGTTCTACCGATATGTTCTGTAATACACTGTGTATTTATTGTAATAAACGTTTCATTTCAAAGTTGTATATAAAGTCATTAAAAATTAGATATTTTAAGCAGGATGGATCAACAATTACACCGCCGCAGTTCTATTGAATAAGCAACAATATAATTTTTTACAGAGTCTCTCTTCGTGCAGAGATATATGCGTTTCTAACATTTTCCGCAGGTATTCGAGGACAGAAGTAAATGCAGATACCACAATTCATTACCAGCTTTGTATTATACTTTTTGCTGAATGTATGTATCTACCATATTAATGTGGTACATGTAAAGAACTTACTGTTGTAAGACAAATTTTTAAAATTCGCAATATTGCATACTAGCTAGCTATTGCTCGTGCCTTCATTCTCGTGTAATGTTTTGTTACTCCATGGGAACTACTTGTTTTATGTGGAATAAAGTTCGAGCTATTTTTGATTGTAATTTTGTCATTAGAGAAGTCCTCTATGTGTTTGTAATAGTCGCATGAAAATAGATTCAGCCGTTTCGGAGAAATAATAACTACTTTGAGTTTATTCAAAATGTATAGACTAGATTATTATTTATTAATACCATGGGCATAACAGACTTGAAATAGATTAAACACACATTAAAAAAACAGACAATAATACATATTTATTGTGTGGTTCATTAATCATAAATATTCATAAAACTTCTTCATGGTGGATGACACCAAATTTCACTTATCACTGAAAGCAGATTATCGTTTCAACTTTGTTTACGTTTATTAAGTTGGAAATGGAGTGTTTTGATATTACCCTGGTAATAAATTTTGTTATTTTTGTACATTCTACTAACCGCAAAACATGCAAACCTTTCACTCAATTACGTTTATCGGTGAATTATGTATTTATAACGCTATCATTTAAATAAAGTAATCTTTTATACAAAACATAACCAACATTAAATATAAGGATATAACCTGTTACAAAAATATTATGCACATTAACTACAGTAAATCAAAAACAAGTATACTTCATATAAACAATCAAAGACCATGAGGTAAAATACAATTTATAATAATAGAAATGAAACTGTAATGAGGCCAAATCTATACATTAAATATTTTTTGAAAATTATAATCGGGATAGACTTTGTTATCGATATAGAAGCCAAAAATAATCTTTTTACAATTTTTGTCTGTCTGTCAGTCCCTGTGAACACGTATCACTCTGAAAGTACTAAACCAATTTTGACTAAACTTGACACAGTGATAACTAATTTTACAAGGTTACTTACATCTAGGATACTTTTTATCCCATAAAACATAATGTTCTCCAGGATAACGGACGAAATTCAAAAATTTGTAGTTAATGAAGTTCTTGACGGATTTTGGAAAATTTTCTTTGTGCTATATATAGCAGATAGATTAGCTAAAAATTTTAGTTATATTTCATCTCCTTACGCTACTTAAAAAAAAAACAAATAACAAAAAAAAATGATCTTTGGGTTCCGAACCGACGCCATCGTCGGTCCATATAATGTACAGTACGTTATAATTGAGTTACGGCTACATGACATTTCTATTAGTAATTATCAACCACATATGAAAAATATGTGTAAACGAAAGTGTTACTTATATGTTGTTACATTTATTTTATTGTATAAAAAAATGTTTGCTAAACAAAGGTGACAAGATTTTTTCCTAAAACACAAACCTAGATAATAGTTACATTGAATTTTAAAAGAGGAAACTCAATTAGAGTTCTGTCAGTACATGTGTTGTTTCGATATTTGATAAAATTAGTTTTCTAAATATTATTGAGTCTTGAAGTAGTTGGGTTCAACGACTTTCAGTTCACGCTTAAAATCTTTAGGTAATGCTGCCAACGGGTTCTAGGTTTATTTTAAATTTTTCTCACATACCAAGTGGGTATATGTTTTGAGTGCGTCCCTTGATAGTTTAGATTCACAATTGGAAGTGCTAGACGTAGCTGCAATCGGGTTTTAGGTTTTTTTTAAGATTATTTGCGTTTAAAAATACAATTGAAACTGGTAATAACTGATTTGGTGCAGGCGAAGTTGCACGGGCCAGCTAGTACAACATAAAGAAATAGAATCTAAAGACAGTACATAATATATGGCAAAATGCCATTATTTGCAATCGACCATTTGGCAAACTATTCACTGTTTCGCACTTCGTAAAAATAAATTGAAACCGCAAGTAAAAAATATATAAAAGATGATAATAACTATAAGTTTGCAGAGTTAACAGAGCGATATTGTAAAGGTTAGCACGTGTAAGGGTAATGTTTCTGAAATCATTAGACTTTTAAAACTAGAGTTTCAGTATTATTTATTTGGTGAGAGTACTTAAAACAGTCACTAAGTCAAAGAAAACACTATAGTGTACCATTTAATCTTTCTTAATATAATTTTTAACTAGTTCTGTTATTTAGACTATTGCCGTGTATTCAGTGTTAATGTTAGTTTAAAGGCCCCAAATACGGTAAATTCTACGATTTTTCATTAAACTCTATAATGTTCAAACTGTTAATGAAGTCCGAACACTTCTGTGATTATCGTTCATTTCGAACTTTCACTTGAATGGTGGATTCACTTAATAAATATTAGGATTAACCTTAATTCTGTCACCTGAGTCCTACGTTTTCGGTTTGGTTAAGTTGGACTTGTAATAAGACTGCAAGTCGGGCCCTGTTGAGGGTCCAACACTTGCGGTGTCGGATACAAGTATTGTAGAAGTAATCCCTGCCCACCCGGGTAAAGGGTGCGAGAAAAACACCGATGATGTTTAGTCAGTACAATTGAGGCAATGTCATTTACATTATGATACCCCGCGAAAAAAAAAACAAAGGGTTGGACTTGTAATAAAAACAAAGCAGGAGTCGACCGCGGTAGTGGACGTTGAGCACCACGTTGCCGGACCGCGATGGTTAATAAAAATAATATAAATTCTTAGATATACTGATAAAACTTAAGATTAATCAACATACGGACTTCTAAAGCTACATCTATATGATTAAAGTTAGTATAGATATGGCTTGTGAAAATTAGGATTACTAAAGTTAATTAAGAAGGTAATAAACTTACCGTCTGAGATCCATTGGGATAATAAACAAAGATATAGTACGCTGTGTACGTAGTATAGTCAAATTAAATAACAACAACGTAATCCCGCCTTAAATAATAGCAACAGGTCAGTCGTGATTGATCACCGTAGTGTGAATAGTATGGTCATTAATCACAGGCCAACGCTCCGAAGTCTGGACGCCAACCGGAACACGGCTGTTGGAATTCTCCTATGTGATAGTCCCGACAAGGTCACACCAGCCTTAGTACTCTATTCGTTGTTTTTATGCCCATTCGGTGGATTTATATGAGCATTTACTATCTACAGTCTTCTCAGTAGTAGGAAGCATATATTCCGGAGTTAAACCTACATATCGGACTCGTGTGTGTACATTAAAACAAAATGATATTAGCGTTGATGTGTAAGCTGAGTTAACGTACTCAGCTACTCTATACATGCTGCGGCACGTACTCAACAACATATTCAGTTTTTCATCATCCATCATATTTACCCATTAATTTTAACATACTTAGTAGCTCATTTTCCGAGAAAGCAGTAAATCAAAGTATAAGTAATTTACATACCTTATTGTATACATCTAAGAAGTTTTGCAATTAATGTAAAGAAAAAAATTGGTTGTCTGTAAAATCGGTTTACGGACGATAATTTTACGTGCTAACGACTCGGATACATCGGCCTATGGAGGGAAACAGAGATAGATGCGTCATAAGCCGAACTCTTGGCCGATCGCGCCTCTCTATCGCTTGTTCCGCGCTCTCGCTTGCATGCTCGGCTCAGGCGGAACGTGACAATAAGTCATGTTTTTTCGTGCGTACAGCCGGTGTTCATGGATTTATAAGACGTTATCAGGTGATTTTTTTTGTAATAAATAAATCTAAAAGAATACTATAGGGATTTTAAAATTCTTTCATGTATAAAAAGCTGCACTATCAGCGAGTAAAATGGTCTGTGTTTTTAAAGTCTTAACAAGAGCAAACCTTTTGGCTTTGACCAACTTACATTTACTACTATTAATGATTTTGTTCAAATTACTCGTTTTCAAATAGTATTTATTGTACTTGAATACTTAAAGTACCAGCGAAATTGAAATGATTAGGTATATATGTAGATTGTTACGAGTTATAGTGATTATTAACCGATACAAACATTGCATGCGTTGCAAGTAAGATGTAGTAGCTTTGTATAAAATATGACCATATTTTTTAGATCGATACAGTAATATAATAAGTAAATTAGTACAGATATACATAAATACAATAAGAAAGTAAATGTAATGTGTATGTACTTTTTAAATTTTTGTAAAAAAATTCTTGTAGGTGTCTAGGAATAAACAAGCACATTTCAATAAATTTTAGAAATGTCTATATGTTTGCTTAGACACACGTCACTGTTAAAATACTGCGTTCATGATAAAGCCGCTTCAAGAAAATCATAAAGCATATCTTCGAGTAACATTCAGTCTTTGTCTCATTAAAATCAGTTCGGTCTGTCAAAGGTTATTGTAATTTTGTTTATTATTTAGTTATTATTAGTAAGTTTATTATTATTATTAGTAAGTATATTTAATATAAGTATTATTATTAGTAATTTACATGAGGAAAATAGATAAGTATACATTCAGATGACTTTATTAATCACTGTTTTTATACGTAAGGTTCCAAGCAGACGAAGTTGTGGGCACATCTAGTATCATAAATAAAGGTAACAATGTTTTCAGCAATAGTTTGTCAATTGTGAATCATCATCAATCGTCAATACTAACATTTCCAGGAGTATTATTTAACAATCGTTGATAATAAATATCGGTGTTCACTATGCACAATGGACGTTTTATATATTTTATGAACGTGGAAATCAATGAACCGTTGCTGAATAAATGTGGTATCGTATCATCGTGAAACTGCGGTATTTTAAGTAGTTTTCGGTTCAGTAAATAAGCTGAAAAAATTCACAGCTTTCGCAGTGGAGAGTAAGTCGGACGCAATAACGGCAATTAAAACAGGGACGGCTCTAAGATCGGAAAGCAATATCTTTCGAGAACATACGATAATCAGAGAAACGAGTTTAATCACAATTGTTTTTTTATGTGACTGGAGGCAAATGAACGGACAGCTCACCTGATGGTAAGTAATCACCACCGCCCATGGACACCTGCGACACGCGGGGTGACATCACAGATGCGGTGTTGGCCTTTGAGGAAGGAGTAGGCTCGTTTCTTGAAGGCTTATAGCCTATACTGGTTCGGAAATGCTGCCGAGATCATTTTGCTTCGCTCCTTTTCGCTATAATTTTATTTTTATTATAGTATTCGTATATATAGCACGACTTACATGGTTTGATAAATTTTAACATATGTGGAGTCATTAATTGTCTAATATGTTTAGAAAAACAGTGTAATTACAATCAGTAATTGTACCTATTCCTAAAAAAAGATACTGTGGTCAAAGGCCGAACAATAAAAAAATTAAAAATGTTAGATAAAAAAGGTAACTTTAGAAGACCTATGTATGCTAAGTTAAGTCGAGGTAAGACGGTGTTTGCTAAGCGTGCCATTACGGCCACCCATTAGTTAATGGACGGCTCGACGGGTTAATGGTAGCAAAGGGCGTCACTTTATATGGGTGCTGTTCTGCCTCGCTTCCAATCTCACATCTCCCCTGTACTTAGAACATACCACAAACGAAATGTGATTACATATAACACTCGGATCTTGCGTTATTGACTCAAATTAATACAATTAACTTTATAGATATGATATTTTAAGGTGTGTAATAGTTTAAACAGATCCATGAGTAAAGGTCAAGATATATGGAATTGGATTATGTTTTCGTTTGTTACATTGACACTTGTTCAGATTCGCTTTTGTTCCTTGGTTTTCTTAAATTCAGGTTGTGAAATAATACATTATGAATCAAAATAACATAAATTAGCATTGTCATAGTATGTTTCTAATACCATTACAATTAACATCTTAAAGTAGGGATTATCATTAAATACATTTCGATGTCTTAGTAAATTTAATGCTGTACTTAAAAACCGTCTCCTTTCTCAATTTAATGTATAAGTTGTCATAACGTATTTTGGTGAAATTTTAGTTTATCACATAATAAAATTCTTCTAACATCAGCGATGATCCCGCAACTTCCCATATTGGGTAAAATAATTTTAGTTAATAACAACATTACATAAGGATAAAGAAACGATTATAACTAGTGGCTTATCCCAATAAAATTATGCAGCGCTTGAGATACCCTCTTTAATCTATTCCATAAACACAAAACTATTATTTACTTATATATCTTACAAAAAAATAAAATTGAAGCATTCGCTTTTATAAGTACGATATATTTGTAGAATAATTATAAATCTAAAAATATTATGAAATAAACTTACTTTTCACGTTTGGTTGTGTGTTCGCTTAGTTTTATTTGAATTACGTATGATTTTGGTACGGTTTTTATTATTGTTTAAAATATTTCTTACGGGAAGGCGTTTATGTATAATATTGTAGGCTTTTTCATCTCTAACAGATGATTCAAGTAGCATTCCGAAGGCACTTTCGTATGTTGTTTTCCACAGATACTACTGTGCCTGGGACAGACGACTTTATGGCAAAATGGGCTTACCCAGTACCCATGCCACCTTCCACACCTCCCCAGCAGGAACCACAGGAGAGATAAATCAGTACATGTGGTGCTGGTTTGGTCGGAGGTACCTGGCTCATGCTTAAGCGGGTTTATTACCAATTTTCCTTCTATTCAGAGTCTAAATGTTGGTGTCTCATGGTTGTGGATAATAGCGATTATAAAGGACTAGCAGGAGGGACGCTGTTTCTCCTATAAGCTCAACAAGGTAGAGGTTAAGGAAAAGGAAAAGGGATAAGGATACTACTGTCATGGAAAGTAAAGGGATGTGATTCTAGCAGCTAGAGCAGTCCGGGGTCGCGTACCCGTAGTGAACTCAATCGGCTGTCGGACAAATAACTGATAGATCCACCCTCTGAACGAATGTATAATATATATAATATGTATAATACACGTATATTATATTCATATAAAGTAGAGAAAAATCTACGTATTCTAAAAAAAATGTAAGGAGGAGTATTTGGGCGTTTACTTTGGTAATGTTGGCTAAAACACCTGAGATACATAAAAATAGTGTACTATATAATTGTACATTTTACAAATGCCTTCAGAAACGTCCCTAGAGTAGTATTGTATGTCTATCTTGTAAGGAGAATCCATAATAATCATTTTTATCTTTTACATAATATATTATAACAAAATGGTTGCCACACTATTTTGATTTATATAGCATTAATTCTTGTCAAATTAAATTTAATTACATTGAGCATTTAATGGATATTAATCAGACTTAAAATTACACGTATCTGAAAACAAGTTGTCTGGAAATTGAAAATTCCAACATAGCTTCTATGACTTAATTTTTAAAAGAATTAATTTAAATCGTCTAGAAACTTATAACTCCAGATTAGAACATTTACAATTGAACAAAGCCGATGCGGCTCGCTAGATACCTATAAATCGACCAAAATCTTACCTTACTCGTATATAACGATGTGGCTAAACAGATGTCAAGCTTTAGGGAGACTGACTCTTAAGTAAGGTTGTCAGAATGAACTTATAGGTGCTTGGCGATAAATTTACGATATAAGGTAGCTAACCGAAAAAGGTATGGATGGATTGTGTGAAAAATGATATGTGTATAAAAGTTGTGAATACTGAGATTACATCTGACAGGTGAGAGTGGAAAAGGTAAATAGGTTCTGCCGACTCTACTTAGGTGGGGTAAGGTTAAGAAGAAGAGGTAGTTAATGTAGATAAAGCGGGTATTGAAAAATGCTCAATCACCATGCACGCTTTATCACGATTTTTTATGACGAAACTTAGGCTCATTGTAGAATTTGAACGCAGCCATCGTCACTACAACGCAGATATATTTTCCTGGAATGAAGAATAAATGGAATATAATTTCTTAGATCACTATACGTTAGCTGCCTATATGTTACCTCTTTTCTAAATTACTTCACACGAACTAAAAAACGTTATTAAATATTACAATAATTAAACAGATAACTATATTCTCTATTACTGGTTTCAGCATGAGTGGGTCGCCTCGCCCGGGGTACTACCACCTTCGCATAGAAAACTGACGTGAAGTAATAGTGCTTGCATGGTTGCGTTTCGTTCGGTCAGTGAGAGCGCCGGAGGCACACTTTCTATTTCCCCCTCCCCGACCCCTCTATCCCCTCCCCCAAACATAGCCTGGCAACGCACTTGCGACTCTCATGATGTTGCAAGTGTCTATAGACGGTGATGATCACTTAACATCAGATGGCCTATTCGTTTGCCTCCTTTATCCTCTAATATAAAAAAAATATATATCAACGTGATATATCGATGGCGCCGAAACGTCGCATCTCTAAAAGTGCTCCTGACAGTAGACTAACCAAGCATCTAAAATCTAATGTTTATGGATTGCACGTACGTATATTGCATATTCGGTACAATCGATTACCCGTCGACTAATCTCCCTCTAAGCGGTCAATTAATCTTTAATAAATGAACGCTATTCAATGTTCCCCGGAATCGGTACGTTCTTTCTATATATCTATAGTTTGAAACATGCTTTGTATACCTATTTTATGGATCAGTATTTGATTTGGTGATTAAGTATTTCAGTTTGTTAGAGATTTATTCAATGTCAAGTTAGACTATGTACTACAACCTTTCCGAGGAGCCAACATCTGCTGGATCGGGTAGAAGTATCGTAGAGGTAGTTTATGCTCACCCAGCTTAAGAGTGCGAGAAGATCACCAAAGGGATTTAGATTCTCTCGCGACAAAAAAAAGGACAATAGACTATAGTACAAAAAAAAATCGTAATCTATTTGTATTATCTTCCACCAGCGGCTTCAAACTTATAAAATCCCTAGCTAGACTACATCCTAATTTACCCTAACTATATATATATATATATATATACACTTTTTTATTATAATGAGATTATTTTGTCGATTGTATATCTATCTACTGTCTATATATGTATGATGAAAATGCAGTTCCTTTGCCGCCCAATCATATCAAACCTACTAAACGTATCGGCATAGGACTATGACCATTCGATGTGGATTGTGGATTATTTCGTAGATGGTTCTAGGTTACATATATTTTGAATTCGATTAAATCTTCGCTATTTTTAATGCCCCATGAAGCGGATGGAAAGAAGTTTTATTACAGAACTGAGGGCTACAAGGTACAGACCAATATTCTGAGAAAATATAGCTATGTAATCAGCTATTTCTTTTTCTACAATATTATGTCTTAATAGCATTGCATCGATACTTTGTAAATAGCATATCATATTTCTATCAATTCGTATAGCTATAATCAACGTAACAAAAATGTGCTTACAAGTCAACAAAAACAACACAGCAATAAAAGTCTATAACATTTTGAGTAACGATTATATATTACGATTATATATATATTTCCGATCAAATAGGTTGTTCAGAATTTCTAATATCTGTAAATGGAACGCTGAAAGAAAGATTTTTAATCGTCTCGTTACACGATTGATTCCAGCTCATATTGATTTTGTGTCGCTAAAGGAAAATTCGAAATAAGTGCCATTGAGTCGGCAAAGTCGAGAAAGACCCCTATGACATTATTTATTTTATAAGTGACCATGAAGCATTTATATACATTTTATACATATCCTGCAGCCAATAAGTAGCTGAGTAGTAAAGATTAATAGGGCAAAGATAAATATTATGTGTCCCATACTCCAGACATATAAGAACTGAAGGGATGATTTAAGAACATTTGGTAGAAGTCCTAATCTAAACCATGCGAAGGCGTTACATCGACCATAAAACAAGAGCGTCTTTCCTATAAATTCATAGATAGCACCGAGGACGAAATGACAAACGTTTGTTGAAGTTATTGAAGAAATTCTACTTGAATATTTTAAAATTAATCTAATCCTTAGATAAACCAAAAATTGTTTCAATAATTTGTTCGCCTCCAATATTTCATTCACTCGTTTGATACGCTGAATTCTTAAATTTATATCATTATAGATTAAACTATCTGTGACCGTTTGTTATTATTTGTTGTAAAATAGTTGATTTAGAGTAAAATTAATATCGCGCGAATAATATTTCTGTTTAAATATATAGTGTATGCTAAATGCAAAAACGACGTATCATAGCAGTGATAGATAGGGTTTTGATTATTTTAAATTGTAATCTCAAAAAATCTATACAAAGCGTTCGACATGAAAAAAATGCGTAAATTGATATACGCCCTTTTTACATTTGGAACGCGATATGCAAATTGGTTTTAATAACGACATGTTGACAATGATATTATAGCTAAAAAGCTGTAGATACATTACCTACATGATATTTGGACAAAACAAATGGCAGTATAACGTACACACACGTAAAGTAATATTCTAAAGCCACACTGTCTTAGATAAAATATGGAAGATGGCATATTCTCAATATCGGTAGTGAAAAAGAAATAGTTATATGTTGCTTAGACATGGGCGGATTAACGGGGCAGCCGTCAAAAATACAAAAATAAACTAGCTAGTCAAGGTTTAACAAGGCTCTATCGAAGCGCGTAAAGTCAGCTATCTGCCAGTGAAAGTCTCGTGAAAACTGGTCTAACTGTTTTGGAGATAGCATTGTGGGGGAAACCACGGTTAACAGCTAGTATAAACTAAAATTGCTCGAATTACTTTTTATAAGATCAGCTATCTGCCAGTAAAAGTTATGTGAAGATCGATCGAATCGTTTTGAAGATAGCACTGCGGTCGAAGCCATGGTTAACAGCTAGTATAAACTAAAATTGCTTAAATTACTTTTTATAAGATCAGCTATTTGTCAGTGAATGTTATGTGAAGATCGATCGAACCGTTTTGGAGATAGCGCTGCGGGCGAAGCCACGGTTAACAGCTAGTATAAACTAAAATTGCTCGAATTACTTTTTATAAGATCAGCTATCTGCCAGTGAAAGTTATGTGAAGATCGATCGAATCGTTTTGAAGATAGCATTGTGGGCGAATTCACGGTTAACAGCTAGTATAAACTAAAATTGCTCGAATTACTTTTTATAACATCAGCTATCTGCCAGTGAAAGTTATGTGAAGATCGATCGAATCGTTTTGAAGATAGCACAATGGGCGAAGCCACGGTTAACAGCTAGTATAAACTAAAATTGCTCGAATTACTTTTTATAACATCAGCTATCTGCCAGTGAAAGTTATGTGAAGATCGATCGAATCGTTTTGAAGATAGCACTGCGGGCGAAGCCACGGTTAACAGTTAGTATAAAATAAAATTACTTAAATTACTTTTTATAAGATCAGCTATCTGCCAGTGAAAGTTATGCGAAGATCGATCGAATCGTTTTGAAGATAGCACTGCGGACGAAGCCACGGTTAACAGCTAGTATAAACTAAAATTGCTCGAATTACTTTTTATAAGATCAGCTATCTGACAATGAAAATTATGTGAAGATAGATCGAACCGTTTTGAAGATAGCACTGCGGGCGAAGTCACGGTTAACAGCTAGTATAAACTAAAATTGCTTAAATTACTTTTTATAAGATCAGCTATCTGTCAGTAAAAGTTATGTGAAAATCGATCGAACCGTTTTGGAGATAGCATTGCGGGCGACGTCACGGTTAATAGCTAGTATAAACTAAAATTGCTTCAATTACTTTTTATAATGTCCGCTATCTGTCAGTGAAAGTCCCGTGGAAATCGGTCCAACCGTTTTGAAGATAGCATGGCAAACGAAGCCGCGGTTAACAGATAGTCTAATTTAAAGTAGCCTAAGTAACGCGCTGTAATTTTTTCTATCTGCCAGTGAAATTTCCGTCAAAATCGGTCTAGCCGTTTCGAAGATTGCCCGGAACAAACAGATAGACCGACAAAAATTTTAAAAATTGCATTTTTGTTATCAGTAGCGTGTATACTTTCACACCCAATCAGTAAAAAAGTGTTATTTTGATATTACATACAGACACTTCATTTTTATTATATGTATAGAAGATATCTGAAGGGGCTGATGGGCCGTGTAAATAGCCATAAATATAACCAGGATATACGGTAAAAATAAATTGAGAGCGTAAGAGCGGTTGGTGGTGGCCTTGCCTATAAATAAATAAAATAACGAGAACCCCAAATAAAAGCGTGAACAGACCTGCAACTCAACACGTGGTATGGAGCAGCGGCGTCCCAGGCGAAATGTGCGGTGTCTGCGGATTTGAGCGGGTGAAGCGGAGCTGATGATATGATGTACTAACTTGAAGATAATCACAGAGAAAAAAACTTAAACCGATAAAACACAATGTTTTTCGACGGCGGCGGTATAAAGCGAACTGTCAGGAAAAAACAAAATCGGTGCGGTGCGTGAAATTTTTAAATTGTTCCATTATTCTTCTCATTTAATTTTTTTTCCTTTTTCAGTAATTTTGACGGCCAGGAAGCCTGCATGCTCCGTACTCGATTAATGAGGTACAGACCAGAAACACATCTCATTATTTGGAACGCAACTATTAAATTTATTTATAAGAGGCCAACCAATATCTTTGACTATTGAACGGTACGTAAGTAATATGCTGCAACTCCACCTAGTTACAAGAAAATGGTTAGTATAAAAACGTTTTCCATGAAAAAACACCCAACTGTGCAAACTGTAATGGTCGTCGGTCAAACGGTGTTGAATTTCATTAATTTCCTATTTAGCAACGAACATTTTGATAATTGATTAGCGTATTTAAGTTTATATCGTAAAATCATAGGACACTGAGTGAATTACCTACATTCATATTATTTTACTATATCGGATATTCCCATAGATTTCTCAACTAAAGAATGTCTAGGAGATAACGACGTTGGCATAAAAATGAAGTATTACTGGATGAAATGTGTGGCTGTCATTCCTAGCAATTCGCGCTTAGGATGAAAGTATTAAGTTATGTATGGAATCCCTCATAGGGCTTTTATTAGTATGAATTTATTCTGAAGAGCTTCAGAATAGCTCTACTGTCGACTTTTTTCTATGCACGTGTGTATGTCGTATAACGTTGATAAAATATACTGACAGTACTCATTTAAATGTAATATTTAGCATTATAGTTTTATTAATAACTAGCTTCTGCCCGCAACTTTGTCCGCGTGGTATAGTTACTTTGGGATAAAATGCAACGGAAGCTCTGAAAAGGAAAAAAACCCGGGTTTTGAAACATTCTTTATTGGTGCTCCGCTCCTATTGGTCTTAGCTTAATGATATATAGACTTTCTCGATAAATGATCTATCTAACACTGAAGAATTTTTCAAAACAGACCACTAGTTCATAAGATTAGCGTGTTCAAGGAAACGAATAAGCTTTACAATATTAATATAGATTACTACTCTTCTCTTATACTTACCTCGAGCCGTCATTCAAATTACAATAACTTTTACCAACATTTCATAATTTGATTTAGAATGACATAGGTAATTGAATATGTAACGAGTTCCCTTAACGACTTCAATATTATATGCAAATTTACTTAATACATATGAGATTCATGATCGAAATTTAAACAGGCCGTGTTTAGAACGTAATTATCCAACATGAAAGTTTTACTATAAAGTATGTTATTATTTTCAATCAATTACATGCACATGCATATTACTTCAGGTAATAGTATATCTTCTTTTAGACCACAGCTGTTCCGTTTTATAACTTCTTGTCGTGTTATCATTATTATATCAACTATAATGTTATTTATATTCAATGGGCTCTTTAAAAATTGTGAAGTATAGATTCCTTTTAAAAAATACCCTGTAATAAAACCTCGTTAAGAATCTGAGAGAAGAAAAACACCATTACATGATGCTAAACACAATTCTGAGATAAATGGGACCGAAACCAAGGAAACCTTGTTAAAATGTAACAACGCAGGTTGTGGTTTCGGTTAATAATGCCTATCACAGGGGATGTGGTCCGTCAGGGCACAGTGTTTGTTGGAGGCATATCCGAGCAATTCCCATATTTTCAGCTCCAAGCTCAGTAAGGGGTTTATCGGGTTTATAGTTCATAAACCCTATCACTGTCTTCCTATCACTTGTGGCAGTTGGTTATCTATGTCAAGTTTCCCATTGTTAAAAAGTTCTCTCAGAAGAATGACGCGCCAATTAATATAAATTGGCTCGCATAATTTTCCTATTAAATACTCAGCAGTACCAAGTTACTTATAATTTACTATCACTAACTTCGCATAGAGTTGCAGCACAGTTATAAGTTACTTATTGGTTGCAGAACAACTTATTATAAGCCAAGCTACATGCTTGTTAAAAACCTGACATCATACGTAACGATCTTTTCCAGTAGAATTTCCTAAATGTATAAGAAATGAATTCTAAAGATTTTGTTGTTGTAACATAACGAAGTTATAATTATAACGAAGTTGTAACATAATGAAGCATAATACTACGGACATTAAATAAAGTGTGTTTTCATATTTTTAGTAAATAAAGTGTTACTACATTCATGATGCTGTTTAAAACAAGTACACTATTAAATGTAGATTATAAGGTATATCTGTAATGCCATACAAAATTTAGTTCTCTACAAAATTATTTTTTTATTGAATTGTTAGTTGAGGCTCCAATTGGCGGTGACTTTGACTAATTTACGTAAATTATTTTAAAGAATATAAATACATAAATTATATTTTTAACATATAATAAATTGAAGTCTTTCGACGTCTGAAATATTAGCTTTATATATGTTACGCTAGTTACCTTTGATAGCGACATTTGGTAGTCAGATGACGTATCGTATTGTCATTATACAATACTAGACGAACATGTTATCAGAGTGGTCACAAAAATTTAATAAGAAGCTAGTAAAATGTATTACAGTTACAAAACCTTCAGAGCGTCTATCTTTGATGACAACATTTTTTTAAGTGTTAAACAATTTCACAGAGATACTTATAATTCAATGTTATACGAAGTACTTATACTTAGTTACTTACTAGCGATGCCCGCGATTTCGTCCGCGTGCAACCTTATGTAAAAAAACAGTGATTAATAAAGTCATGTGAATGTATTAAATCCATTTACTTGTCTACTTTTCTCTCGTACTAACACCGCGTCGCCATTAAAACTACAATACCTTTTGATAGAGTGGACCAATTTTAACGAAACAAAGACTAAGTTGCTCCCGAGGATATGCTTTACGCTTTTCTTGCTGAGGGTGTATTGTGAACCCAGTACTTTAGCAGTGATGCGTGTTCATACTAACAGGCAGACATTTCTAAAAATGATTGAAATGTATTCTATTACCTATTCCTAGAGACAACGCAAAACAAGCGACAAGACGCAACATTTTTTTCTCGAAAATCGAAAACGTACAGACACATTATATTTACATTATTTTTATATGTATAGATTACTTTGTTTCCTTATTTTGCTATGATTATGTTAAGGGCCGCTTGCAATGGTTCTTTATCAACAAATACTCTTATAATTTTATTGAAATACCATTTTTTTTCTATAGTACCATAATAAATAATAATAATGTGTCACTGCTTTACACTTGGTTATTTATACCAACAACAATCTGCGTACATACTTATCCTCTTATATTCTCTCAACGTGACCGAACCATCAAACTCATCTCGACTTTTATCACAATGATATTTGTCGCAAGGACTTTGATTAACATGTTTCCATCTTCCTCTTTGATCGCGGCCATGTTTTGAAGTTAATGTCTTTTATTTTGGTCTTAACAGTTTCCATTCTCATTTTTATATGCCATTTTTATAATGAAACAGTAAAAGATATTTAATTACTTAAATTTTCTATACAATGTAGATTTGTTGAATTTAATTTGCTAACTAAATATTTTGTTTCATAAACCAATCTGTTCACAGACTTATTTATATACTTGTATGGAACTACGCCTTTTCAACTTATATGTTTTCACTATATCATCATTACATATTATAAAATAAGCATATAAAGTAATAATAAATAATAAGTATAAAATAAGCGTCTGTCCGTCTGTTCGCGATAAACTCAAAAACTACTGAACGAATTTTGAATGAATGAGGAAGGTTTAGGTATATAATTTGTCAAGGATCTTTTAATAATCGGGACGGGACAACGTCTGACGTGGCCGCTAGTAAATCATATTTCTTATATACTTTTCCACCTTTAGATTTTGACGGGGTGAGTGAAGTAAATGATAACACCGGTCAATACGATTTTTGGGTCTAACTTCTACATGTTAAATTTTGGTTTCTCCTACGACAAAAATAAGGAAAAAAATTTTTTTTCTAATTAAAGTTTGCTTTTGTAGAAACTAGAACAATTTTTCAATTTTTCGGCAAAAATTATTGATTTTTATATTTTTTCTACACTTCCATTGTAAATTATAATGAGAAAACATTTTTTTAGATACAAGAGTCTTTTTTATTCAAGATTTGTGATAAACAATAACATATAGTTGTAAAATAACAAGAAACTAATGTCTAAAAGTGAATATTTTTCGTATTTCTTTTATTCTCGTATGAGCTCTCTCGTATTAAACCCCAAATGTAATCTCCCATCATATTCTCGTTATACTGCCCTTGATATCGCCGTTCAAAGTCCATCACATCTTGGTGAAAACGTTCTCCTTGTTCCTCGGAGTAGGCCCCCATGTTGTTTTTAAATTCGTTCAGATGTAGTAGTAATCTTTTGTTTATGAAATAAATTAAATCATACTTATCGTCGTAAATCAGACCAAAGCAAACTTTATGAACTAAATATGAATATTTAAGTGTTTTTCAATGTCTAGAATCAAAATTTAAGCAAGAGAACAGAAACCCAAAAAAAAAATTTTTTTGTTGACCTGTGTAATGTGTAATTAATACTTAATGTCACACTAAATATTTTAATTATTTTATTTTATTTGAACTTTTTGCATTACATAACAAGCAATAAATAAGTTTAGCCCTGCTACTTTTAATCATATAATAACTCATATGAGCTACGACACGTAATTCAAAGAGTGCAATTACTGACTCTTTTACAAATAACGCGTCGCATAAAATAATTATAGGTATTTACAATTACATATTCAAAGAATCATACATACTCTCGTTATTGTAAAACACAAAGCACGAAAATCAATCTTTACTATTGTTTATAAAAACCTCTAAGAAAAATAATTAAAATGTGCCAATTTTACGATGATCCAATATCCGAAATTATATAACTACATTAATACATGTGTAAAACTATGTCTGTACATAGAGTTTTGTGAAAAATTCTGTGGTGGAAGACTTTCATAAATGACAGTGACGGCAAATATAACATTTGTTTGTCTGTCTGTATGTACGGATTACTTACTAACGGTTAAATCGATTTCTATAAAATTATGTACACGGATATATGACAACATTTCTCAATCGATGGGGTAAAATAATTATCAAAAACACTTTCACAAATCTGAAAAAAATCAATTACAAAAATAAATTTCTCTTGATTTTGATTTTAAAAAATACACTTTAGAAATAACCATATTTTTGTAACTCACAAATGTTTTATATTTCAATAAAATTAAATACTGTATCGAAAGAATTACTACATAAAATGGTGTAGGAAGTTGTCAGCAGTTATTAGTATATATACAATTTCTGTTCATATGCCCTTGTTTACGTTATGCCATGTATGTTAGAAAAGAAGATTTACGTGAATAGAATTACATGAGGACGGCAAACATGCTTCCAGCGCGTTTTCCCGCAGGGCAATATTTATTCAGCCGCCACTTGTATTGCTACTAAAAAATTTAAAAATACAGAAGTATGTAAAAGAATAGGTGTAATGGAAAAATAACTAATTTTAACTCATCCATATATTACTAACCAGCTATCAGGCCAGGTTTCGCACAGGGTTTTTAAGAAAGGATATGAGACCAAACCTTTAATTTACAATACTGCCATGCAGTGAAATAGAACGATAACTGAATATAAATCTTCTATAAATCTTCTTGGAGATCTCCCTATTATCTCACTCACTCACTTTTTTGTATGATTTTTTTTATTTTTCCGTAAGATTTTTCAAATATTTCCTTTCACACAAATCTTGTCCAGTCAAACAAAGACAACAAAAAAAAATGAGTGCGTGTAACCGTCACACGCGATTGAAGTAAAACTTGTTATTTAAGTTCCGAATTAGCTGATAGATGGCACTAAAGATAATGAAGCTTTGATTTAATTGGTTACTTACTTATACATAATTCATTCTATTGTATGATTTTTATTATTTTTTATTTTTTCAAAAATTTTGATTTGATTTGTATATAAACTATTTATTGACAAAATCAAAAACATTTAAAAATCCGGATGGTACAGAAACGTGACGCTATATTGCCGTAACGGACGTCCGTTGCATTGTCGTCCACTTAACGTAGTCGCGCCTAAAGACGTTTTACTTCAAAAAGAATTAGCCGAATAAGCGCAGCCGTTCTGAATTGATTCGCGTACATACATTCAGCATTTGATTTTTGTTTATATATAGATAAAGCCGTGCAGGATGAATCGTTTGATCCTTACAGTACTGAAATTCATATACGCATTCCAATTAAATTAGTAGTTAATTTTTAGTACTAATAGAAAAATCGACTAACGGAAAAGGAAAATGGCGATTACTCTCACGATTTATCTCGGATAAAAAAACGCTTTTCAAACGCGATTGCTCTTTCATGCCACTTTGATTGAACATTTTTTTTAAGCCGGCTACTCGGCCAAAGTCATAATCGACACATCTCTAAAAATTATTCATTTTTGTTCGTGCTTTGACGTTGCACTGAACACGATCAGATGATCAATGACACCGTCATAGCGCGCGCATTAACAAAGCCGCGGAATAGATTCAATATAATTGTTGTGTTTCTCTGGATAATTAGGTCAAATATTAAGCACTTATTATTTTTTATAGATTTAGAACGAGATGCGAGTACTGAATAACCTGTGTCAATATTGCGACGGACTAACCAGTCGCGCGGTATGTTACATAAGTAGCGAAAAGTCGACGTATGCTAATGAAGTCGTAAGAAGGAGTTTCCAGGCGCTTATATTGATAACACAGGGTAAAGCATATGACATACTTAAAAAAAATTATTACAGTATTCTATATCTAAAAATACCTAAACATAAGTCCGCGATGGTGTATAGTCTATCTAAAGAGTATAAGTCACAGAAATCAATTTTGTTTTTTACTTATTATTAAAAAATAAATCCAGTGAAATACTTTAGTTACGTGGGACATGTAAAGTAGATAAAAATTGCCCTTTACAGCCTATTACTTCAATGAATATCATGAACTGTAAATATCAAATTAAAAAATGATGTGTTATCACAGAAATATTCACCCTAAAAGCTCTTCGCGATTATATTACTAACTAGCTGTGCCGGCGACTTCGTCCACGTGGAACCTGATGTACAAAACAAACACTAATAAAGTCATCTGAACGTATTTAGTCCATTTGCTTATCTACTTTTCTCCATCCTTAAGTTGCGGCGCCATTAAAATTACAATAACTTTTGATAGAGTAGACCAATTTTAATAAAACAAAGACTAACTCCCGAGGATATGCTTTATAATTTTCATATATGAGGTTTTGTTGTGAACCCAGTACTTTAGCAGTGATGTGTGTTCATACAAACAGACAGACAGACATTTCTAAAAATGATTGAAATGTATTAAATTATTTATTGCTAGATACCTGCAACAATTTTTTTCACGAAAATCGTAAATGTACAGTCACGTCGGATTTACATTCTTATTAAATGTATAGATGTGACAAGTATGGAATACATCTATCTATGTAAACAATATTGGAATTATAAGACAACATAATAATAATAGATATCATTATTAACCATATACAATAAGAATTTTATTAAGTTGTGACATTTTAAGCATTTCTGATTCAACACAATAAACAACAAAAAACGCCGGCGATCAATACCGTGGTACATTAGTTACAAAAATGAAAAAAGGTAAAAAAAGAGTTGTTATAGATGATAATAATAATGGCAGCACATATTTATTTTACTATATATATTTACTTAAAATGGTAGAGTACTCGTTTTTAGGACCTAAAGCTAAAGTTATGTTTTTTGTACATTATCGAATCCCATAATAGGCATGTGCTTACTGTTAAAAAGATCTAGTCTCTATAGCATGACATAGGTAGTGATGTAAAATACTTGGATTACACGTTTTTATCAATTTTATTACCAATGTGGAGAGATAATCGCACTAATCTTGATTTATAGCACATTCATCTCGCAATTTATCGCTCCATCGGGTAAGGATTATGATTTGATATACATTCGTAAATTACCTTTTAGCGAGAATAGTTATAGAGGTATATCGTGTTCATAAATACAGTATTTTGTAAATTGTAACTGATTCAATAATGGCTATTTCATTTAAAAATGACCCTCCTATGGTCACTCCTTGTTTCAGGCTCATTAAGACCAGTAACAGTTTTTTAGGTAATAGTGTTAGATTTTATAACAAAGTCCCAAAACACATTACAGATTTGCCAGATAGTAAGTTCAAGTGTTATGTCAAGCGGATCTTAATACATAAAGACTATTACAGGGTGGATCAATAAGTGAACGATTTGCGACGTCTGAAAATGACGCCTCTCTCTGTGCATCCACCAAAAACAAATGTAGCTTTATATGTCTATTCTGTTGTAATAATCAAAAAAATATGTTATATATTATGAAAAGATACACCAGATCAAGTTTCTTGCTGGTGCTTCTCGATGATTGGGCTGTTTTTCGAACCGTTGGTAGTTTTGACGTTGCCTTCTCAGGGCCTAAATTTAATAAAGAGTATATTGATTTAGATTTTTATGAAATTTTTTTTTAATTAATTACGGTAAGAGATTATTGATTACAATAAGCTTCGTATGAATCCTTGCGCTTTTGATATTTTTATCTTTTGCTTTGAAACGGGCTTGGTAGTTATGTTATAGAAAATCTTGTTAAAAAAATAATATTCGATTTTTCACGACCACATTTGCCATGGAAGGGAGTGATATCCAATGGAAGTGAACTGTTGATGTACTGACGATAGGTCGCCCTAATAAATAGAAATACATCCATCGAGACTATGAAGAACGAAAAAAGAAAACGATAGAAACTACTAAACCCACTGGAAAGTATTAATGCATGTATTATCAGCAACTCACTTAAGGTACGATCACGAGATGCTACGGCATCGGTCGGCGACGGGGCAATGTTTTCAAAAATCAAAATCAAAATATCCTCTATTCAATTTAGGCCCTGAGAAGGCGCTTATGATCGTCAAAACTACCACGTAATATATGTGTAGTAGTAGTAAGCACAATGTAGTGGTCGTTGTTTCATAATAATATATGCGAAGGATATTCTTTGCATGTTCCCATGCTGATGTATAGTTTGACGTTGTGGGCCGAGAAGATAAACCTAAACTTTGGTCGCATGTCTCAAGCGGCTCCGGAGTCCTCGACCTCTAATACGATGCATTAGTCATTCGCATGATAAATACACTAATCTATAGGAACTTTGTCTCTACTATTGTGTAATTATGTATTTACATAAATGTAACTATTTAGTGCATTCAGCAGAGCGATTAGTAATTGTGAATAGTGTTCATTTAAAAACTGAATAACTCAAAATAGAAAGAATGACCGATTAATTATATAGGAAAGAGTCACTTCTACTTAAGTTAAATTAAAATTTTTGTCTCATGTTTAATTTGTGTAAACGGATTTTCGTGCGGTTTTTCACCACTATCTAAAGTGATTCATGCGGAAGGTTTAGGTATATAATTTGTCAAGGTTTTTTTTTATTGTCAGAGCGGAACAACGTCCGCCGGGTGCACTAGTGTGTTTATAAAAAGGAAATCAATTATGATAATGACAATTATAAATAAATAAATGTCGCGAGAGTTAACAATCCTACAAAAATCGCGAAAAACATGCTTACACAATTCATATCTGACATAAAAATAAACTTGGTCTCCACTGATTTGTAAACCTACGTTTCGCGGTTATAAAATAGAGATGGACTTGTTTATAATAATAAAATGGATATTATTGATCGTGAATATGAAGTGTGAGTTCAAAGAAGATAAAGTGTCGATTCCAGAACATAAATATTGACATTATCTCTGCGATGTAAACATTTCATCGGAAACGTAAAATTGCCCGCGTCGCGTCGTATCGCAACTGTATATTTGTGATCGTATTCTACGAGTTATTCAACACACGTCAACAATCTCTTTTATGAGGGGAAACCGTGGAGACGGAATCTTAATAGAAGAAGATATAAATAAAACGATTCATTTGCAGTACATATTTGAAGTAATCTATACTAATATTATAAAGAGGTAAAGTTTGTGAGTTTATGAGATTGTAGGGGGTAATCTCAGGACCTACTGGTACGATTTGGATTTTTTTTGTTATATAGCTCATTTATCGAGGAAGGTTATAGGCTATATATCCTCACGCTAAGACTAATAGGAGCGGAGCACCAATAAAAAATGTTTCAAAATCGGGGTTTTTTTCCGCTTGAGAGCGTCCACTGCGTTAGCCCAAAGTAACTATTCCACGCGGACGAAGTCTCGGGTAGAGGCTAGTATATTATAAAATAAAGTGTTCTGCCACGTATGTCCGTCTGTTCGCGAAAAAGTCAAACACTACTGAATGGACTTTCATGCGGTTTTCGCCAGTCGATGAAGTGATTCATGAGGAAGGTTTAGGTATATAATTTGTCAAAGTTTTTTTATTGTCAGGGCGGGATAACGTACTCCGGGCCCGCTAGTATCTGATAAGGCCTAATGGGTTCACCACTTCAAAGACGCGATACGACATAATCTGAAGCAATGACGGCTTTATTTACATATTGGTTGCGCCGCTTTATGTATGTTTGAAAATTCCCGCATTATGGATTAAATCGCGTCACTTTGAAGCCCGACCAATTAATTGCGATCAGGTCACGCCACCTTTCTAGTCTTGCCCAATCACATTTCCCTTTAACTATGGCACACGCCCGCGCCGCCAATAGTTTTCGATTGCGGCTGCCAGTGTTCGACTGTTGCCGCCATTGTGTTAGTTTCGACTGCTATCGTCTTGTAGTTTGCGCGCCGGACAGTCTTGTTGTGTCCGCGCCGAGCCACGCCGCATGCTAACATTTTGAGTTTTTGCATGGTCGAGTGAGAAATAAAAGCATCGCTACATACGTGCCGACATATATTATAAACAATAAGTGTTGTGAGGGAGGAAACCCAGTGGAAAGAAACGAGAAACACCTAGCCGGCTAGCCACGTGGAGACTGCATCGCCGCGAGGTATGTGCCAAGTTTCCTTCCTACCCTGGTCTCCCTAGTCGTAACTGATCGCAATAGTTCAATATCAATATAGCACCCCCGCATATACAGTCCACTTAAATTTACCATAGAAATCCCCGCACGCATGCACCCTCCGGTGACGTCGACATCGCCGCGGCGTCACCACATATTTATTTCAAATGATTTGCCTATCAGTCTTTCAAAAGTGGGTGTGCATATTGTTTATTGAACAGCTTGTCAAATATTCAATAACTTCTAATAAAATTCACGCAGTATACAGATTGTGAATACTCTTGAAAGAGTTCCGAGACTCGGCTAATTAGATATTGACTGGAAACAAGTTCCGCAGTCGTGCTACCGAATGATCGATCGGGAAAATTAGTTGAATAAGTTCGTATATGTGTGCTCACATTTAATAGTCTAGATTAAGCAAGTATACCTAAATATATAAATGGATGCTGGTATATCTGAGATCGGTAAACTCCAAAAGTGTTTGACGGATTACAATAAAAATGGGAATTGTTAAATGGTTTTTTTCTATTTAGAAGATTTTTCTTCTTATTCGTCTTACTATGACTCTTTACTAAGTGGTGCTGAGCTATATTTTATTGTTAACAACAACTTGTAACTAAACGCGTCGTCGCAGTCGGTTGTTAATAAATTATATAGTAAAAAACTTTTTCTTATAATTATGAGAGCTCGCATACTGAAGTGGCCGTCGACCCCAACCCTCGAAGTTTCTCTACTAGTTTACACATAGTCAATATATATAGTCAGTGCCTTCAAATCAAACAAGTATTAATTTATTATTATTTCGACGCTCCCTAAAGATAAGAGGAAGCTAGCTAAATTTACAAATTTCTTTATTAAAATGCGCTATATTTATAGAACCTGTCAACTTTTATAATACAAGTTGCCAGGGTTGTCCAATAGTTGAAATGTCAATAAAGAAAACTCGACCACTCTGTCTATATAACAGTAATTCAGATCTATGTATAAGTTCATAGCTAAGTATATAGACATAACCATTTCAGCTGAATATAAATTGCTCACAAGGCAAATATTACATAAATTCTCATTTTACTCTGCGCGTATCCTTGACTAAGTGCTACCTTAAAAATATATACGTAAGAAATTATTAAAAGGTATAGAAAGAAAGCAAGATGTGTCGTAAAGACACACGATAGAAATGAATCTTTTGTATTACAGGAAAAGAAAGAAAGCAAGAAGAGCGTATATCTCACTGTGGTTCAATATCTAAAGGCATGCAAGACACTGCTTCCACTTTACCCGACACATTGTTTACCTCTACCACTTTTATCAAAGAATACGAAAGATAAAAAGTTTCACTTTAATAACACTGAATTCAGGCCGGGTTCCAACACCTGCCATATTGTTATTTTGTAACAAATTTGCTCATTTATCAATTCCAAGCCTAGTCTTCACGATGCGATACGATCCGGTGAATATCAGCTACTCACTAAAGATTCCGATCCACCTTTACAAATGTCCAACGAAAAAAAAAATACTGGTATCATGTAGCCCTTGTTAACTGGCGATGGATAGTTTTTGACGTAACGGTGGAAGCCCTATCAATCCTATATGTCACTTTTATAAATTGAGGAATATCAAATCACTCCCAATATGTAACATCTGGAGATGTCATCTAACATAGCTCATCTTTTTCAAAGAAGCGGAATTTCACGCTTGCCTGCGTAACTCAGGGTACCTTACTTAATTTGAACAGACTACACGAGAATTCTAAATGGAGTTGAACTATGCGAAATATATCTTCATCCAACTTGTACACGATATTAAATAAATCGTGCCGCTTTATCGTAACTGGTTAATCAATATTTAAGAACTGTGACAATTTAACTGCACTGAGACATAAAATATAGATTAATTAATTCTCCAGCGTATTTATTTTATTCATCGCATTTATCTATATATCTCATATTCCTATATAACGTGTTGAAAATTTGTTTATATGATTAACATTTATAAAGAAAGGTTTTCAACGAATTATCTCAAATTACTTTTATCACAACAAGAAAGTTACAAAATGTTCTAATTTACGAAAGTGATACAATGGTATAAAATTGAGATTGTCAATAGTGTTCGGAGTTATAAGAAAACATTATATTTACAGACTAATAAAAGTAATATTTTTTGAGAAAAAGTGCAAATATCATCATAAGTCTCAATATTGTTTTTTATATGTTGATGTTGAACTACTTTGTTACGTAATAACCAAGTCAGAGTTAGTTGTATAATACGGTATTAATAACATAAAAATTTAAACAAATGTGAAAATAGTTACATAGATTAATTATGAAAGTCTATAGTTTGCCGTTATTTTACGCATCATAATTCATTTCACATCATTTCTATCGGAATTCTTTATATTATCTATGATAACTGTTTATTATTTATGTTTTTATTTTTGTTTCCATGCATATAACATTTTTATGCAGTGTTTATATTCGATTCGTTATTTTATTTTATTACAATTAATTTTGGAAGTGTTACTGATAGTTTTAGTAGGCCGTCAATTTTGGTCTACAATTTTTTTTTTGGCAACCAGTCTTCTAGTAGACTATTACTGCCATTGGTCAAGTGCCATCTTGTTAGAACTTTCCTGGGAGTTTTTGTGGCAAGTCAGAATCCATGCTCCGTGGTATTATTTCCGATCCACTTCATCCGCGCACAATAACTAAACTATATTACATAAAGCACCACCAAAATTACACAATATAGAGCCAAATAACATAAGATTATAGATAAAATATAAAGACCGCTACATGACATTCCAAGATGCCGCCAAAAACTCCCAATCTACAATCTTGAAACGTAAAAAATTTCACAAAATCGATTGAGATGAAGAATTTTTTTCCGATTTTTAATATTACTAATGATTGTTATAACCTTTCAATTTTAGAATCATGCGTAGTTCCCATACACAATTTTCATTATAATTTAGATGTGTCCTCAGTGCATACTTTATCGTGTTGTTATTACGACTATTTATTTTATTAAAATATGATCATGTATTATCTATACTAATATTATAAAGAGGTAAAGTTTGTGAGTTTGTGACGTTGTAGGGGTAATCTCAGGAACTACTGGTCCGATCTGAACAATTCTTTCAGTGTTAGATATATAGCTCATTTATCGTGAAAGGTTATAGGCTATATATCATCACACTAAGACCAATAGGAGCGGAGCACCAATAAAGAATGTTTCAAAATCGGGCTTTTTTTCCTCTTGAGAGCTTCCGCTGCATGTTAGCTTCAGCCTAAAGTAACGCTATTCCACGCGGACAAAGTCGCGTGCAGAGGCTAGTCTATACTAATATTATAAGAGGTAAAGTTTGTGAGTTTGTAACGTTGCAGAGGGTAATCTCGGGAAGTGATGGCCCGATTAGAAAAAAAGTATTTTAGTGTTATATAGCTCATTTATCGATGAAGGTTATAGGATATATATCATCAATAGGAGCGGAGCACTAATAAAGAATGTTGCAAAATCGGGGCTTTTTTTTACTCTTGAAAGCTTCCGCTGCGTGTTATCGTTAGCCCAATGTCGCGGGCAGAGGCTAGGTATTTCTAAAACTATTACTAAGATTTCTTACAACTGTATTATAAAAAAGTATTTTGTCAATTAATAAGTACAAAATTTCTCCAAATTCTATGTTTTCCTTTATAATTAATATGTATTTATTACTTTATTGATAAAGTTACGCAGTACGTATTAAGTAAATTGTTATTTTATTCAACTAATTTCCTGACCTAGTTGTATAATAACTCGGTAAAAATAATTTAATGTCTGCATTACTATATGCATAACTATATGTATTACCGAACTCACAATTTTGGTACTTGACGACTTGAAGTCAGCATGTTTATGCCCGTAATAAAAAAATAAAGGTAATTTAGCACTCGTGAAAAGTCTATATGAACGTAACATCTAAAATAGAATTATACGCTGCTAACTTTCAAATGTTTTCCTGAAAGTCATTTTGCGATGAATTACGTTTCTTTTGATGTAAATGTTATGGGTCTACGAGGAAATACTAAAGTGGATCAAGATGCTAATTACGTATCTAACCAACGAATCTACTTGTGATATTACCTGAAACCCTTTCCGGTAAGTTATTAAAGTTCGTGGTGTATTTTTCGCTTTTAATAGCTATCAATTCATACAAATAAATATCGAAAAATGTTTAATTTTATAATCTATACATATAATAAAATGTAAATATACCGTGTCTGTACTTTTTCGATTATTGTAAAAAAAATGTTGCAGGTGTCTAGGAATAATTTCAATCATTTTTAGAAATGTTTGTCTATCTGCCAGTTTGTTTGCACAGGCATCACTGCTAAAGTACTGCGTGCATTAAAAAACCTCACCAAGAAAATCATAAAACGACAACAATCTTCGAAGAACATTTAGTCTTTGTTTTATTAAAACCAGTTCCGTCTATCAAAATTTATTGTAATTTTAATGACGATGCGACTTAACTACGAGAGAAAAGTAGATAGTAATTAGATTTAATACATTCAGATCACTTTATTAGTCACTGTTTTGTACATTACGTTTCACGCGGACAAAGTCGCGGGCACAGCTAGTAATATAATAAGAACAATTGTCGAGTTCATGAACTTTAAAAATATAGTTTGTAGTACAATTAACTCATTTTCTTAAAAAACGAATAGTTATGTATTGTAAATAAAATTGTGAACTTAGTACGAAAACTTATTACAAAGCCTTAGAATACTGTTAGTGCGATCAGTGCCGTAGTCCGTGCGCTCTGTGATATTTTCTACGTTCGTACGCTTTGAATTTGTTTCTTACTACATCCACAATTCTTTAACTTTAGTAGTAAGTAAAGAATATAAAATTAACATTTCATATAAAATATGTCTGTTAGTTACAGATATCGTTTTTTTAGGGCAGTGCCCTTAAAAGAAATTTCGAAAATATACCACAAAAACGCAAAAAAATTATGGACTTACAACTTTCGAAAATTTGCGTGCCCCCAAAAAAGAAGTGACAAAAAAGGCCTGGTTACAGACAAGTGCAGCTCTATTAGATATGTCTACTATGTATACCAAAGCAATTAGCCTCTGGACGTCTGTAGCAGAGCTAATTGTGAAACAAAGGTCTCCGTCAAAATGCAAATAAAATTAAGGTTCTGGTATTTGAAAGAAGTAATGAAAAAAGGTTTGCCTTATAATGGTGAGTGTTTAAACATGTAAGTGATTGTATAGTATAACAGTGATATATTATTACCTACATTAAAGTAATTCATACATAGCACGTAGGATTATATCAGTGGTATAATTGATACATAGTCCCTATGAAACATGACAAAATTGTAATAGTAAGAGGCTTGCTATACTTTAATAATGAAAATAACAGTGATGTTCATAGTTCCTAAAGGCTCTTAGTTCACACATTATCGAGAGCACCATATTATTCGGCAGTAAGAATCCCACCCCCAGGAAATTCTCATACCGGGCTCTTTTAATACTAGCTACGCCACTAATTGGGTGTCATTGAAAAAAAAAACAAAAAGCTCATTTAGCAGTGCGTAAGGTAATATAGTAATGGTAGGTACTTTGTTGAACGGCATTAAAGCCTATGTATGTCACAAAAAGCGTGAAAATACGAATGGTGAAAATACGAATGTATTTGAAAAGCGATCTTTCCGACTGATACGTGGAGTTACATTAGCAGATTGCATTAGAAATGGTAAGGTTGGTGGAATGATGACCTACAACAGAGTGTCACTTACATAATATGTAGGTGTTTGCTGCTATGACTGTTTAATTTTTGTAATGAAACCAAACTCATACTAACTTGTTCGGATCAAATAGAAAAAATCTTAACGTAGGGACAGTAGACAGTACTTGAAACCAGTACTGATGTCTGAAGCAAATCCGAAGAAAGTATAAGAATATAAAAAGGTGAGCACCTTTGTAGCTATCACAATAAGTTTTGTGGTAGATATGTATAACAGTTTTATAAGAACAGTTACGAAATTGTAATATTTACTGCACTTCTATTTCACATTTCAACCCTGTATAAAAATCTAAAATTGGATTATTATGAGTATAACTAATTTACTTTTTTTGATTTTTGTAAATTTTGACAAACTCCCCTGGTGTTAAAAGACGATGTGGTGTTAGATGGTGAACACACTAAGCCTAGAGCAAGACTGGCTTTCAAACTCAACTAGAACACACCTACAGGTTTGTACAAATAATCGATGTGATGAGTTAGCTAACCATATAGTAACAGTACAATAAGTAACAGTGCTTGCATTGTTGCGTTTCGTTCGGTCAGTGAGAGCGCCGGATACCCAACTCTCCTCCCCCCCACCCCTCTTCCCCACTCCCCCTTTTCCCAAATTCAGGCTGGCAACGCACTCGCGACTCTTCTAGTGTTGCAAGTGTCTATGGACTGTGGTGATCACTTAACATCAGGTGACCCACCTGTTCGTTTGCCTCCTATGACATAAAAAAAAATATGAGCTTTAAAAAAGCACGTAATATTCATGTTATTTATCCATCACGATGTTTTCCTTCATTGTAAGCTCCGGATTATTGACGGATATAGAACCTATGTCGATTGACATGGTGTCCAAACATGCTAGTATCAAACCATAGGCGCTTCAGCCTAATGTACTACAAATGTTAACAGTTTTCCATCAGAACAACGGATTAAGTCAAAAATATTTAGATGTATGCACGTATGACCCGTATATAACATTGGAAACCATAATTTTAGATGCATTCAAGGAAATTGGAAATTTTTAACATTTTTGCTATTACACTTAAGAAATTATTATTAAGACCACCATCTTCTGATTTTGAAGTCATTTTTGTTACATTAAAAACTCAAATATAGTATTTTTATAAAATGTTTGATATTATTATTATAGGATTATTTTAATCCTTTGGAATCGCTATAATTAAACGAATATTTATACCAATATCTCGTATACAAATTTCGAATTTTAACGATGTTTTCTTGACTTACTGATATCACGTCTTCAGTAATTATAATGAAAAATAATGGCACAATTCTTAATAAAGCCGGTGTTATCATGAAGTTATCGTAAGTCAGTTCGTCTTCAGTAGCAGCAAAACGCGGCGCGACAGTGGTTGAAATTTAAAGAAGCACGCCCGTGTCTCTCGGCTGTGCGTGACACGAATAGATAGCGCATGACGCTGACTTCATTCTTCCATTGTTCCACATTTTCTTTGTACTAGAAGAAAAGTTTTGAAAGATATGCATCGATTGGTTTAATATCATAGAAAACTTAAGAATAAAATTAATTGAAATGAATTCCTTATATATAAAAATAATACCTTCTAAAAATATAGAACCTTATTGAATATAGAAAGTTTAATCGATTACGATAGAATATAACGTTAGGTTTTAATATTTCAAGTAAACTGCGGAAGAAATATTCTCGAACTAGGGCAGAACCACCCGTGATCGTAATAATTTGAGAGGCAAATTAACGAATTTTCAACATGAGAACATCTTGTCCAGAATAATGTGTATATGCAAATCAGTTATGTAGTAAGTAGGTATGTATTATATTTATAGAAAGGAAATATTTTCACGTACAATTTAATATCCACTGACTACATTGATAAATTGTAAATGAAAAGTGAAAAATAAACTAACTGTATTATTAACAAATTGCCTTCAAGAATATCACTTGTCTCTTAATATCGTTACATTCTTCTATTTAATCTGTACGATAATGTATATATAATATATCCAATTATTTTCCATAACTGTAAATAATATGATAATTAAAATAAGTTTCTGTATACTGTGCGATAGTCAAGTTTCAGCTTTACTAAACTTAAATTTGCTCGTCGTTCTATACTTGGATATAACACTCTAATGTAGTTTTCAAGAACGTAACTACAATTTGAGGTTACAGCAGTATATAATTCCGCTTGGGAACACATCAAAAACTTTCCATCTAGGGTAAGTGTAAATTTTGGCCCAAACCTACTCACCGAAAACGTTAAGGCCAGAAAAGCAATAAAAATGTATATACGAGAACATGTATTATTGTAACGCTTATTACTAACTCGTGAGATGACTACGTAGAAAGCGTTTATAAAGTTCTACTTCCATCTTTAATGTACGTTTTACATTGCTACTGGGTAATCTTTCCGTGGAACGAGCGTTATTATAAACTTAGACAAACCCATTTCTCTTCCAGTAAATAGTTACGTACGTGATACGTAATTATCTACTATGAGCGATAATCATAGCGATTATAGATCTTAAGTGCTCATACGTTTCCTAATAATATATAAAATGTAAAACATAAATTGTTACTGAATAAACGTGTTTATGAAAAGCATATTCTTTACTTAATAAAACATAAAACGACTGCTATATTATCTCTTATATAGATTGTAAAATAGATTATCATAGTAAAAGGAATATAAGATTCCATTGTGCTATTTATTATCTACAAACGTAATACATAATAACTGAATGTAAAAGTTGTCATATATTTGCTGAGAAGATGGCGCACATATGAACATACTAAGCAAAATGAAATGCTTTATTTTGCGGGATTCGGTTACAAATAATAATAATGAGTTTATTAAAGTGAAACTTCTTCTAGGTATGTATGTATTTGTGTCTATGTGTAAGTATGTTAAGTGCCTGCCTGGATTTAGTAGTATTTTTTTTTTATTCATTATAAGTAACTATTTATACTACGGAACTTCATATTGTAGGTATATCGTTTATGAGAATTCTCACAAGTATATAATTTAATACATATAAGACAAAGAAGTTTCACTTCCTCCGCGTGTATGTTATGAGACACGCAATGTTTTTTTTTAAATATAATTATACTGTAATGATAAGTAGTAAGTACATATTATAAGTTATTAATATTTCAACGTAGTCATCGCTTACTGAATGACCTTAATTACATACAAAGCAATTTTTGTTTTTCAAATATGATAGAGATCCTCAGTAGTACTTCAAAGTGAATAGACGAAAATTCGAACAGAAAACAACCTCAGAGATGGGGGATTAGAGGAAAGCAGGGTCTTTATTTAATATTTACATAGTATAAAATGAAGTTGCTTCCGCTGTCTGTTTGTTCCCTTAGATTTTTTAAACTATTCAACATATTTTAATACAGTTTTCAGCAATAGATAAAGTGACTCAATGGGAAGATTCATATGTATAATACATACATATTATAGTACAGAAAAGCCGAAAGATTCAAAGATTTGTAATGTGATGTCGTAATAAATATATTTTTGTACGCTTAAATCACAAACGTTGACTTAACCTTACGAGATAGATCCAATTAATATACTACGGAATTGTATATTTTGAAAAGATCAATAAAAATGTCAACAATGGTATATATTTATCTGTGAGGGATAACCCACAGTAACCATTTTTATCTTTTTACAAAAATCATTATGTGTTATTTACTAAGCTGTTTTATACAATGCAGTATTATTCCTTATCCAATTAAATACATTACATACGTTGTACATGTCGTGTAGATCAAAATTGCCCTTAACAGTATTTCATTAAAATGGATAACATTGCACCCGTGCGAAGCTGGAGCGGATCGCTTGTATGAAATAAAATAATTCTGCCTGAGTATTAAATATCGACATCTTTATCTAAGGGTTTTGATGTGTCGCAAATTAAATAATGGTATACGAAGTTTTTGGTGACAAGTAGTATACCAGTGTACCCACTGATTTAGTATTGTTTTCTTGAACTTATGTTTTTATAATATTTTTTTAATTCGATTTTTCTCAAAATATGTTAATTATTAATCAAATTATATTCGTATTAATTGCTTGTATCAGTTTGATAGGATTTTCCATAACACTCACGAAAGAAAACATTGTACCAGAAGAATAATGTAATATTCAAGTAACAACATAGATAAGTGCATGTTATTTCTGTAGAACATTATATAATAGAAAAGAATCTAAATTTCCTTTTATTTTACGGATAAAGCAGTTATTGTATAATAACGGCAAATCATCCATCGCTAACTGCTTTTAATCAACGACGCAAATGAGTCGCATTAGCTCCGACGACACACAACTGTTCAGTTTTTGCTATATTTATTTCTTGCAAGTGAACTGAATTCAGTTTTTAAGCTCATCTCGTGAAAATTCGTAAAAACATTTCTAATTCATCTACTAAATGCATTGTTTCGAGAATAATTATAAACGCCCTATACAACTTGTTTGTTTTCATATTACTACGTCTCACGCGGAGTCCAATAACTGAAAGGAATGGGATTAGAATACTATAATTTACTATCTTTGCCTGCGGTTCCACTTTTTTTAGTAAAGATTTGGTGGTATTATTATTTGTTATATATCGACTATTTAAGTCGATTTAAAAAGATAAGGATGCCGCATTATATTTTTTAATAACCTTTTATATAAAATCTTACTCATAGTTCAGATTTAGTATAATAATAGATAGGTAATGTTTAACTGAACAAAATTCTAAACACAAATAACATCTTAGTGAAATTCGATAGCGAATGGCAAGGTCGTGACCTCAAATTTACTCATAAGTTTCTTTATCGACCTCTTCATATCAAGCAAGGTGAGGCTTTAAGCGGAAATAATAGCGGCACACACGCAATCCCCTTATTTAGGAGCCTCGCAATTATGTATTGTAGTACCGGAACTGATCATGATAACACCAGCATAATATTTAAGATAATACAAATCCATTACCACTGAACCTCGCAATAAGTGTAATAGTTTCCGAAAATAATGTTAAAATCGACAGAGGTTACGTAGTTCGGCGATAAACATAAAATTAAAATATATATGGTACAAAACAAGGAAATATTGTAAATTATAGTATGAGGTTTTGTGTAAAGAGAATTACTTATATCATTTATGCAGCATGATAGTAAAGACAGATAATGGATTCCCAATTCTAAGTGGTCACCATCAAACATAGTAACACCAGTTGTCTCGCATCAATAAAAAAAAATGTATTCTAATGTGCTTTTCTTTTATTTAACCCGGATTAAAAATATGAAAATAAAATACTAATAACTTATTTAACTAGGTAAATAAACTAAATGCATGGGTGCGCTAGCGAGATGCAACAAAAACTTTTCAAATTATATTTGAAATATTATTAACACATCGTGAAAACAAGAACATAATAATAAAATAATGAAACCATAGCATGGCGCCTTGCGTACGTAGGGCTTTTCTGGTTAGTTACCACTGCAAGTTGAAAATTTGTCGCTGAGCAGTCTGCTGCTGTGTTCCGGCAGCAGCACTTGAGAGCCAGTCCCCCTCTACGTTTGACGTCTTACTATCTTCAACCACATCGCCATCTAACATCACGTAAGATGTGGTCAAACGCTGACACCTTTAAACTATGAAGAAAACACAAATTAAGCATAAGTTCAGAGATGGTAATCGATCGAGGCGTTTTATTACACGACACGCATTCGCGCGGGAAAGATTGCGCGTCTAAAACAAGCTATAAGAATCACTTGTGAATTCGCGTACACGCTTTCTCAATCCTGTACACTTCAATCGTGCGTGAAAAAGCGTATCATGTAAAGGCAGCTAATAAATAGTACTTTACAGCTAAAACTAAGCGTAATAGATCTGACTAACGATGGAGATGTTACCGAATTATCACAGTAAATCTAACCCAAAAGTCAAAAGTCATGCCGACTGCCGCTTGAAGTATGAACGAATAGCGACCAAAGTAAGACTCGACATCCGAGGCGAGTCTGAGTGATGTCTTGGACCTGATGCGACGTTCTTGTCGGTGATGAGTTTGAAGTCCTTAAATCAGCACGTTGAGCTATTAACGATCCTGTTGCTGCAAATTGTTGCGATAGGTAAATACGACCAATATTATAATGTTGGTGTTTCATGTATTATCGTGACTAAATAAAGTTAAACCCTATTTACATCTATAAACAATAATGTTTTGGACAGTTTTAATAAATATATAATGTCACACATACAACACGACTACAACAGTAGTAGGTATCTACCTATTGAAACGCATATATTAATCAAAATGATAACAGACTTTTATCATTTCCGAGGCTTTATGTGAAGCTATTATATTTTAATGAAAAGAGTCGTCACTAAACTAAGCAAGGGACGAGCTTTAATTGGAGCGAGGCTTGACGGCGCGCCTTTCAAATGCGACCCACGTCATGTGGCATCTTCCTCGGGTCACCATATTTCCTTCCTCTTTATTATGTTTGATTTTTTATCTACAATAAATCCGGTAGAGAAAAAGGTTCGATGGAAAAAACTTCCAAAAGACAGCCAACAAACTTTCCTTTTAGAAATTTTCGGAAGTCAAATATTTTGATGTCGTGTAATAAAAGCTTTCAAACAAATTTAGTAGCTTATGTCTCCGTGGATCCATCCATCCAATTATATTATAATTTTCAATATCCGCCGCAGTACTTCATGATTATATATTCAATGAAAACATAAAATATTGATTTAGATGGATACTTTGGGTATTTTTGTACGTTTTCTACGAGATGACTACGCCTAAATTCCTCCTGTAATTATATTTCATTGTTCACAGCCAGTAAACAATGCCAGCACCAGTTGAGGTAATATTTTCACGCTAAAGAAGCTAACTTTATAACGCCCTATTTTCAATTCAACTAACCTAATATTGTAATTTAGGAGCATTGTTTCTTCATAATGTACAGTAATCACGTCTCACGAACGAAAGCTATTATTTTTTATTATAAAAACATAAAAACTCAAACCGTTGCCGTTGTCGAGGCTTTAATTAACTGTTCTAATTACGTTTTATTAAGAATACCTCAAATGTTCATAATTAAAACTATCCACAGATATTTTCTTGGTGATATCTTCTATATAACTGAATATTTGTACATGGTAGAGCCACACTGAAGCTATTACTGGTTTCAGCATGAATGGTTCGGCTCGCTCGGGGTAATACCACCTTCTCACAGAAAAGCGACGTGAAGTAACAGTGCTTGCATTGTTGCGTTTCATTCGGTCAGTGAGAGCGCCTCCCCTCCTCCCCCCCTCCCTCATTCCCTTCCTCTCTCCCCCCCGACACAAGCTGGCAACGCCCTTGCGACTCCTCTGGTGTTGCAAGAGTCTATGGACGGTGGTGATCACTTAAAATCAGGTGACCCACCTGTTGGTTTGCCTCCTATGATATAAAAAAACCATGGATACTAATGATTTGTTACTACCATTAAGCATTGATAAAATTATGTCTTGCACTGTCTAGCAACTCCTAACATCTATTTACGTATATACGTTGACTGGAAGCGTTCAAATACGATCTATAATGATTATGTAACCATGGCTGTCAGTTAACTTCATTCCCGCACTCTCGCCGCGCCATCTTTCGGTAGAGTCTCAAACCTAGGTCCGATTCTCTAGAATAGAGCCCTCGAGAATTTGTACACACTCGACTTGTAAATAGGATGACATTCTCTATAGTTTTGTGGTATTTAATTATGTAATCAATAGACTACATGCTTCCTCTAACGCTGATACGATACTGAGGTCAGGTACACCTAAATGTACCATGTAGATCAAGGGTGTGGTATCAATAATCACACCGACATCTTTTTATCCATACTTATACAGGCTGAAAATTTAAACAGTACCAATATTTATAGAGGACAGTCTGGACTCGATTCTTGTCCTTATTCAATTAAAATTAAAAATCTACGCGTCTATGTTAAAGCACAGTGTCAATGACCGTCGGGTGAAGTGAAAGTGAACGTGGGAACGGCACGAACATAACAAAAGGGTTTATTACCCGTTTTATTATCGAAAGTTATTAACTCCGGGTCGCCCCTTGCAGCTTTCGGCACCGGTCATTGCACCTAGGTTTATTACTTTTATGTTCATACTTTTGAAAGTCTTAGAACAAACTTAAACTTAGGTTCTCTCTGTTCTTTATTAATATTTGTTTTGATATTATTATTTTATATGTTAAATATGACCATGAACTATCATCTCATAGAATATTTTAAACGACTAACCTAACACCTGGTATAGTATTATTATAGAGAAGTAGAGTTTGCAGGTTTCGAGAAAGAATTCACCGGAATGACTGATCCCATTTTGAAAATTCTTTTACTAATAGAAAGTCACGTTTTGCTTGTATGATATCGACTACATTTTGGTATTATTAAGTTTTATATTGTAATAGAAACGAATTCGCAAGGGATTGCTAGTCATATATAAAACTAAAGAAATGTTATTCGATAATTATGAAAGATCCAACAAATACAAACTTTCCCAAACTTTGCTAACTACTTAGATTACTTTATTTATTTGTACTTGCGAGGAATTTTTAAATGGATCTACTTATTTTTATACCTGAATAAAGTAAGCAGATCAATTTATAATACGTCTGAGGTCATGAATATAAAATAGGTCTAAACCACTCTGTTTTACCTTGGAATTTAAAAATTAAAGGTTCATTGAAATATCATTTGTTATCTAATATGGATTTAAATGTATCACATAGTCTATATAAATAAAATGATAGAAGTTTACCGTTGGTGCACGCACACTCAAAAATTACTGGATAGATTTCGATCAGTTTTTATTTTTAATTTTAGTAGAAACTTGGTCTTTATTTAACGTGTATATAACGATAGCTCGATTTATTACGAAGTTATTAAAGATTTAAGAAACCACGATTTATTAAGAACTACGTGTTCTACGATGTGTATGTTGTTTTGAAGCGTAAGAATCAAGCAATATATTGTTAATATAATAAACGATGTAACCCTTCGACTTCTCGTAGCAATGGATTAGTATGAAAAAAAAACATTTTCTTATATAATAATGTGAAAAAGTATGAGTTAGACCACTTTTACACTGACAACATAATATACATAATGTTCGAACGAATTCGATGCTTTACGGTGAGGTTGTTATTACCCGGGAGTACAGTGCTCGGGACAAAATTGGGTAAGAGCGCCTCGTATTACAATCCCCTCGCCGCAATCTATTATTCAGCAATGTATACAGAGTGAAAGTGACATTGACTTAAGTGGCCAAGATTATTCACACCTTCATACATCCTTGTTTGTCTGTCTCTGTCGTCGTCAGAATTAATTTTACGACATCATGTTATTAAAGTATCTTGATATTTGGAGGAGAATATAGCTTTTTATTTTGATTGACCGCGATTTTCAAAGTACATTATAAAAATCATTTACCGAATATGTGTAAATGCATTACTTTAGAACGGCTAAACCTATTTAGTTATTTTTTTTCTATTGTTTCTAGTTGTCAGGACAAGGTCTATATGAAATAAATTTGATTGAAAAATGGTACGGAATATGAAAAATTTTGGTCATAAAATCTGTACATAAACAGTGAGTGAGTAAGCAAGACAGAAAATAGTAGTGAGTCTTCAAATATATTGAAAGATTGACATTAAATCGCTCAACTTTTTTTCCATTACATGGTCGTATATTGTAAAGACAAATTTCCTCTCTGTTTCGTCGCTAGTATACCCGTTCCAACAATGCATGTCGGGGCGGACAGCTAGTGAAAAATAATAAAGGCTGTTGAGATTTCGGATAACAATTTCTGCACTAGTGCATTACATAATACGTTGTTGGAAGTGTATTATGTAAGGCATATTACATTACATACTAAATAATGATATTTTCTGAGACGTAAAACAGAACAGACAAAAAGAGATTACGATATAAATAATTAGTGACTAACATTCCATTTAATAAAGCTATTAGTTTTTATTTAGTAGCCGAATTTAATATAGATAATAGAATATTTACTTACTACTAACCCACTTCGTATTCATACGGATGCAATGCGCTAATATCATCTTATTAGTGTTAGACAAGTGTTATCCAACCCATTTTTGATACTTTATTATTTACATTTTATAGGATTTAAAACCTTACATAAACATATTGGTTTTTGCTGTGCGTAATTTTAAATTGTGATAACTTCTGAGATAATAATTGAACAGATATACTGAAAATGGTAATTTTCATGTATAGTAAATTATTAATGTAAATAAAGTTTTTATTTCAATTATGATAAACCATTTTGGTTAAAAAAACTGCGCAGATAACTAATTGCTTTTAATAATATCGAAAAGATAAAATGTACTACTGTCGATTATCCATAAGAGGCAGACATACACCATACTTCGCTCGTGTTGATACAGATTTGACTTATCCCTCTGAAACAGTACTTCTTTCTGAACTAGTGGTACCCTATGTCCTTTACTGTACTCTTGACGATGTGTATGCAAAATTTCATGATTATCGGTTGAGTAATTACTTAAAACGTGTAATGTAATAGACAGACAGACACATTCGTATTTATATTTATATATTATTTATATTATATTATATTATATATATTATTATTTATATTATGTTATATATATTATTATATTTCTAAGGGCATTTTTAAGGTGTACAATTTTTTACTACAATTTTTTTATGTATTTCATAAAGGTTAGCCAGCGTTAGTATTGTTACCACCCGAAAATAATTGACTTGATTTAAATATTTAAAAAATTCATTTCTATTTTCTTCAAATATACTGTATTATATTATACACACAAACTTTACGGAAAAAATCTGTAAATGTTAATAAAAACCGCATTTAAAAAATTGTTGCGTACTTTACAAAAACTATGGGAAAAGAGACACGAAAAGTGACTTTATTGTATACTATTTATTTCTGATTTATTTTATACAGTTACAACAAACTTTTGGTAGTTATTTATACACACATCAAAAAAGTCTAAGCAACATGCGTGATATTACAAATTTTACCATTTATATTAATTAATTTCTAAGTATTTACTCAAACAAAGTGCGTAGGTAAGTAAACTTTTTTGTTATTGATGACATACTGGCTGGTTGTAAAAAAAAATTTGATTATGTTTTGTTTTTTCATAAAATTCAAATGACTGCGAATTTGTTTGAATTTAAGTGCGTTTTAATTGCTACGTTTAGTCTTGATTTTATAATTTTACCAACCATTTAAATAAAGTTAGCGACAAAATTGAATTGTTAGATATTCTTTACGTCATGAAGCGACGTCATTTGATGGCAGATGAAATGCAAAGAGCTGTAGGGATGTTGCAAGCGGGAAGTAATCAATCTCAGGTATCTCGACATTTTGGCATTCATAGAAGTGTTATTTGTCGTCTTTGGCAGCGCTACAATAATACAGGAGAACCCACTGAACAGCATCCAGGCCGTAAAAGGAATACAACTACTCGGCAAGACCGATACATACAACTGACTGCAAGACGCCAGCCGATGTTAACCGCTCGAGAGATAAGTTTGAGGCTACAAATTTCAAGTGGTGTTGATGTAAGTCCTCAAACTGTGCGAAATCGACTGCATGAGTACGGCCTACGAGCTCGACGCCCAATCAGGTGCCCACCGATACGTCACGGGAATCGCGCTCGTCGATATGAATGGTGTAGAGAACGCATAACATGGACCCAGGAACAATGGGATAAAATTATGTTTTCCGATGAGTCGCGATTCGGGTTTAAGCCTGATACAAGAAGGGTGCAAGTGTATCGTCGGCCCGGAAATACTGAAAGGCTCAGGTGCGTTCAGGAAGTTCATCCATACAGCGGCTCAACAGTTATGTTATGGGCGGGTATTATGAAGAACAGGCGAACTGAGCTCGTTTTTGTAAATGGAAACATGAATGCTGAAAATTACATTGAGAATATTCTCAGACCTTATGTCTACCCATTTGCACAAACCTTTGGCTCCGATTTTAGGTTAATGCATGACAATGCGCGTTCACATACAGCTCGGCGAACCAGTGAATACTTTGCAACGGAGAACATCCGGGTATTGCCCTGGCCTGCACAATCGCCAGATCTCAACCCTATCGAGCACGCATGGGACATGCTCCAGAGACGTGTTTTGAAGGACTTGGACGGAGCGACAACAACCCAACAGCTGAAGGATTTGCTACAATTCCATTGGGAGTGAATACCGCAAGATGACATAAACAGTCTCATTAATTCAATGAATAATCGTTGCCGACAAGTTCTGAATAGCAGAGGAGCCCATACTTTGTATTAAATTGTTCTATTCTTTCACAATAAATACATTTTCTTTAGAAATTTCATTTTGTAAGAAAAAAGTTTAGTTTCTTATGTATCTTAGATTCTACAGTATATTCTAATATTGTTCATTTCTGTTATTAAAAGAACTTATAAAGACAACAGCTGTTATTTTTACATCATAGAACCCTAAAGATATTATTTTAAAAATAAAATACAACGTTATAATGTGAAGAACCATCCTAAAATTTAAATTAGTACATGTTGCTTAGAGTTTTTTGATGAGTGTATAATAAAATAAAATATTATGTGCATTATCTTCTACTAAAAATGTATAACATATCATTATTCATTCATTATTCATTACATAGTATAAAATAAAGTCCCCTACCGCGTCTTCCTGTCTGTCTGTTCGCGATAAACTCAAAAACTACTGAACGCATTTTCAAGCGGTTTTCACTGGTGGATAAAGTGATTCATGAGGAACGTTTTGGTATATAATTTGTCAAGGATTTATTTTTAATCAGGGCGGGACAACGTCTGCCGGGCCCGCTAGTTTATATATAATAATTATTTTTAACAGAATATTAAAAAAGTATTTACAAATAATATTTTCATTAATTTTACGAGGTATTTCATAACTGTACATTTTAATGGTTAACTGGATAGCCACGTATTTAAAATAACGTCATGTTACTAAAATTATCTCCAATATTTATCATTCGCAGTGTTTTTGAGAGTGAAGTTAATTTGAGTATCAATCACCCGAGACTCGGCAACACCGAGTCTTTTAATACCATTCCATTCTAATAATACACGAGACATATACAAAGCAAACAAAATAATTACCGACTGTGTATCTATTATATTTTAGTTACCTATTTTTATTTACACTTTTTAGAATACGAAATATGAAAGAGGTATGCGTTCCAGCTGATTTGAAGTTGTCACTTCAATATGAAGCTATGCATAACACTTCAAAGGATCCATAGCCCAATCATTTCAAATTAGATTCCTCAGAAGTAAATTGGAGGAGTTGTGTGCTAGTGTGTATTCCTTCGGACTGAGGCACAGTAATGCTGTTTTGTGGTAGGAAATGTGTGATGGTGTTTGAACTGCGGTGAACTGCCGGTGTTTCCGCAGTTGGAATCTTACTATGTTATTATAGAACTAGTCGCCCGCGATATCATCTGTGTTTTTATCTTTATAGAGTATCACATATGTACGGAATCCTTTTTCAAACAAGATCAGCTACCTGCCAGTGAAATTCCCGTCAATCTCGGTCCAAATGCTTCGGAGATTAGCCGGAATAAACCGACAGACAAAAAACATTGCGTGTATCAGTATATATATGCGGAGGAAGTGATACTTCTTTGGCTTATATGTAATCCTTACATAGTATAAAACAAAGTCCCCTACCGCGTCTGTCTGTCTGTCTGTTCGCGATAAACTCAAAAACTACTGAACGGATTTTCATGCGGTTTCCACTAGTACGTACAGTAATTCATGAGGAACGTTTTGGTATATAATTTGTTAAGATATTTTTTTAAAATCAGGGCGGGACAACGTCTGCCGGGCCCGCTAGCATATATATATGAGAATGCTCATAAACTATATAGTAAGTACACAGTATACGAGGTTCCGTAGTGTATAACTATACTTTTGCTACATACCTACCTTACATTAAAAGCCTAATAATAATTTTTCCCTACCGTGCCATAAAAAGTTCTACTTCCAAAAAAAATTTTTTTGTTATATGTCCTGCATATATTTTCGTATCCATATACTAAACAAAAACTAAACAACTGTTATATTAACATTAGGTACAGATAGACAGTTAGACAGTTAGTTTTATTCATTTATATACACTCAGGAACTAATACTAAATTAACGCTACTTTTGAGACGATATAAACATCACATGTGAAGTGTATTATTTATATAACCGTATATATAGTGATTTATACATTATATACTTTTTTAAAGTGTGCATACAATGTTGAAATTGCTATCCTATTCATACGAACTACATGTGAAAGGTGTTATGAATAAAAACCTTCGAACCCCTTCTTATGTATAAAAGCCATGTCTTTGTACCCTAGCTTTTAAATCACGCGGCCAGGGTTCGTCGATCATGAATTCAAGCATTATAGACGTTGCCTTTGTGTTTGATCCTTGTCAACACTCTAAGGATTTAAAAAATGTATTAGCAACTTTAGAACGTGAATATTTATTAAATGAATTTAATTCAAATGAGCACTTGAAGTACCTACATTGAAAACAATTCTGGCAAAGAGATATATATTTTTAATACATATAATAAACTAGCGGGCCCGGCAGACGTTGTCACCCCCTAATTATAAAAAATCCTTGACAAATTATATACCAAAACGTTCCTCATGAATCACTTTATCCACTGGTGAAAACCGCATGAAAATCCGTTCAGTAGTTTTTGAGTTTATCGCGAACAGACAGACAGACGCGGTAGGGGACTTTGTTTTATACTATGTAATGAAGTCTAATGACTCATATAGGAAACGATTTCGTTTTTAGGTTATGAAGGTTTTTACGTAATTGCTCTTTACCTATATTTATATTAATAAACATGTAATTCTGTGTGTTAGTTCTTTTCTTTTCACAAATTATAGATCTAGTCATACTATTTATGTTGTTACAAATTTGTATCTATAAATATTATAATTATTTCGGTATCTTAAACCTTCATCTTCTACCTGTATTACATAATAATCCTCACTAATATTGTAAAAGCGAATTTAAGTGTGTTTGTTTGTTACATGAAGGTGTAAGGTGTAATGAAGATGTCTTAACACGTTTCGTGCCAAGCCAATTTTTTCAGACATGTCCTTCAGCCTTTTGATATAAATAAATAGATATATCCTTATACAATATAATACAACATCATACATAACATGGCATAAGTAATTCTTTCGTTTCCTGTATTTATCGAATCGTGTACCGACGGTGGTATATATGGCCTAAAGATCAAAATTAACTTGTACCACCATCATAAAATTTTGCATACACGTCATGGGTACAGAGAAGAACATAGGCTTACCTATCATCCAAAACAAAACGTACTGCTTCCATTGGATAGATCAAAATTACCTTGACGCGAGTGATGCTGTGAACAAAATCTAATTTTATAATAAAACTGAACATTTTCTGTATATGGGTTCGTATTGGACATAATATATGATATATCGTAGGTGTCAAACCCTCTCAGTATATTGGATTTTTTTGTAAAACACATTTCGGGTAACATGTGTTCATCATATACACGAGCACCTCGCACATAGATTTTCATACAGACACCAGTAAGTATTTTCTCTATTTATATTATACAGTCTACTAACAATTTCCCGCGTCTTCGCACGCGTTTCCTATGTGGTAATGATATTGTACTCTTTATTATATATGTGTATATCAGTCAGTCCTGAGTGACGGATATTCATACAAATTTTCATCCTTTTTCCCCACTTAGTGTTTAAATTTCTAATAATCATCCCTTAGTGCTCACATACAGTGTGAAAGCAAGCCGTACCTAAATTTTCATGGTTCTAGTCCCAGTAGTTTACGTTGTACGATGATATGTCTATATGTATATAACAATAAACAAAACAAAACAGAATAAACAAAATTATATAGTGTGACGAGATATCAATAAATGACAGTTTCTTAAAGTGACGTTAGTTTTAAAAGTAATGAGATAAATACCCGTTCTACTGATGTCTTCAATTGTAATACGCACTCCATTGTCCACAGGCATTGAAAATGGAATTAATTTCACTTACCAGTAGGTACGAACTTTACCTTTTTAAACCGATAAAAATTTGAGTGACAGTTCAATGGTTCACTATTAGAGCTTATGATTACAATTCTATTTTAATCCATGTCAAGTGCGAGATATAAAAATCATATTTTACGTTGAACCTGTGATCTGTGTAGATTTTTTCAAATGCCTTAACAGTTCAATCATGAAGGTGGAATAACATTTGCCATTTGAAAAATACAGTTTATAACATACTACCTGACCCGGCCACGCGTTGCTGTAACTTAGTTATTATATCATTACATATCGATAAGAATTCATAATTGTTGTTGATAATATGACTACACATCACACACACACATCATTTAACGATTTAAATTATTTAAAAAAAAATAAAAAACTACTTTTTGTGACTTAATATAAAAAAGTTAGACATATGCTGATTTTTTTGTGGACATTATCAAGCTCTACAACTTTTCTATAGAACTCAATAATATATCTCTCATCATTAATGCAGCGTTCGTAAGAAACGTTTTCGTTCGACCGGTTTTTCTCCGACTTACTTAGCAAATCTGACTACTACAAAAAGTCTTTTCATTTTTCGGGTTAATATGACACTCACAAATAACGTGGTTTTCTATTGGTAATAGATTTTTTAAAATAGGTTTACTAGTTCCTGAGACTACCCCCTACAACCTCACAGACTCACAAACTTTACCTCTTTATAATATTAGTATAGATAGTATAGAAATATGCCGCGTAGCGCTACGGTCTCGTAGCAACAAATTTATGCTGGGATATGCCTAGATCACCAAATTTTGATTTCACTTCTTATTTATATGTACCATACAGTCCAATATCATTAATCTCCATATTATGTACTGTAGCGCCCAATGACATATGTTTACAGAGGGATAATCAACTAGGATATTATTAAAGATTATAACTACACATGGGTACAATCATCAAAGCTAACCCAGTACTATATTAAAATACTTCATATTATTTCTCCTCACTAACACGTAGTTGCTCGATATATATCGCTATTTAATATATCCTGTTGGTGAATTAATAAACAGATATTAATATCAGGATAACACAAAACAGGAAATTATGTTCTACAAGCTGTATTTATTTTAAATTAGCTGTACCCGCAGCTCCGCACGCGTTTTTTAAATCGTATTAAAGAATTATAGAATTGTGAGACTATGTACAATTACAGAAACGCTCTTTAAAGACAATTGTAAGTACGACGTGCACGCCACTAAAAGTAACATGTAACGTGTACATTATATATATAAATACAAAGAGCGTGCCAAATGAGGTTTGTCATCAGCAACACATTTGGAACCTTAACCAACCATATAACTACCTCAGTGCTCACTTACACTGTATAAGGAACTAATGAAACAATAACTTAAAATATTATTATTAAGATTTACATTTACATTACATTTAATATACATTGCCATTATTATAATTAAGATTTTGTGACTATACAAAAAATAAACGCTTGTCTGTTCCGCAAGAAATTGTATTATGGAACACTTTACGTAATACGTTTATAATCTAAGATCTTTTTAGGAAGACCTCTATATCATTAATGTTATTAATAATTATAATGTCGAATTGTAAACAATAAGCTGATAATTATTTCTCTTATTAAAAATAAAGAATGAGTTGAAATCTTGCTAAATTTTATGCAAACAAAGTCGCGGGTAACAGCTAGTCTAAAATAGAATAACCTCAATTACTTTTTATAAGGTACGCTATCTACCAGTGAATGCCCCGTGAAAATCGGTTAAACCGTTTTGGTAATAGCACAGCGGGCGAAGCCACAGTTAACAGCTAGTCTAAATTAAAATAAATGAAATTAGTTTTTATAAGGTCCGCTATCTGCCAGTGAAAGTCCCTTGAAAATCGGTCTAACCGTTTTGGAGAAAACACTGTAGGCGAAGCCACAGTTAACAGCTAGTATAAACTAAAATTGCCTAAATTACTTTTTGTAAAGTCAGCAATCTGTCAGTGAAAGTCTTGTGAAAACCGGTCTAACCGTTTTGGAGATAGTACTGCGGGCGAAACCACGGTTAACAGCTAATATAAACTAAAATTGCTTGAATTACTTTTTATAAGGTCAGGTATCTGCCAGTGAAAGTTTCGTGAAGATCGGTTGAACTGTTTTGAAGATAGTACTGCAGGCGAAGCCACGGTTAACAGCTAGTCTAAAAATTCTAAGGTATAAAAACAAAAGACATCCCATAATATGTTCCCGTGAAACAACACAACCATTATCCCCAGCAAATAGTACTTAATTTGATATTACAATGCGAATTTGAATTTGTTCGTTTGCCACACTTTCGCGATTTAACTAATAACCTGGTCGTCATGAAATTTTGCATACACGTTGTTACAACAACAGAAAAGAGCCTAGAGTACCTATCATACAGACAGACTTACTGTTTTCGAAGTATAGGTTATCCAAACTAACGTGATCGAAACCGCGAACACAAGCTAGTTTATAATAAAACGATATTACTTCAGAGACGTATTTACGCATAGTATGAAGTTAATAAAGAACGAGCCTACGAATACCAACAGCGGAACTTTGGTCTAGCGCCTGTCATTACGGACAAGTCGAAATTGGGCTCAACTAATTTAGACATCTGACAGTCTCGAGTTACATAATCAGTTTACCGACTAATACAAGAAATTATTTTCGCAAGAAAAGTCACTTCCAATATGGTTTTAAGAATGAGTCATTCCATTTAAAATCGTCTAAAAATAAAAAAAATGGTTGCTGCATGATTTTAGATTTTGATGAAAATTTGAGGGATTCATCTCTAGGGTCCCTAAGAATGAAATTTACACATATTCGATTTTTATGAGCACCCGTTTCCGAGCATTTAAATAAAAACTTTCAAAAATCGCCTTTTTTTAGCTTATTTAAAATTTCCTCAAAGTTTTGTCTGTTTAAAATTTTTTTCATTATTAAAGCGGAATCCTTAGGGGGACAGACTATAGTTTGATAAAACTCAATGATAATTTTGTTTATGGCGACCTATCATTAATTAATTTATTATCGCTAATTAGCGAGAGCAAACTAAAAATGAGTGTTTTTTACTCATTTTTCGTGAATTTCAAGCGACTCTAGCGACTAATCGGTTATGAGTTAAGAACTTCCGGTTGACAGGAATTAAGTACACATATCATAGACAAAATTTAGCCATTGATCGACCTGAGCAGCCCACTCTTTCTGGAAGAAAACTTTGCTTGAAGTTTTGAATTTTTAAAAAATCGCATTATTCAGCCTACAAAACGAAGGTGTCTACTGCGAGATAAAATTCTAAAATTTTCAGAATCTTTTGCTCTTACCTTTAACTTTGAACGACTGCATCGCCTGTTTTGTTATTTTAATGTGTAGTGCACTTACCGGTCGTTTTTTGACAGCAAAAATTACCTCAATATTTTTTATATTATAATCTTATAAATTTAGTTTTGTCTGATAATTTTTTGCATGTAAATATAATTTTTGACTTTTTTATTGACCCACAGGTGCTTTTATCTAAAACCCTAATATATAATTTAGGAAAAAATAAAAAATATTGAGGTAATTTTTGCTGCCAAAAAACGACCGGTAAGTGCACTACACATTAAAATAACAAAACAAGCGATGCAGTCGTTCAAAGTTAAAGGTAAGAACAAAAGATTCTGAAAATTTTAGAATTTTATCTTGCAGTAGACACCTTCGTTTTGTAGGCTGAATAATGCGATTTTTTAAAAATTCAAAACTTCAAGCAAAGTTTTCTTCCAGAAAGAGTGGGCTGCTTAGGTCGATCAATGGCTAAATTTTGTCTATGATATGTGTACTTAATTCCTGTCAACCAGAAGTTCTTAACTCATAACCGATTAGTCGCTAGAGTCGCTTGAAATTCACGAAAAATGAGTAAAAAACACTCATTTTTAGTTTGCTCTCGCTAATTAGCGATAATAAATTAATTAATGATAGGTCGCCATAAACAAAATTATCATTGAGTTTTATCAAACTATAGTCTGTCCCCCTAAGGATTCCGCTTTAATAATGAAAAAAATTTTAAACAGACAAAACTTTGAGGTAATTTCAAATAAGCTAAAAAAAAGGTGATTTTTGAAAGTTTTTATTTAAATGCTCGGAAACAGGTGCTCATAAAAATCGAATATGTGTAAATTTCATTCTTAGGGACCCTAGAGATGAATCCCTCAAAATTTCACCCAAATCTAAAACGGTGCAGCTTTGCTGATTAGACGATTTTAAATGGAATGACTCGAATGTTATTAATTATCAATCATATATCTAACCCGTGAAAAACTCTAAGAAAGAGAGCTGCATCGGCCGATTTTTGCAATATTTGTTTTTATATACAGAATAGAAAAACTGAACAGGACATTATGAAAAAGTGCATTGAATATAGTCAATCTTACTTCAAAAAAACAATAATAACTATATTTACTAATTAAAATGTTTACCAAAGCCTATCAATATTATTCCAACTAAAAACGGATAACAAATATACACTATGTTATTGTAACAACCGAGAGAAGAGGATAAGTGCAACGATAAAATCTCTGGAATAAACAATATGACATAATTAAAGAAGACCATGAGATTTTATCATTCGTACATACCGACTCTAACATTGCGTAACCTATAATATTTCCTTGGGTAAGTAAAGCACATTTTAATTATCTTACAAATCCACGATGAGTGTACTCTAAAAGATAAAATAATAGGTATATAAAATGTTTCTAGTTTTTTATGAAGTGATTACACAATAAGCTGTGACCGCGGCTCCGTACGCGTTTGTTATTTTTCCTTATAGAACATAGTCAAGTTAAAGAAAAATATCGTGTAAATATTATCTAAGTTCAAATAGTTACACAAATCAATTTTCATGACGATCGGTTGAACTGTATACGAATTGATACCCTGAGGTGCCATCTAATGCTGACTTATAATAAAATCGATTTATAACTAATTTATGATAAAACACTGAGATATGCCCACTCTCATGGTGACAGGCCAAACTTTGTTGGAGTTTATGGATCTAAGGGTTTATGGGTATAACACTAGGTAATAACCGCAACTTCATCTGCATTGTTTTATTATCTTAACAATATTTTTTATGTACAGAGAAAAAATATAAAAAAATTTGAAATAAAAATATTAATTGATTACAATTTATTTTATTTCATTTCCCCTCACCTGCGCATGCGTACCAGACCGTTTGTCCCATTTTACACATGGCCGAACACATAATGCTTATCAAAACTGTAGGTTCGTAAAATTTTAACAAATTTCTCTTAAATGAAGATGTCATGCTAAAATATTTTTTTAAAATAAGGACCCCTTTTTTATAAATGAAACTAAAAAAATGATCGAAATCTATCCAGTAGTTCTTGCGTGATGCATAGGAACATTGGTCATACACTTTTGTGGGGTTAACCTCTTCAAAACACTTATAAACAAAAACTTAGCCTATCTATAATTAAATATCTCATACACGACACATGGTACTAATACACACAAACACTACTCTAGGGAAACTAAGTTTGGTTCATAATAGTAACCATTATGTACATATTGTGTCTAAATATTACGAAGTGTTATAGCCAAAAAAAAAAATACAGTCCTATATACATATAATATAACAAATACAAATCCAATAAGTGTTATGTACACAGAAACATACGTAACCAAACGTTGATCGAGAACAAATTTCAGCAAATATAACAAACGATTCAATCAATAACCTTTCAGTACGTGCCGTGATCAACCGTGAACATTAATAACAGATGGTTTAAATCGAAGTTGCCTAACCTGGGATCCGCGAACCTATTCTAAGGGGTCCGCGGATAATATAAAAAATTGAAAAGTATACGCAGAGGCTTCACCTAGCACTAGATGGAACGGAAAATATGATTTTTAATAAAACGAAACACGTTATTGTTTGTACCTATGCGTTACTATTTCAGTAGAACAAGGCAGTTTGCTAAGAGGATACATGACCATTGTTTAAAATGTCAGGGATTTATGGCGATCTAATCTCTCAAGGGTCCTCGGCATAGAAATGGCAACTAGCACAAGGGTGTCAAAATGGTCGAAAGTCGGCTTGGGATGTCGCTTTGTAAGCAAAATCCGCAAATACATTTCTGCAATATATATCCGTATCTACATACATACTGTATATATGTGTACATGTACTTAGTGTTAAATAGTTGTAGCAAAGTCGCAACTAGTCAAAACAGAAATAAGGTCCCTTAGAAAAACTATATACTTACTGTATATGTATGCAGATGCGAGGTGTAGTAGCGCGCGATCTGTTAACTAGTGAATTATGAAACCTAAAAAGACAGTCGTGCATACTATTTAACAATTTCTAAAATGTGCTTCTATATATTCGTGAAATTTTATATGTAACTAACGGGCCGGGCGGACGTTGCCCTGCCTTGATAATAAAAAAAATCTAAAATTCAACCGCAGCGCCACCTACCGGGTCCTATTGTGAATCTAAACCATTCTCGGATCCACTGGTACACGCACACAAAATTTCATCAAAATCGGTGCAGCCGTTTAGAACGAGTTCAGTGACATACACACGTACAGAAGAAATTTATATATAAAGATATATTTGTAAATGTACTTAACAAAAAGTAAAAAAATAAATCTGCAACTCATTAGTGAACTGTCTGCTAGTGACAGAAGCTATATAGATTTAGAATTAATGACGACACCAAATTAAAAGTTTGTCGGCGGTTCCCCACAAAGCCGCAGTGAAGGCCGATGTGGCGCGCCAAACACTGGAAAATCTTCTATCGAGTATGCTGTATTGATTGCCTCTGGGAACAATGCTCGCTTTGACGTATCATAAAGGAAATTTAATTTTATTAAAAGTATAATATTTGAAGAAATTGTTTGTTAAAGCGGTTATAAATGTTGCGCACAAAATTGAATTCTATATATAACAATATTACTATTGTTATTATACATCACACAGTCCTGTTTATATCGTGAAGTTAATATAGTAGTGCCAACAGACTAATTAATTGTGTATATAGACTTAGGTGGGATAAGGGTAAGGGGATCCTGACATGATTGTGTCGATGGTAACTGTGTCGCCCTTATTTATGTAAAGGTATAAATAACATCATATACAATAGCGATATTTTGTAATTTTATTGAGAGCTTAATTAATTTGTTTTACCATAAAGATTAATAATTATCCTGAATCACGTTTATAACAAGTAAATTATATCCTGTAATTTAATGTAATTCATATTTATTATGGTACTAACTACTACTAACTAACGTACTTATATTGATTTAACACAATGTTGTTTCTGTTTTCGTTAAATCTCGAGAAAACTGCGTAACAAATCCACGAAGATATAAGTACTATTAACGACATATGCATACATTTTTTGTTACCTCAATATAACTACAAGACATAATTTAAGTGACAATAGAATTCTGTTTTTGTTCTAAATCCAATTATAACCGCTTTAATTTAATTGAAGAACAATATCAAATTAATATTTTTACGATCCAACGCCGCGCTACGATTAAGTTTCGTTGGTGGTGATAAAATTTAATTAAACTTTAAAACGTAGAGAGCACGTAAAGACCTGTTAAAATACAACAGAATACCCATCTGTTTCAGTTTAAAACTCCGTACACTCAATTTCGCATCAAATATCAACATTTACGAAAACTTTGAAAAAACAATTTTAAAGTTTACAAGAGTATTTGAAAAACTCAATATCTAAACTTTATACACATATATAGAAACTTTAACTTTTCGTACATTTTACATGCCTTTATTGGATATGGGATATTTATAAATATACTGGTTGATCCGCGCAACTTCGTCTGCGTGAAATCGGTTACGTACCGATTCCAATTGTATTTGCAAACTCGAAAAATTAAAAAAAACTAGAACCCAATTACAGCGACTGCCACAGTTTCCAATTGTGAAACCAAACAATTCAGGGACTCACTCAAACACATACCTAGTTGGTTTAGTGAAATGATTTAGACATATGTGGAATAAACTTCGATGAGGCGGGCATAGCGTAATCTGTCATTGAGCATCATCCGACCGTTGAATCACTTGGATATTGTTCATACAAAAATACTAACATTGCGAATAAAAAATGGGAGGGTGGGGTTAGGAAGGCGAAAATTTGGGATTATAGGATTTTTTTGATGGCGAATTAGAAAAATATATATAAATTGTCAAAATATTGAAAAAAAATTCTGGATACAGATGCCCTATTCACCTAGAGGTATAAAGTATATTTTACGACCTATTCTCATACCTACCAAATATACATTTAAAATTTTACAAAAATCGGTCCAACCGTTTCGGAAGAGTTCAAACACTAACACCGTGACACGAGCGATTTTTATATATTAGACTAACTGTACCCGCAGCTCCGCACGCGTTTTTTTTTATTTGTATTAAAGTATTATAAAATTGTGAGACTATGTACAATTATAGAAATGCTCTTTAAAAGCAATTGTAAGTACGCACGCCACTTACAGTAACATGTAACGTGTACATTAGATATATAAATACTAACAGCGTGCCAAATGAGGTTTTTCATCAGCAACGTATTTCAAACCTTAACCCACAATATAACAACTACCTCAGTGCTCACTTACACTGTATAAGGAGCTAATGAAACAATAACTTAAAATATTATTTTAAAGATTTACATTACATTTAATATACATTCACATTATTATAATTAAGATTTTGTGACTATACAAAAAATAACCGCTTGTCTGTTCCGCGAGAAATTGTATTATGGAACTCTTTACGTATTACGTAAAAATAAATAATGAGTTGAAATCTTGCTAAATTTCTCTAAATTTCTAAATTTAAATCTCTCTATAGTCTAAATTAAAATAAATTAAATTACTTTTTATAAAGTCCGCTCTCTGCCAGTGAAAGTTCCGTGAAAATCGGTCTAAGCGTTTTGGAGAAAGTACTGTGGGAGAAGCCACGGTTAACAGCTAGTATAAACTAAAATTACCTAAATTACTTTTTGTAAAGTCAGCTATCTGCCAGTGAAAGTCTCGTGAAAACCGGTCTAACCGTTTTGTAGATAGCACTGCGGGCGAAGCTACGGTTAATAGCTAGTATAAACTAAAATTGCTTTTTATACTTTAGACTTTTAGACTTTTTATAAGGTCAGCTATCTGCCAGTGAAAGTTTCGTGAAAATCGGTCGAACCGTTTTGAAGATAGTATTGCGGGCAAAGCCACGATTAACAGCTAGTCTAAATTAAAATAAACTAAATTACTTTTTATAAGGTCAGCTATCTGCCGGTGAAAGTCCCATGAAAACCGGTTCAACCGTTTTGGAGATAGCATTGCAGAAAAACCGCGGTTAATAGCTAGTTTAATTTAGAGCAGCCTAAGTAACCCGCTGTAATTTCAGCTATCTGCGAATGAAATTCCCGTCAAAATCGGTCCAGCCGTTTCGGAGATTAGCCGGAACAAACAGACAGACAGACAGGCCGACAAAAATTTTACAAATTGTATTTTTGTTATCAGTAGCGTGTATACTTTCGTACCCAATCGGTAAATTTTTTTTATTTTGATATTACATACAGACACTTCATTTTTATTATATGTATAGATAATGAAAATACAGTTTCTTTGCGGCTCAATAACGTCAAAACTACTGAACGTATCGGCATATGGTTATGACAATTCGATGCGGAATGTTTCATAGAGGGTTCTGGGCTAGTTATTTTTCTTTTTGGATTTCATTGATCCTTTGGCATTTTTTTAATTTTATTTATGGCATAGCGAAGTATTCGGGATCAGCTAGTATATATATATGATATATTAAAACATTGTACACAGTGACTGTGTAAGTTGGTGTACATTTTCCGCCGTACGAGAAGGAAACCGATTAATGAATACTTAAGCAGACTAACAAAAAATTTAATCTGGCTGATGGATCACGAAAACATTTAAACCTTTCTGTAGATCTTAGAATCGAGGCCTAAACTATGATGAATTCCGAAATAACCCGTGTTACTTGTGTAACTCGGTATTTTTTTATAAATATATTTTGGGGAAATAAATCGGTGTACAAGCTTATCAAATAACCTTTTCACGACAAACATGACTTTCTTTTTTTAAATTAATACTCTGAAGAGATAAATTTTTAGGGAAACGAATTAATTTAGACTTATGCACAAAGTAAAATATTACCTCCTCGTATTGGAGTAACTACCATCGACTGTAATCTATACTAATATTATGAAGGGTTTTTTTGTTTGTTTGAACGCGCTAATCTCAGGAACTACTGGTCCGATTTGAAAAATTATTTCAGTGTTTGATAGCTCATTTATCGAGAAATACTTTATACCTTCATGCTAAGACGAATCGGAGCGGAGCACCAATGAAGAATATTTCATACTCAGATTTTTTTTAATCCTTTTGAGAGCTTTCGCTCCGTGTTAGTGTTAGCCCAAAGTAACTATTCCACGCGTACGAAGTCGCGGGTATAGCTGCTATAAAATAAATTTAGAAAATTTAGAAGTTCCGATAAAAATGTTTATTACTGACAATTCTTGAAACCTATGAAATCAATGATAATATATATTCCTGGTTTACGACATATTATTAACATCTATTGAGAAATAATAAAAGTATTATCCTTACTAATATTATATTGCGAATACGAGTTTGGTTATAACGCATTCACGTCTAAGTTACTCAACCGATCGTCATGTAATTTTGCATACACGTAATCAAGGGCACGGGAAATTACCCATTGTACCTTTCATCCAGAAATATATACCGTTACTCAGGAATACGTAAATTTAAATTAAGGTCAGCAAAAGCTAATTATTACTATTTTTATGGTCCATCAATTTGGGAATCACATATACTTCTCGTGTACAGATTGCATTCGAGTTAAATCCAGTATACAAAGGGGCAAAAAGTATCAAATAATGACACTCGAGGCTGATGCCCTATAAAATTACCATAGAAAACACAAAAAACAGGATGTGTCCTAAAGATAAATAACACGACTCTACAAAAAAATTTTCGTTCTTTGTCCTAAAGTTTATACTATTATTTTCCAGTTAGTTATGCACAAAAACGAAAAGAAAATACCTTTTTTCGGTATAAAGTTTGCTTTTGTGATAGTTATAATAATAATACTCATTTTTCAATTTTTTCATAAATTTTAATTGATTTTAATATTTTTAAAAAGACCGCGCGGTGAGATTGGGGTATTAACGTTTACACTGTGCCGCTAGATGGCACCCGAGTGATAAACAACCATCAGGTGTTATTTACAAGCCCAGAATAACTTAAAATGTCGTCACGAAAGTGCAAATACGATGCTGATGCATTTTGTTTTATATGTGGTCAATTTATTAAAGTTCGAGACGTGAAATATGAACTAAAGACATCTCACGTTCTCTGTGAAGCCTATGAAGCATATTTTGACTGTCCTGTACGGAATCAAGATAAGCCATGGGCTCCACATGTTGCTTGTAGTTATTGTAAAAGGTGTTTGGAAGGTAAGCAATTTTTATTTAATTAAGCGATGAATCCAAAATAATAGACATATTAATTTTTATTTTTATATTTTTAGGTTGGTATCGAGGTGAGAAAAGGTCTATGAAATTTGCAATACCAAGGATTTGGCGAGAACCAAAAGACCATATTACTGACTGCTACTTTTGTATGGTGAATCCGAGTAAAAGACGTAGAGGTAAAAATGCAAAACCTATTGAATATCCTGACCTCGAATCTACTTCTGCTCCAATTGCTCACGACCTGACACGACCAGTACCTGAGCCACCAAAAAAATTATCGCAGAAAAGTAGCTATCAAGGCCAATACAATGAAAACATGATGGGCGATTATATTTGGGGTTTATTGAGAGAAAGTAGCTATGTACATAAAAGAAAAAGTAAAAGTGTGCACTTTTAAGTTATTTTCCACTTTTCTGTAAGCTAATTTGATAGTAAAACTTAATAAAAATAATAAACATTTTTATTTCAATAGTTTTATTTTCAATCAAAAATTAAAATCCGAGATTTTTAAAAATTTCGTTCAATCAGTCTTCTAAGCACAAAAGCAAAGTTTTTCATGCCATATATTTTTTTTCCGTCTAATTACGACCTTTTTTTTTTTTTTTTTAACGTGGGTTATGTCCGACTCGCACGGACTAAAACCCCACGGTGTACCGACAGACCGTTGTGTGGGGGCGGCAAGGGATCGTTCAAGCTAATCAACCTTGTAGAGCCGCCCCCACGGTCCGCCCGGCGGAAGGTGACCGCCGGGCTCCTACCTATAGAGGGACAGACCGGGTACACGCCGGCTGCCCCCCCTCGTCCGCCGGACCTGTGCAATGAGGAGATGGGCCCCCCGGCCCATCCCCTCAGGTCTGGCTACGGTGGCAGGAGGAGTTGGGCAAAGCGCCGCCTCCTCCTGCCAATCCTCCGTTGGCGGAGACGGCCACTTAGTGGGTCTGCCTCGCGCGGGCCCTCTCCGCCGCCTCCTTCTGCGAGATGACGTCCTCGCAGAAGGAGGACATCGCTCGCCACGCCTGTTCGCTGCCGAGCATGGCCGAGACCACGCTCGGCAGCGACAAGTCAGGTCCTACCGCCGCCGCCAGAATGCGGCGCTGCTCCCCCCACGCAGCACACTCAGACAGAGTGTGCTGCGCGGTATCTTCGTCAGCGCCGCACTCGTGACAGGCGGCGGTCGGCTCCCTGCGCGCGATCCGGTGCAGGTACCACCCGAAACAACCGTGTCCGGTGAGTACCTGCACCAGTCGAAACGTCAGGGAGCCCCACTCCCTTGAAATCCACTCCTGCAGGACCGGGCGGACGGCGTCTACGGTAAACCGCCCGAACCGCTCGTCCGCCAGGTCCTGCTGCCACCTTTCGACGGCGTCTGTTCGTAGACGCCGTCTTTCCGCCTCTACCTCCCTGGGAGCCGGAGGCTCCCCCCTTCGTTTCCTCGCCGCCGTGAATTCGTACACGGCGGCGAGAATTCCTGCCTCAAGCTCCCAGTGTAGGGAGCCGGCGAGCGTGAAGGCCGCCGCTGAGGACACCGTCCGGTACGCCCGGATCGCCCTCAGTGCCACCGTGCGTTGCGCATTGCGAAGCGCGCGCACGTTGGCGGCACCGAGGGCATCGGCCCAGACCGGTGCCCCGTAGGCGGCCATCGCCCGCACGACTCCCATGTAGAGTCGGTGGCACCCGGCGCCCGGCCCCCCTATGTTGGGGAGTAACCGGCCGAGTGCCGCCGCCGCCCCAGCAATTCGCGGTCCGAGCCCCGCAAAGTGGGGCTCGAACCGCCAGCGCCCGTCCAGGGTGAGGCCCAGATATTTCATCTGGGTCCCCACCCTGATCCGAGCGCCCTCCACCACTATATGGGCCCCAGGTGGAGGCCCCCGCCGAGGCCCATGAAAGAGTAGGGCCTCGGTCTTTTCTAGGGCCACCCTGAGGCCCAACCTCCTGATGCGCCTGACCACGAGGGTTGTGGCCATCGTGGCCAGGCGCTCCACCTCCCTCCACTCCCCCCCCCCGGGCTACGACTAGGGTGTCATCCGCGTAACATATGAGGCGTGCCCCATATGGGAGCACGCCGCGGAGCACCCAGTCGTAGCCCATGTTCCACAGGAGCGGCCCCAAGGCTGACCCCTGTGGAACCCCCCGCCTTGTGGCCCGCCGGACCATACGCCCGTCGCCATCTACGTAGGCGATCTCCCTACCCACGAGGTATGCCTCCAACACCCGCCGCAGGTACGGAGGCACTCCGAAATATCGGAGCGCCTCCCGTATGACGCCATGCGGCAGGGTGTTGAAGGCGTTGGCAATGTCAAGGGACACCGCCAACACCCTTTCCCCCTGGGAGGTCGCCTCCGCAGACAGCGACTTAAGGAGGGACAGGGCGTCCATCGTGGAACGCCCTGTCCGGAAGCCATACTGCGCGTCCGCCAGATTCGGCCCCACGCCCTCTAGGTGCTGGACGACCCGGGAGGAGATAATCCTCTCCAGCACCTTCCCGGCGTCGTCCAGCAGGACAAGGGGCCGATACGCGGACGCGCAGTCCGGAGGGCGGCCTGCCTTTGCCATGAGGCAGAGCCGCCCAAGCTTCCAGGGCTTTGGGAACTGCCCGACCGAAAGACACCGGTCAAACAGCTCCCGAAGCCACCCCCCTAATTGGCCCAAGGCGAGGCCGAGCACCCGACCCGGGACCCCATCAGGGCCGGGCGCTCTTCGCCGGTTGAGGAGGCGCTCAACAGCCCTCCCCATCTCCTCCTCCGTTATCGGAGGGGGAGGACCGTCGAGCACCTCCTCGACTGCCTCCCGAGGCGGAGGCATGGGAGGAGCCGGTAGCATCGGAGGGTCGGGGAACAGTTCTCCCACGACCCTCGCTACCACCTCCGGCCGGAGGGTCTCCGTCGCCGGGGGCGCCCAGGATTGTAACTTCATTCGTACAATCCTATACGGGCGCCCCCAAGGATCCCCCTCCAGCGTCTGGAGCAGCTCCTCCCATGCTGCTTGTTTCGCCCGGCTGATGGCAGCCTGCAGGGTCTTCCTGCACTCCCTATAGCTGCCATACAGCCGGGCCTCCGCCTCCGGGTCCCTATGCCGGCGCCGGCGGCTGCGCCCGAACAGCCGCCGGGCCGCGGAGCAGGCTGCTCGGAGAGCGGCGATCTCCGGCGACCACCAGTACACCGCCCGTTTTTCTGGGCGGTGTACGCTCCGCGGCATCGACGCGTCGCAAACCTCCGTGAGGGCTGCACGGAGGCGGGCTGCGGACGCGTCGACATCAGCCCCTGTGGGGGGGGGCATGGCCCAGGCCTGGACGATGGCCGCCTCTTCCGCTAATTCACGGTTGAGGCGGCTCATCGCCCAAGAGGGGAACTTCGCGCCCCTCCGGGGGCGGGTGCCGATCCCGGCTTGGGAGGTGGAGACCTCGAACCTGATATATCGGTGGTCCGATAAGGTCTCCACCTCCTCCAGCACCCTCCACCCCCGGACACGGCGTGCGACGGACGGGGTGGCGAACGAGACGTCCACCACTGACGTCCCGTTCCATCGCACGCACGTGGGGACGCTCCCCTGGTTGAGGAGGGACAACCCCAACTCGGCTGCCCACTCCTCAACGGCCATGCCCCTCAGGTCCGTGACTGCCGCTCCCCAGGTCCTCGACTTAGCATTCAAGTCCCCCATGAGGACCACGGGGAGCGGCGACAGCCGTCTGACAGCTCCCTGCAGGGAGCCGAGGAACGCCTCGAACTCCCGCAGGGGCTTGTTAGGGGAGAAGTACGCCCCCACAATGGCGTACTCTGCCCAGACGGCCGTCACGAACCCTTTTTTTTTTTTTTTTTTTTTTTAACGTGGGGAAATCCCTTATGGATACCCACCCTCCCGGGGGAGAGAGTGGGTTATGTCCGACTCGCACGGACTAAAACCCCACGGTGTACCGACAGACCGTTTTGTGGGGGCGGCAAGGGATCGTTCAAGCTAATCAACCTTGTAGAGCCGCCCCCACGGTCCGCCCGGCGGAAGGTGACCGCCGGGCTCCTACCTATAGAGGGACAGACCGGGTACACACCGGCTGCCCCCCCTCGTCCGCCGGACCTGTGCAATGAGGAGATGGGCCCCCCGGCCCATCCCCTCAGGTCCGGCTACGGTGGCAGGAGGAGTTGGGCAAAGCGCCGCCTCCTCCTGCCAATCCTCCGTTGGCGGAGACGGCCACTTAGCGGGTCTGCCTCGCGGGCCCTCTCCGCCGCCTCCTTCTGCGAGATGATGTCCTCGCAGAAGGAAGACATCGCTCGCCACGCCTGTTCGCTGCCGAGCATGGCCGAGACCACGCTCGGCAGCGATAAGTCCGTTCCCACCGCCGCCGCCAGAATGCGGCGCTGCTCCCCCCACGCAGCACACTCAGACAGAGTGTGCTGCGCGGTATCTTCGACAGCGCCGCACTCGTGACAGGCGGCGGTCGGCTCCCTGCGTGCGATCCGGTGCAGGTACCACCCGAAACAACCGTGTCCGGTGAGTACCTGCACCATTCGGAACGTCAGGGAGCCCCACTCCCTTGTCATCCACTCCCGCAGGACCGGGCGGACGGCGTCTACAGTGTACCGCCCGAACCGCTCGTCCGCCAGGTCCTGCTTCCATCTTTCGACGGCGTCTCCCCTGAGACGCCGTCTCTCCGCTTCTACCTCCCTGGGAGCCGGAGGCTCCCCCCTTCGTTTCCTCGCCGCCGTGAACTCGTACACGGCGGCGAGAACGCCCGCCTCCAGCTCCCAGGGTAGGGAGCCGGCGAGCGTGAAGGCCGCCGCCGAGGACACCGTCCGGTACGCCCGGATCGCCCTCAGTGCCACCGTGCGCTGCGCATTGCGAAGCGCGCGCACGTTGGCGGCACCGAGGGCGTCGGCCCAGACCGGTGCCCCGTAGGCGGCCATCGCCCGCACGACTCCCATGTAGAGTCGGCGGCACCCGGCACCAGGCCCTCCTATGTTAGGGAGCAATCGGCCGAGTGCCGCCGCCGCCCCAGCAATTCGCGGTCCGAGCCCCGCAAAATGGGGTTCAAACCGCCAGCGCCCGTCCAGGGTGAGGCCCAGATACTTCATCTGGGTCCCCACCCTGATCCGGGCGCCCTCCACCACTATATGGGCCCCTGGTGGTGGCCCCCGCCGAGGCCCATGAAAGAGTAGGGCCTCGGTCTTCTCGAGGGCCACCCTGAGGCCCAACCTCCTGATGCGCCTGACCACGAGGGTTGTGGCCATCGTGGCCAGGCGCTCCACCTCCCTCCAGGCCGTCACGAACCCGGCCCCACACTCTCTCACCGCCAGGGACGAACCTCGACCCGCCACGATCGCCACGAAGCCGTTCCGGTCCCCAGCCCACTGTGGCTGGGAGGGAACGAAGTAGGGCTCCGTGGCGACCGCGAGCCCGATGCCCCACTCCGCCACTGACTGCACGAGGAGATCCTGTGCAGCGGCGGAGTGGTTGAGGTTCGCCTGGAGGAAGTTGCGTATGGTGTGCTCCATTACTGGTCCATAGCAACTTCTTCCTGCCTGGCGGCGACCACCCTCGGGCCTGCTCCCATTGCTGGGGAGTCCCTACCCTTCGTGGTGGGGGGCCTGCAGATGCGGCTCCCCATTATGTGCCCTGAGGGCCTCCCGGCATCTGCGCATACGGCGCAGCGGGCCGTCTCCGCCTTGCACTGGGCCGTTTTATGGCCCACCGCGCCGCAGCCGTAGCACCCGTCCCCCCTGCTGGACGAGGAGGGGCACGTGGGGCGGGTGTGCCCCAAGCCCATGCACTTATAGCAGCGCATGGGCTTCTCATCCAGCAGCTGCACGCGTACCACACTCCAGCCTATCAGGAGCTTGCCCGCCTGTACAAGCTCCCGGGCTGCCGTCGCGGGGAGGGTTACGTGGGCCGCTCCGAGGCCCCCCCAGTTCCTTTTGATTTCGCCGACCTTTAGGTCGGCTATCTTACAACCGGCCTTCGCCGCCACGACCAACTCGATCTCGTCGGCGGACACCGAATCATCCAGCCCGACGATCCGGATGTCCGCCTTTTTGGTCGGAATGACGACCGTGGCGACTCCAGCCAGTGCAGTCTTCAGCTCCCGGGCCAGTTCGGCGGCCTTCTCACTACTCTGGCCCGGGAGCTCAATCTTCCGGGCCCCCGTGGCGGTATGTCTTACCCGCACCTCCCCTATGCCCATGTTGGGCAGGACCACGTGCTCGCGCGCCTTTACGAGCACCTCCCTGTAGCCGACACCTTTTTCAACTGCGGCATCCTGCAGAGTCAGGATGACCGCAGCCGACTGGGGGACGGACGGCAACTTCGGCCCGGGCGGCTTTGGCGGCGCCTTCGAGGGCGCTGCGACGGTGACTGGGGCCTTGGGCACCGTGGCAGGGCCCGCCCTCTTCTTCCGGCCCAGCACTTTCGACCACTCCACCTCCTTAGTCGCCGTTGTCACCGCCGGGACCGGTAATTCGGCCCAATTAATGCCCAGAGGGGCGATCAGGGCTTGAGGCCCAGGTGCCGACCTCGTCGGCTTCGCAGGTGGAGCCCCTGCTCCACCCTTCTTCCTATCCGCCGCCAGAGGCGGGCGAAGGGGCGCCTCTGGAGGCAGGCAACCCTCCAGGCTCTCCAGACGTGCGTTCAGCATGTTGCTGAACGACGTCTGGAGAGAACGCTCCAGGCGAGACACAGCCCCGGCGAGGACCTCTTCCCACTGGTTAGTGGGAGACTCCACCACAATTGGTGCCGGAGGGGGAGGCATCAGCTTTTTTGCGTTTGCCTCCTGCTTCCAGGCCAGCACCTCCGCCTTAAGGTCTTCGACCTGGCGGCGGAGGTTCTTGGTCTCTCTCTGAAGCTTGCGCACCTCCTCCGACTCTGTGCGCTCGGCCAGGGTCTCGACCACCTCCTTTAGGGTCCTAGCAGCTTCTTTCAGGACCTTAATACAAGGCCCCGAAATATTGCGAGATTTTCTGACGGTCTCTATTATGGCAGAGACCTTGACCCCGGCCAGAGCCTTGAGCGTAAACGCGTCAAGGACGTCCACATCTACAGGAGGCTCCGCCTCCGACCCCGAACTGGTCGCTGCACCAGCCCTGGAGTTGGCCCTAGAGCCGGCAGCCGAGGCAGCGGCCGAGCCGGTAGCGGAGTCTGCGATTGACTCCGTCGCACTCACGCTACCCGCTAAGGCCCGGTCAAATGACCCGTCGGCCTCCTCCATAACCCCGCGACCACCCACGTTGCGGCTGATCCGCCTCGCCGTCCCCCTGCTCGCGGTACTCATCTTAGGAGCCGCCCGCTCCTCCACCTCCGTGTCGGAGTCCATCGCCACGCTCACGCGCTTCTTGGTGATCCTTTTGGCACTCATGGCCTACCGGGAACCCAGGGTCACCCGCAAGCCAAGAGGCAAAAGGACACTGTCCGTTCAACAAGCCAGGTCAATAGAGTGTAGAAGAATCAGTCCGAAAAACAAAGCCAAAGTCCAAATCAGAAGAAAATCCACGCCAAATCCAAACAAGCCAAGTCGGGTGTGAAAGCAAGTCCGTAATCCGAAAGCACGCCAAGGTCAATAAGGTAGAAGTAAAGGAAACCACGAGAAACACCCATAAACAACGCAGGACTAAAAACGTTCATCAATCTATAATTCCGTCTAATTACGACCTAAACTACCGAAATTTAATGCTTTGCAATCAAAGTCAAATTTCATGTTGACCCGTGTAATAGAAGTGACACTTTTTTATTACATGGAAACATTTTAAAATAATAATACAAAGAACCAACGTCACGCGGTGCTCCCTGGCAGTCATCCATCAAAGTACTAGCCGCGCTCTACGTTGCTTAACTTCGATGATCACGCGAGAAAAAAAAAAAAAAAAAAAATACGTATACTGATAGCACAGATATATTAATATAGATAGAACATTAAATTACGGCACTGAATATGATTAATAATGGAGAACAATATATAATTTTCTTATATTCTGTGATTTTACGTCAACGTAAGCATCTGGGAATGTTGGGTGATGTGCATTCGACCCTGACGAGCGGCCGTCTCTGTGCGTGTACGTATCTTACAACGTAAAATTTTTAGAGTGTTTTCCCATAAACGAACTTGTTCCTCAACTGCTCCCTGACGTGAACTGATTGTCTGTTGTTCCTGAAAAAGAAAAATATTTTTGTATCTAATTTAAATTTAAAATACATGTAACTAAAAATAGTTGCACATAAATGGAATAATTGATTGTTCCACATAATAGTAGCTAATTAACTACTTGCAATTAAAAAGAAAAGAAATTATCTTTTACATAAAATGTAATAACAAGATACATTTTATGTAAAAGATTTTTCTCAAGATTTTATAATAATAGCAAGAGCGCGCACAAAAGAATTACCGGAAAAGCGAAACCCTTTAACGTGAGCCTCACTTCAGCATAAAATAGGATTACCTTTTCTAAATGCTTTACAATTTGCTCCAAGTCGAAAACTTTTTTCTTTAAAACCTCCATTTTAGATGGTTTCCTTGGGGACTGCATTGAATTTTTCATTTCAAACATAACGACTTCTTGTAAACTTTCAGCTTTTGTTATTTTTTGCCTCAACTTTTTCCATTCCTCCTCCTTTACATTAAGCTGGTCAGTTAAAGCTTTCACTTTATTTTTAAGAGGTTCCATTTGAGATGTAATACTGATCGATGTGGCTTCGTAAACCCTTTTCTTTTGTTCGTAATGCTGTTGTACCGTTTGAAATTCTTCTTTAATCGGTTTAACGCAGTCAGTAAGCGGTTGAATTTCTTGTCGAACTTGAGAAAGTTTTTGTGCTGTTTGAGCTACAATCTACAAACGTATTATAAATTTATTTCATAAATATTTTAATATCTCCTCGTCTAATTTTTATCCGAGTCAAAATGTAGGCATCGTGTTCAATTTCTCTATAATAGACCAGTATTATACAATCGGCCCCTATAATTTGAAAACAATAGTTTTTTTTTATCACTACAGAGACTACTTTAGCCAAATACTAAAAAGTTATAAATATTAATTACAGTTCTGTCTCCATAAGTTAAAATATAACGTATAAATAAATAATTATCACATGACAGCGGCGACCGGCGATGGATAGTTTGTCTCTCGATGGTTGTCATTATTTTTAGATTGTACTATACTTACCATCAGGCATAACGCAGTTACTTTGTCGTGCTTCAATAATAATAAAAAAAAGGAATGTAATTTTAAAAATAATTTCATATTCAGTATAAATTCTGTGATTTCCCGTACCTTATTAAAGGTTTTTGTATAAGGAATAATGAAGATATAATAAATAAAGATACCATGGTTAGATTTCATCGGTATGTACGTCGCACGGTGACGAAAATCTGAGAAAAATCCTAGATGCTTTGGAAATTGTAAATCATTTAACAGCGAAATAAGTAGCACAACATTTTTATTTTTTATTGCGGCTCGATATTCCAATATCAAAATTATAGAAACCTGTGATAAATCATGTAACGACTTCTTCGCCAGATCCAAAGATTTATCCTGATCTCTTTCCAATAAATCTTCTTCCTCCACTTTCATTTTTTTATGATTGACTAAAGCCATTTCGACTGTTGGGTCCGCAGTACCAATAATTTGTATAGTTCTTGCTAAAACTCCCGCTTCGACCTACAAAAATTGAAACCGTTATTGGTTTCGTTAAATTGAATTTGGACCGACGGGTTTCTAATAATAACTTACTTTAAATGTTGATAGGGTGGCCCTTTGCCTTTTGTACAAAGTACTTTTTGTACGCAAATTGTTTACGTATTTTTTCAACTCCTCACCCCTTAGGACCGTGTCTCCAATTAGTTCCTTAACCTGAGAAGATAACATTCGTCAGTATAACATCTTAATATATATATTTTTTGTGTGCGTGTGTATGTGACTGAACTCCTCCTAAACGACTGGACCGATTTTGATGAAATTTTGTTTGCGTATTCCAGTGGATCCGAGAATGGTTTAGATTGACAATTGGACCCGGTAGGTGGCGCTGCAGTTGACTTTTAGGATTTTTTTTTATTATCAAGGCAGGACAACGTCCGCCCGGTCCGCTAGTTTTATCATAATAATTTAGCAGGAGCGTAGCATTTCATTATATGACTTAAAAATAAACAAATATGTAGTTGGTTTATTTCGTACGTTATGCTATAATCGATAGTCACTGACATTAAAACAATATCTAGTCATCTAGGAAAGTGACTGGATCGTAAAATTATCATTTACAGTCGATTCGTTCATTCGTTTCGTAAAATCCAAGAGCAGATAGAGAGAAAAAGAGAGCGCATTTTATAACAAAAAGAGAATACTCCTTTGTAATTTATAGATACTTGTTAGTTTCGAGTTTCAAACGCGGCTCGTAGCCCCAGTTGTTCAGTTAGGATTCAGCTTTAATTTCTTTGGCCTACACAATTCGAGCGTACGTTCTTCTATGTTGTTATTCGAGTTTTCTGCATCGCTTTGTTCTTTATATATAGCGTATTTTCGCAAATTTTATTCATTTTTATAAATTCATCTAGTTTGAGCAGAAAAACGCATTCGAAGCGTTTGAATTACGCTACACAAAGATACACTAGTTATTTATTAAACGGGTGTTATGGTTTACTTTTTTCAAAATAATGATTTAATTTGTTCTTATTTTTTATTAATATTAACATTATTCCTTAGATAACCTTGCACAATTGAAAGTGACTGAGAAAAAATTAAATTGGACTATTTTTTGTACATTTATTTAGACCTGAAATTAATTACAATCCGATATAATTTTATATAATTATTAGTGTACATAATCAGCACCAATGAAGCTCACAATGTCACATTCAGAAGTATCAATATAATAATATATAACGTTTAAGACTTTTATTTTATGGTAACAATATTTATACGGTATTTTAAAGTATTTTTTACTTTTGTATTCTGAGGAATTGTACGTAACATTTTATTTTGATAACATGGTGAGTAACTTACAGAATATTAAGCCTTATGTAGATATTGAAAATAGTCTGAATTATATACTGATAAAGCATGTACTCGTTACCAATCAAAACGATTATACAAAAAAAGGTGTCACAAAAAATCGATCAATTTTTTCAAGTCTTGTAAGAAAGTATGTTACTCCATCATATTTTAAGAATTCTCAACCAAGATCAGTTAGATTAAAACTTTTCAGAAGTCACTCACGAATTTCTAAAATTACTTCAAATATGAATTATTCTTAATTTTTCTCTCTGACACCGGGTGAAAAATTAAATAAGTCTCACCAAAATTCGGCTTACGTATAATTTTTTAAAGTTCGCCCAATTTTTTATGTTGATTGATTTCAATATTGTTTACTAATAATAACATTAGTAATTTAATTCAGAAGTAGTGATTATAGTAAGTAGTAATACTTAATATAATAATGCGGATTTTTTGTCAACCACTGTGTATTTGGCCTACCTATATTTGCTTTTTTTTTTATTGAAGTAAAACTTCTTTAGGCGTGACTAGGAGGTAACTGGACGACAATGCAACGGAAATATTTTAAAAGTTTTACTTCCGTGTGACGTGTGACATTTACACGCACTCATTTTTTTTGTCTTTTTGTCTCAGCTGGGAGCGTGTGTAAATGTGTCTTTATTAATTAATGTGTTTGGTATTCCATATGAATATTAAACGTTTTAATCCAGTTATTTAATTTAATCTAAACGATACCTTCGTGTACTACTTCTATATATTAATTATAACTATACCAAATCACATATTCCACTGTGCGTACGTTAAAAGTGATACAAACTTTGTCTTCTCTTATTAACAATTTGCGAACGAAAACTGTCATACTCGCGACATTATAAATATTATAAAGAAATCAACTGCCGACATAAAAGGCGACATTATGTGATATAAGAATTCTTATTTTTACCTGTCATTATGCATGCTACAATTAAGGGCAATCGGTAATCGTTTCAAGACGCGCTCTGATGCATTTCTCGCCGATCATTATTGAGCGAAAATATAACGTTTACAGTGAATATAAAGTTTGTTATCGTCGTTTCCGAAAGTGCACTATCGGTTCAAACACTATCTATTATTCAAGAAATTTTTCATAAAATCCATTAAAGCAATATTAATTATGCACTTTTTCTCGCTTTGGAGATAAAGTACTACTTAAAAATCATTCGATCTACTGATAATTATTCTGGAAAAATGCGCTCGTACGTAAAGAATTCATAACTAGGTATAAGTAAATTAGAATATCACAGTATGCACTTAATATTTTTTCTTTCTCGTGGCGTATTTTCATTTATTGTGACATGAATTTATAGTAAAATAGGTATCAGTATCAAAGATTAATATTCAAAGGTACAAAAAGAGTAACAGATTATATTTTCGAAGCCTTCCGTGTAAAGCATACTGACAGATTATATAAAGTGAAAAAACTGTTACTTCCGATAGTCGTAACGTGCCTCGAAACATTTCCGACAACAGGCTACGTATCGTTTTCGATTAAATCCTAGCAGCCATTCGCGTCATTTTCATCAAACAGGGAATGCTTTCTATTTCAGTGTGACGCGCGGGAAATAAAATAGAAAATCTTTTCAAAATAAGAAAACGGATACAGAGACTAGATCTTTATGGTTCCGTATATCAGAAAACAGAAAATGGAACTATTATCGAGACTTAGCTTTATTGTCCGCAAGCTCTCTTATAAGATTAGGAATATCAATTTTAATATAAAATAAATCCGCTTTTAAATATATTTAGTGTACGTATATGCAGTAACACAGCAGACAGAGTCAGTTTTCCATTATTTCTTTTATATCTATATATCATTACATAGTATAAAACAAAGTCCCCTACCGCTTCTGTCTGTCTGTCTGTTCGCGATATACTTAAAAACTACTGAACGGATCTTAATGCGGTTTTCACCAGTGGATAAAGTGATTCACGAGGAACGTTTTGGTATATAATTTGTCGAGGATTTTTTTATAATCAGGGCGGGACAACGTCTGCCGAGCCCGCTTGTACTATACATATAATAAATATATCATAGTTATATATAAAAAGCAAACTTTTGAATTCCAAACATGTATTTTTATATTATTTACGAATCGTTATGGTACAGTTAGCAACTTGCATATCTAATTTTTTTTTAATATAAATTACATAATTAAAAAAAAAAATCTCCTACCGCGTTTGTCTGTCTGTTAGTTCGCGATAAACTCAAAAACCACTGAACGGATTTTCATGTGGTTTTCACCAGTAGATAAAGTGATTCACGAAGAACGTTTTTTTTTGCATATAACTTGTGAAGGTCGTTTTTATTATAAGTGCGGGACAACTTCCGCCGGGACCGCTAGTTTTTAACCGACTTCAAAAAAAGGAGGAGGTTATCAATTCGACTGTATTTTTTTTAATGTTTGTTACCTCATAACTTTGGACTGGGTGAACCGATTTTGATTATTCTTTTTTTATTTGAAAGCTGGTACTTCCCGTGTGGTCCCATTTCAATTTGGTCCAGTTACGACAACGGCATCCAGTGCAAAACCGTATAAGTTTTAAATTTGCATTAAGTATGTACACGACAAATAGACGAATAACTCAATATCACGCTAACCGATTTCGATGATTCATTTTTTATTGGAAAGGACGTACTTCAAGGGTAGTTTGATGAGAGTTTGGTTAGCTTCTGATTATGGGATCCGTGACAAAGTAAGAAAACTTTCAAGAAACGAGCCTACTCCTTTCTTAAGGGCCGGCAACGCTTCTGTGTTTCTCTCGTGTCGCAGGTGTCCATGGGCGGCCGTGATCACTTACCATCAGGTGACCCGTATGTTCGTTTGCCACCAATATTATAAAAAAAAACTCTTCAATTCTTAGGAGCCTATTGTGCTTATGTTCGTTGCTGTGTTGCAACATGCCGCAAGCATTGTAATTACATTACTTAAGGTGTATTATGTGTGAAGCGATGGTAGCCGAGTTGGTGGTAGAAACTATCGCGGATTATTGATAAGGTTGCGTTCGTACCAAACGTTACTTATTGTACAACCAATTGAAACCATATCGCATACTATACCGATAGATACCATACCGCAAAAATGCGCATATTTTAATATACTTAAGGTGGAACGGAGTTCGCGGGCACTGCTAGTAAAATATATTTATGTACACTAAAAATGGAAAAATAAAGTAAATTTTCAAAAAAAAGTATTAACCGACTTCAATATCAAATCAAAAACCCATAAGGCATTAAAAAGCGGAAAATAAATAGTTTATCAAATTAACCAAATTAAATAAAACATATGAATATGTGTGCTACCTAGAGATGTATTGGAAGTCCGTGCGAACCGTAAAATCATATCATCTACATAGGTACAAAGTTTAAGTCCACTTTCGCGTCTCTGTAATACATTTCTACCTGGAACAAATTTGAAATTTCGGTTGGCACCGACTTCCAATACATCCCTAGGTAGCACACATATTCATATGTTTTATTTAATTTGGTTAATTTGATAAACTATTTATTTTCCGCTTTTTAGTACCTTATGGGTTTTTGATTTGATATTGAAGTCGGTTAATACTTTTTTTTGAAAATTTACTTTTCATATAAATAATAGCAACTTTCCGAAAAACGGACTTCAATAACCTCATATTATTTCCTACACTTTAAATAGTAATTTTTATTATATCACCTTGAAAAGTCTTTATAATGTTACACTATAAACAAAGCTGTTTGTGTTTTTAGAGAGGAATAATTTAATATAAATACATTTCCGATGCTCAACCTGTGACTGTAGATCAGCTAACGTAGCTTCATGCTCCTTCAGATTGATGGCTAGTTCGTGAACGTGGGCAGCAGTCGATTCTTTATTGCGTCTAATAACGCTAGCCTGCTGTCGAAACGGGGCTAGTTTATCCTCTTGGGGTCCTGCAGATGCCAGCTTACGTTGAACGAGCTGTTCCATTTCCCCGTTCACCACAACTATCTAAAAGTGTAAAACAATTGTTTATTTATATATCTATTCATATTGTGATACAAAAGGATGTCGTCACTAAACTAATTTTATGGATAAAATTTTAAAAATTTACCTTATCTTGAATTGTTAACAAGTCGGAACGAGTTGTACGCTGTTCGGCCGCTATAGACTGCATAAACCCAAGCTCTTTTTGCAGGACCGTAACCTCTTGAGGCAACTTTTCTTTCACCAGATAACTATTTAGCTGTGCCGAAAAATATCTCTTATTACTAGCCTATTTAATCCTATTATTTTATTTTGTAAATCTATACCAAATTACAATGATAAATAAATAGAGAATGGGACTATATAATATTTAATACTTCTTATAGCTAGAGTAAGTACTCTTATATTACCTATATAGTTTTCAATTCGTTTAATAAATACATTCGTAAAGTATAAAAAGTTTAAAATTTTGTGCTACGTAATATGCTGACATGAAGAAAGAAACGTAACAAACAGATAAAAAAGTGTGTGTGTACTTATGTACACGCGTTAGAAGTTATGCTTCTTTGGTGTAACAAGATAAAAATCTTTTCAAAAAATTTTATTCTACGTTTGTAGAAAAAACGACACTAACAATAGAAAAAAGGTATTTAATACATTGAAAGTTTTAATACAAATAAATACAAACAACAAATACAAAGAAACAAAATGTTGACTATAGCTAACTTCAGGGTGTCGGTTTTAGTGACGGTGTGCGCACGTATCGTAAAAATTTTACTCTCATCATTTTTCCCTAACGCGCCAAAAGAAGTATAACTTCAAAAACCTAATTTCATAAAACAATAACGTTAGAAGACTTTGCATAAAAACTTTGGCATAAATAGATAAAGAGGATTACTCTTATAAATTATGTAAATTGTTATTCAACCTGAATTTCCTCCTGTAAATGTTTGATCACGTCGTTTACACTTTTAGGTGTTGCACTTTGTCCATGAATTACATTTAAATATCTTTTTAATTGGTCCGATGCCAACTTCAACTGGGACTGTTGAGTGTCGTACTGAAATGTAACATCACATTGTTATGATACAAAACGTAGTTCAACATTCCTCTGAATTAAAATTGAACATTAGTGAAATTCAAATTAACTATATACAATATACAGCAGCCAATACATAATACGGAAAACTAACAAAACGTAATTGAAAATGTTTCGTCCGCAATTATATTATGTCAATAAAATTTAAACAAAAACCTACTTGATGTTCCAACTCTTTCGCTTTTTCTTGCTCGATTCTTAATGCTTTGCTCACATTCAACATTTCCTCCTTATTGCTTACGTCAACGAGATTCATTTGCACGTTTTCTAGTCTTTTAATCACTAAAATATAAATGAGATATTTATTAGCAAAAAAAAAACAATGACTTTAGTTACGGTTTATTTTTCTATAGTAAAGTAAAAGTTTAAGTTAAACTTCACTGTAATTACTGCACGAAGAATTTCATACTCAAGTATTCGATATTTAAAATACGAATCAATAGCTTACGCAGCTTGTCTTATTATAGTCTCTGGTTTTGTAATTTAAATTAGGTACTATGACTTCTACCGACCTTATTTCTCCTACTAGTGAATATATATTACTAATTTTTGGTTCTAATAATTTTGTTTATCAAGAAGTGACCACATTTAATTGGTTCCTTATCAATAGGCGTTTTTTTTTTCGAAGTCAGTATAATTAGGTTCAAAAATATTGGAAACCTTTACGTTACTACAACATTTGTAGCTACAATGAACACTTACTGCTTATGATAAATAATCAGATTCCGTAGCACCTACTTTATCGTGTAATGTAGCTCTCCTAAAATTATTTTAATCTAACTGAGATAATGATGAAGAAAACTTAATTAAGAAATTAGAATAAAAGCTTGAAAAATGTTCTTATAATACAAATATTTAATCGAAAATACAAAATTATATATTTTTCTGATTTTGAAATCGTCATTTCGTCGTAGTCTGGCGTAATAAATACGCTGGTATCCTTTTCTCAGCAAAAACCATTTACCTTATATCCAAATAGGTTGGTTGTATTACAATTATCCTTTTTAGATCCACCTATGAATAATCAAGACCACCTTTGAATATATCAGCTTTAAGTTGCATATTTACTTACCGATATCTCTCTCTACAGCCATCTCTTTGATATCGTTAATCATTTCAGATGCGTTCTCCTTCTGTAACATCCTTGTTTTTTTGTGCACCTCTTTAAATTCTCCGATTAAACTTTGGTACAGGTCGAGCAAATCTTGTATACTGTTATTACGTACCACATCCGTCGGTATATCTGGTACTTTTAAATACCTATAAAAATATTTTTTGATTTTATATACTGTAGCTTTGTATTTTGTTTTGTATTTTCTACATAATTGGAAATACATACTAAAACACAACTATAAGCAAAAAGAAAATATATAAAATATTTTACGAAATAATATCATAAGATTCCATCGCGTCAATCTTTGAAGTTTCAAAAGCGAGTGTTGTGCTCTGGGCTATTGACGCAAGACAAAAAAGTTGATAGAATCACAGCATTCAAAATAATGTACTATCCACGTTTTCTAATGCTCGTAAGTTTAACTATCACAAAATTATTACAAATCAATCATCTAACACTAATCGGTGTATGCAATTATGAACCAGATATTTTTAAAGTTTAGGATATTACTAATCTTCTAACACTAAAACCGACAGATAACCCACAGTAACCATTTTTATCTTAAAACAAAACATTACATGCATTGTACATGTAGATCAAAACTGCCCTTAACAGTATTCCATTAAAATGGATATCTACATTGCACCCGTGCGAAACTGGGGCGGATCGCTAGTAGTTAATAAATTAATGATGATTGATATCTATATAAATAGAAATTGCCGAATGTATGTACACGCGCATAACTTCAGTACGGCTGCACCTATTTTGTCTATTAATTGTGTGTGTACTTGTCAATACAAGGTTCGAAATCGATCGAAAATGTGAAAAATTTGAGTTAATAATTTCCATATAAAAAAGTGAGTGAGAAAAAAGAGAGTACAAATCTTTATATATAAAAATCAATCTTTGTATCTTTGTCCGCTATGCATGCCGAAACTACTGAACAGATTGTGATAATAATTTATCGGGGTATTCTGGGGACGCTCGAGAGTGTTCCTGTATCAAAATATATATATATATGTAAGTGTGTTTTTAATATATTAATGAAATTGTTTTCCTTAAAGAAAGAAAGGGTTTATTGTTCTTATTGGAACTTTTGACACTACATTTCAATATTATTTTGACATATTTGACATACTTCAATTGAATATAAACCCATCGGCTTCTGAATTAGCCACAATAGGTCAAAATGGCATACGCTAAGTTTTTAATTACATTTTTAAATTTCGCGACATTGGGCAATGACATTTATTATACATTTATATATATATAGATAGTATGCTTGCTATCATTTATTTATATGACAATGTGATACATTACATATGTATCTCATTTTTATCTACGGTAATATTATTGAACGTAATAAATAATACCCTTATTTAACCTCCACCTACACAAGTGAAGTAGTTGCTATATTAGAAGCTATCAAATTTGTACTATCACATAAATTAGATCAAACTATCATATTGACAGATTCTCTGAGTTGCTTACAAACTATTCAACATAGTCCAATTTTTTCCAAAGTAGAGTCCCCAGTTATCATAATTATTAAATGCCATTTGTATCAGCGCCATTGTTTAGGAATTGATGTAGTTCTGGCAGATCCATGCCACCACATATTGATATCCACCAGGATACAGTGGGAACCAGGGTAATGAAGCTGTTGGTCATCTTGCTAAAGAAGCTATCCAGACTGGATATTTTGATCACTATAATACCTACGTTCAGGATTTGCCCTCTCCAAACAAGACTGATTTGTTTGCATCATGGAACTCAAACTGGTATGCATCCAACCAAATTAATGGCAAATCATATGCTTCCGGATATATTCAGGATAACATTCCGGGTAAGCCATGGCTTTATAAGTTTCGTAACTGTTATAAGCTTGATGCGTCTACTATCTGTAGACTGACGATCTATCCGTAGAGGTGTGCTCTCCAGTCCATCTTGCAGAGTTCAGTATCAGGAACAACTCAATATGTAAATGTGGGTTGGATGAAGGCACTCTAAAACATTTTTTTCAATTGCCCCAATCTTGTATTATATTGTATGATATTTTACTTAACAATGTACTACGTTCGTCAGATTTTAACAAAAGCACAGAGGTGTGTATTTTCTCTTTTTGCCAAAACCCTGACTAATTTTATAAGTTTTAACAAAATTAAACTTTAAGGTAACGCCATAACTAACAGTAATTATTATGTAAATATATATTTATTTAAGACATGATATTCATTTGACATTTTATTTCATTACATGGTCGTAATTTAGAAGAAAGATCTGATCTCATTATCTTCGTTAGCACATCTGTATGAAGTCGGAGTGGACAGTTAGTATGATTTTTAAAGAAACAAGACAACCGACGTTTACGTATAAATAGTATTTTTCTCAGAAAATATAACGATTCAGCAGAGAAGGAAATAAAAGAAAATGAGCATCAGAATATACGTATAACAAAATAAATAATAAAAGAAACAAAATATATATTTTTAAATTGACCTTTTTCCTATACTCTTTCACTGATTTCTGTGAATAGTAGGAAATTTTACTTTATTGTCGCTGCTACCAAGGATGTATGTAATATTGTATTCTAAATGAGGATCTCACAGGAAGTGTTTCCGGGCGACTTCTCAGAACATCAATTTTATTAGATTACTCTTGACATTTGCAGGTCTTCTATATTACTTACAATCGGGTATATTTACCCAAGTGGCGTAATAAGGGTACGTCTTAGAGATACCTACTTTCCATATATCATGTACATGAGAGAACCTCAAAATACTTTATTGCGTAACATAATTTATTAGAGGAAAGTGAGTAAATATGGGATAGTATCGCTAATATGGAATACCAGTATTTCTCTCAAACGGAAAATCACATACCCAATAAATAATTATTGTCTCTATCTTTCTATCCCTATTCGCTCGTACAAGTTGTAGTAGCAGACGAGTGAGCCCTGTCGTCGTTGTGACAATGTTTTGTTTTCTCGCTATCGCGTAACTTTCTAAGGTATGTAAAAAATACATATTTTTCGTACAAAAAATGCACATAGTATCGTTTTTTATACCTTCTAAAAATCCCTTAATTTAAGCTTAATTTTCTATAGTATTTATATTATTCCATATTTAGGTACCTTCGTCATTATTTAGTTTTTGAAATATTTTCTTACTTGTAACTTATCAATATAACAAACAATTGTTATAAAATAAAGTGCAAATATATGGTTATTAATAATTACTACAAAAAGTTTTTTATTAATAATATTTGTGCAAATTATGCGTAAAAAACAAAATGGTATTCCATATTTGATCACTTTCCTCTATTATTTTAAACTGTTATACTATTAAGTAGCTGTACATGAGACTACGTTCACTTGGAATTTCAAGTATAAACACAGTGATTAATAAAATCATAGGTAAATTGCTGTATTAAAACTGCACATCGACGGGTTAACCTGCCTCACCTTTGTGAACGATTCTGTCCACCGACACGAACGTGGTACAACAGCTTCTGTCGTTGCTTACACTGTGTATGTATAATTCTGACTCTCGGAACACGGTGTAGTATTCAAAACAACAGTTTGATGTGCCTCAGACACGCCCTATATATATTTTTTATTTATTTAATAGAGACGCACTTCGTCAAAACTATTAATTTAATGTAATAACTAATAAATAGCTAGTTAATTTTAAAAACGAGTATATTATCTAGTGATCTTATTCTGTAGCAAGTCTCACGTTACCATCTCACTGTTACCTAATCTCGTCTTCTAGATACTCATCCTTTTATACCAGAAATTTTCCCTCAACCTAACAGTAATAGAATATAGCCCGAACATTAAAGTACAATTGCAAAATTTACGAAAAACTGTTCGTAATTCAATCAATCAGAAATATCGAAAACATCAAAATCCATCTAGTAATTTTTAAGTGATGACGGTACAAACTTTAGAGAAACACACAGATAAAAATTCTAAAATCCAAGGAAATGTCTTCTGTCACTGATTTTAAAGTCACAAAGTATTTCCTAAACATAATTAATTTTTAAAACAAAAATAAATCCTTAACAAAGTTTTCCACTTGACTTGATTATATCCCTTTAATATAGTTAAAAGGGACATAGTGTACCTAAGATTTTTTTCCTTACCAAATTTTGATCGATCGATTATTCGTCAAAACGGATTATTTACTTAACACGAGAACATCTATTTACCTACTAAAATCAACTATATTTCTTTCAATGCAGTTAATTTGCAATAGCGACATATTACAAAGCTTTATAATGAACCATTTATTTGCCGCGTTTTCTGTGTAGTAATTATCTTCGACTCTCTATTTTATATATATGAGTATATACCTTTATATATATAAGAGTAACTAGCTGAGTGACTGACTAACGGAAAAATGTTGCATTTTCATACAAACTTTCATCCGCTTCCAAAAATCCTTTTTTAATGCTCACCTACAGTGTAAAAGGAACCCGTATGCAAATTTTCAAGGCTCTAATCCCAATAATTTGGGCTGTGCATATGTTCTTAGTAAGTCAGTTATTCTTTTATACATTAGATATATACAGATTAAAAGCTACGACTGAGAATAAGTTAAATAAAATGATTCCTACTTAGCAAGATACGCGGTATTCTTAACTTGTTCTTTATTGCTCAGAAGCCAGTGCAATACATGGTGTACGGTTCTGCCATCTCCAGCCAGTAATTGCGCCCTGAATCGTGTCGGCTCTACGCTCGCTGGCGGTCTGTACTTGATACCTCCCAACATTTCCAGCAAGCACATCGAGATCTTTTCCGGATCGTCTTCAAGTATATCCAACTATGAAAGGTAATTAAATTGCAATTTATTATTGTTTGTGATAATGAAATGCATATTATTACTAGCTTTTATTCGCGGCCTCGTTAGCTTTAATGTGGATTTGACTTATCCCTCGAAAACAGTACATTTGTTCTGGATGAAAGGTAGGTACCTTATGTTCTGAATCCGTGACGAAATGTATGCAAAATTACTTAATCTGCAATTAATAGCATAAGCACAAAAGGTGTGAAAGCGTAGCAAACAAACATACTCACTTTGGTGTTTTATTAGTAAGAATTAAATGTATACATATTAGGGTGGTTTATTTAAACGATTATTTTTAATTTTTGTTATTTCATAGGAGGCAAACGAACACGTGGGTCACCTGATGTTAAGTGATCACCACCGTCCATAGACACTAACAACACCAGAGGAGTCGCAAGTGTGTTGCCAGCCTTTAGGGGGGTGGGGTGGGAGGGGGAGAGGAGGGAGAAGAGGGGAGGTGGGCCAACAGGACTCTCACTAACCGAACGAAACGCAACAATGCAAGCACTGTTACTTCACGTCGGTTTTCTATGAGAGGGTGGCACTACTACCCCGCGCGCCGACCCATTCATGCTGAAACCAGTAATAGCTTCAGCGTGGCTCTACCACCTTCATGATCCCGAAGCAATTTTTTGTTGGAAAGATGTAAAAAAACAATTTTCAATTTGAATCCATAATATTAACTCTCAGTACTCTCTCAGATCGTAAGAAGGTTTAGATTATAAAGAATTGAGAACTATGACAGGTACTATTATTATACGGCTGGCTCGCGTTATTTTTTTCGCAAGTTTAATCTAACCAAACCAAGACGGGAAAATTGAGAAAAATAAATCGGTTGAGTTACGTTAGACTGCGTTTTATATATTAGGAAAAAGGTAACGCGAGCCGGCCGCGGTAGAGGTTGTCTAGCGCGGTGCTTTATATACGTAAGTACCTTTTTCTATTAAGTATATAAGTAAGAATAATATGCATCCTTCAATCATTATAAAACTAGTCCTATTCTAACAAATACCTAATATTACTGAAGGACATATTGAAAGTTATCAAAGAAGTACAGACTATCATAATACATAATACACACCCTCTCGCCGGCACCAAAGTTTGCTAACAAATCTGCGAGCAACTGAAGCAACTGTTTCTCATTAAGAGCGTCGAACTTTATCAGATCGTAGTTCCTCCCCATTGCGGCATTTAGTTCTCGCACAATAAACTTCATTTGGTCCGTCATTTCTGCAATACTTTTCCAACGCAAAAGTATCAACAGAGTATTTCGCCTCGAAGTGTAATTTGTTGACAAAATACGTTGCCATCGTAACGGTGATATTGATTTCAAACAACTTGACCACAGATATACATAAAACAACGTAGTACATACACATAGCATTAACCTTGGTAGTAATATCATGTCTTTTTTTCAAAGTTAGTTCTTCATTCAAGCTAAGAATGGCTCGATAGATGTTTGGTATAAAGGTCAGTTATGTCGTGGAACAAGATAAATAGGTATGTAGTTTTTAAAACGATATAACTTTACCTATATTTTATTTCAAAATGAATGAATCACGAACGTCACTGGCGTTTCATAGATCTACCAAAGAGTATAATAAGTATTACAAGGAATAGATCTACGATGACAGATTTAATATGATTTAAAGAGATGATGCATGTTGCAATTACGTAAATCTGAAAATATCCAAAAAGCACTACGATGATCGCCAAACTGTTTGAGTGCTCTGAATATATATGTGCAGAATGCACGGAACACAAATTTAGGTATACGTCATATATAATACTAGCTGTACCCGCAGCTCCGCACGCGTTTTTTTAAATCGTATTAAAGAATAATAAAATTTCGAGACTTTGTACAATTATAGAAATGCTCTTTAAAGACAATTGTAAGTACGACGCGCACGCCACTAAAAGTAACATGTAACGTGTACATTAGATATATAAATACTAACAGCGTGCCAAATGAGGTTTGTCATCAGCAACATATTTGGAACCTTAACCCATCATATAACTACCTCAGTGCTCACTTACACTGTATAAGGACCTAATGAAACAATAACTTAAAATATTATTATAAAGATTGACATTAACATTATATTTAATATACATTGCCATTATTATAATTAAAATTTTGTGACTATACAAAAAATAAACGCTTGTCTGTTCCTCAAGAAATTGTATTATGGAACTCTTTACGTAATACGTTTATAATCTAAGATCTTATTAGGAAGACCTCTATATCATTAAAGTTATTAATAATTATAATGTCGAATTGTAAGCAATAAGCTGATAATTATGTCTAATATTAAAAATAAAGAATGAGTTGAAATATTGCTAAATTTCATGCAGACAAAGTCGCGGGTAACAGCTAGTCTAAAATAGAATAACCTCAATTACATTTTATAAGGTTCGCTATCTACCAGTGAATGCCCCGTGAAAATCGATTTAACCGTTTTGGTGATAGCACAGCGGGCGAAGCCACGGTTAACAGCTAGTTTAAATTAAAATAAATTAAATTACTTTTTATAAGGTCCGCTATCTGCCAGTGAAAGTCCCTTGAAAATCGGTCTAACCGTTTTGGAGAAAGCACTGTAGGTGAAGCCACGGTTAACAGCTAGTATAAACTAAAATTGCCTAAATTACTTTTTGTAAAGTCAGCTATCTATCAGTGAAAGTCTCGTGAAAACCGGTCTAACCGTTTTGGAGATAGTACTGCGGGCGAAGCCACGGTTAATAGCTAATATAAACTAAAATTGCTTGAATTACTTTTTATAAGGTCAGCTATCTGCCAGTGAAAGTTTCGTGAAGATCGGTCGAACCGTTTTGGAGATAGAACTGCGGGCGAAGCCACGGTTAACAGTTAGTATAAACTAAAATTGCTTGAATTACTTTTTATAAGGTCAGATATCTGTCATTAAAAATTTCGTGAAGATCGGTATAACCGTTTTGGAGATAGAACTGCGAGCGAAGCCACGGTTAACACCTAGTATAAACTAAAATTGCTTGAATTACTTTTTATAAGGTCAGCTATCTGCCAGTGAAAGTTTCGTGAAGATCGGTCGTACCCTTTTGGAGATAGTGCAGCGGGTGAAGCTACGGTTAACAGCTAGTCTAAATTAAAATAGACTAAATTACTTGTTATGATGTCCGCTATCAGTTGGTGAAAGTTCAATGAAAATCGGTCCAACCATTTTGGAGATAGCATTGCAGGCGAAGCAGCGGTTAATAGTTAGTCTAATTTAGAGTAGCCTAAGTAACCGCTATAATTTCAGAGTTATCTGCCAGTGAAATTCCTGTCAAAATCGGTTGAGCCGTTTCGGAGATTAGCCGGAACAAACAAACAGACAGACCGACAAAAGTTTTAAAAATTGCATTTTTGTTATCAGTAGCGGGTATACTTTCGTACCCAATCAGTAAAAAAATTTTACTTTGATATTACATACAGACACTTCATTTTTATTATATGTATATAAGATATAGAGGATATAACATCGAGACAACTCAAGGATAAACAAATACCAATTTAGATTCCTATAATCATTTATTAACTTTGTTTTGTATTAAACTCTTAACTATATTATGCGCAAGCCCGAACTTACGGTTATTTTTAGCATGGCCAAAAAATTGTAATTTCATTATTTAGCCTTAGAGTTGTTACGAAGGATGTGGAATCTAGCGAATGCAAAAATATAGAATACATGGAACGTTGCTTCGAACTTCATAGATTAAAATCCGAAGAATTTGAGGTCTCGGTGATGGACACCATTTTAATATATCAGTGTGATAAGGCATTTCTTAAAGCTTACCAAACTGTTCTGCCACTTCCCTTTGTCACCATATTTATGAAGCTTGACATTGAATTTATGAGTTGGTTCATATTCAAATTCAATTCTTGGCGTGATAACGTCTTATAAATCGATAAACGTCGGCTGCATGCACGAAAAAGCATGACTCATTGTCACGTTCCGCCTGAGCCGAGCAGCGCGACTGGTTAGTTGCCAGCAATACTTTTACATGATAATGATTAGTCAACCCTCGTTCTAAATCAATTATAATAATAGGTGCTTAATATTTGACCTAATTATCTCGAGAAACGCAAAACTGATATACACTAAACATCAGGTGATTTACGCAAAAACGGTCTGGTATAATACATACGGAAACGAATGAATTACGCTGCCGCCCAGTCCGGCCTGCGTCCCGCACCTCGGCTCGCGCACCAGTTCGTATTGTTCGACCGTACGGCGCGGAGTTCCCACGATAAGCAGTTACATAATAATTAACTTTGAATAGCGTTTCTTTAAAATTGTTCATTGGATCTGGGCATGATTTTTTTATTAGTATTTATTTTGATATTATTATTTTATATGTTAAATGTGACCATGAACTACCACAGGATTGAAGAGTGCTACTAACCTTTAAACATTCACTTCCTATATAGAATAATTCAATTTTAGTTATCAAAATATGAAATTTTTCATCAATGTTTTCTTATAACGTTATCACGTAAAATTACTGTCCGTAAACCGACTTTACAGACAACCAATTTTTTTAACTATGAATTCAACCATAAATTTGACAGTCATGTTTGATTCAATATTCTGTAGAGGCACTACTATCCTCAATATCTCGTAAGCTGATGATGATTGTTCCGACCGGTTTCGATCAAGGCGACCACTTTGACCCCTAAATTTAGAAATGGCGCTGGTGCGCTCGAAGATGGCTTATGTAGCCTATCTTCCTACCTACTTCGTGCACATTGAGGGCACGTGAGTACGCCGTTCTCATATTGATATGTTATGGCAGCAGGAGGGCGTGCCTTTAACTGGTCGCGTTTGGTATCAAGGTCAGCTTACGCTGAGCCTAGAACTCGCGTACTTGGTTGTTCACCATTCTGCGCCATTCTGGCCGTTGTGCTGCCAAACGTACCCAACAAGATGGCTCTATATTGCATCTCTTCATGTGCCGCTTTTGGACATCCTTGTACCGGAGGAGGGGACCACCATGATTCCGCTTGCCCTCCTCCAATTCAGAATAGAAGATGCGCTTCGCCACTCTTTCCTCCGCCATACGCGATACATGACCTATTACTACATTAATTAGGATTAGATCTAAAGGGTTCATAATAATAAAAAACGTTAAATATTCTGATTGAATAAATTATATTTTTTTTCTTTTCATTACAATAATTGTTCTGTTGTAATCGTCAAAATCTCAACAAATGTATTTAGACTACACCGTTTGTGCCTACCCCTCTATACTAGTTGTATTTCAAAACGTGGAAAATATTCCCTGACCATTTACTACCATTCGCACATACGCTTTCTCACAGCCCTTGTAACTTACACACACGGACACACGTTTTGTCGATATGATATAGTGTGATAAATGACTATCCGCGAACACATAATAAGGAATATTCATTATCATTTATATTATTTTCCAGTAAACACGTGACCTTAATTTGACATCACAAATGACTTGTCACATCACTACATATTATAACATAAAGTCCTCTGCCACTTCTGTCTGTCCGCGATAAACTCAAAAACTACTCAACGGATTTTCATGCGGTTTTCACCAGTAGATAAAGTGATTCACGAGGATGGTTTAGGTATATAATTTGTGAAGTATTTTTGAAGTTATACTTCTTTTGGCGCGTTAGGGAAAAATGATGAGAGTAAATTTTTACGATGCGCGCGCACACCGTCACGAAAAACCGACACCCTGAAGTTAGTTAGTCAATATATTATTAAAACTTTCAATGTATTAAATACCTTCTTTCTATTGTTAGTGTCGTTTTTTCTACAAACGTAGAATGAGGCGAAAGATAAAATTGTTAAAAAGATTTTTATCTTGTTACGCCAAAGAAGTATAACTTCTAACGCGTGCACATAAGTACACACACACTTTTTTTAATCATGGATAACGTCCGCCGGGTCCGCAAGTTTATGTAATGTGATATGTGTGTAAGGTCAAATTAAGGTCACGTTTACATTCAGCTAATAAATCAAAACATCACTGGCTAGGCGACGTACTTTCTAGCACCATTATAATAAAACTAAGGTTAAGTATACAATTGAAACTATAAACTGTTGTTTCAATGGAGATTAGATAAGACAGCTATGGAACAGTGTGATGCATGTTAGAAATAAATTGAATCCTACTTATTGCTATGGCATGCACCATTATTTAACTTACACTTATCCGTTAGTAACATCTACTTGACATTCAAATACTATTAACTGAAAGTGGTTAAAAATGTTTAATTAATTCCTATTTGCTTGGCGCAGTGATGGCATGAAAAACATATCTATTCGACATACATAATACATTCATTATGAATTACACAAATTGTGATGATATAAACATAAATAATTTGTACTCTTCTAAATTAATGGAAATTCAATTATTTACAATCAATCATAAGAATCATTAACTAATTAATTAATCATATTCATTATAAGCATGATATTATTAATAAAGCAATGATGATGTTTCGAATTACGAAAAGAATAAACAGCTTTCCGTAGAAGCACCTAAACGTTTAATTTCGTTTCTCACTATTTCCTTAAAATTATTATAATAAATATACAACCCTTAAGATATAATACTACAGACTTTTCAGCGACTGGATCGTGTCTACAAAAATACACAATAGTAACGAAAACAAATATATTCTTGTGATGTTCATGAAGCTCAAATAAAAAATATATATTATAAACGCAATATATCTTTCTATCTACCCTTAAAATAATCGCTTCCCTTGCTTTTTACCTTCACATATATAAAATAAGTTATTTGAAGAATTTAAACGTTCCTGATAAACTTTTCCGTTTTCAGAATTCCAATTTCAAATAAATAACTCATATCAAATCAAATACCTACGTAATGATCGCAGATAAATATTCATATAGCCACATATATTAACATATATAATAAATACAGAAATTGAAATTAATCTGTTATAAAAGAAATAAAAAAATACTTTTTCACGAATAGTGTATGTGACAGATTTCAACTAATGTTTTTTTTTTTTTTTTAATAAATTAACATCTTTAGAAGTTAATACTTAGTTTTATTAGAGGAAACCCATTACAGGCATGTGTAATTATTAATGGGATCTTGAATCAATGCGCTTTTGGTCCTCCCTATTATGATTGTATTTGTATAAATTTTTCAATCCAGACGACACGAGAACACACAAAACAATACATTGAACATTAAAAAGTTCAAAGGGAATGCTTAGGAAAATCTCGCTACTGATATTAAAACAGGCGTTCGGGAGTGATCTCACTTACATAAACACTTATTCACCCTGAGACCAGTCACATAAATGCACTAGGGTGACACTAATATAAAAATAGCTAACAAAAATACACGTCAAAACGTAATAAAAAATCAATCATAATAATAAAATCGTACACAAAATCAAAAGAATACATGTGGACGAACTTTTCGGCGATATCGCTCGTAGCTTCGACTTAAATCAGTATATTTTAAAAATAATAGTTAGCGATTATTAGATTCTAATTGTGTTGATTTTTTGACAACGGCGGCCGCCTTCTTATAGGAGACCGCCCTTCCGTCCAAAAAGGAGACTGAGTGTACCGAGCGGCGAGCTGTGTGACGTCATCGGGGTGGAAGAGACCGGCGCGCCCACCGTGCCTAGGTCCGAGCGCGGACGCGGAGCGCGCGCTCTCACCTTCCTCCCCGCACCGGCCACACCCCCCGCGCTCTCCAAAGCACCCGACCCGGGCGTCGCCGGCACGCCCAGCGGCGCTTCACTCACAGGAGAACGCTCAGCCGGAGGAGCGGCCGCAGGAGACCGCAACGTGCGTTTAAGACACGTCAGCTGCTCCATCGGACTACGGTGAACCAGACCAGTGTACAGCGAGCCGGGAGTCTGAAGCGCGAGCGGCGCCGGCGAGCTGTCCGCTCCCGGTGACCCGGCACCGTAATGTCGCCGAAAGAGGATCGACGTCCCGCTGGCGATGAGAGCGTGCAGGGAGGGGGCCGCGTCCCCGGGCCGAGGGGTCGACGGCGGGGAGGGATCCGGCGAACCGAGCAGAGGGCTGTTGGCCGGCGTCGCGGTTGGGGTAAAGTGGTGCCGGGAGGGGGGCACGCAGACGGACTCGCGCCTCGAGTGCACGGGCGAGACGGCGGCGGAGGAGCGGCGGGAAGTGAGGCGCGAACTCCACGCGGTGCCGAGCACGCTACTAGACAAACTACTCATACCGCTGCTGCAGACGCTGCTGACGCTGCTGCCCGCGTGACTACCGTCGTTCGGATGCAGTACCGTGCTGTCGAGGTCGAACACACTTTAGTCACACGAATGAATTGTAAATTCTATTTTTTCAACATCGTTATGTTTTAATTACAATGACTTGTATAAAGAAACGTACCTATTAGTGAAGGTGTATATGTGACTGGAGTGCGGCAACCTCAGCATATCATCGTCCTCTTCGACATCCGAGAGGCGGTAAAGACGGGAACCTACACCAGTCGTCGATCTCGTCCCGCGGACACCGACGCCTTCTTGATCTTCCAATAGACCTATAATAAATATTGCCAATTATAAATAAATGAAGAAGTTAAGTATTATAAAGTAAGTGATATACTGTATTAATTACCTGACAAGTTGGGTTTAGCTAGCTGTGCCCAAGTGTGTAGTGTGAGACTACCCTCGAGTGGTTTGACTATTTGCAGTTTATGCGGTGCTCGAAACCGGACAAGTCCGCCTGCTGCACCCGCGCCCCACACAGCACTCTCCTCGCTTGTTTCTCTTTCTGTTAGAATATTATATTTCAAGTGTTATTAATTAAAACACGACTTTATATAATTAACAATAACATAGTTAGTCAAATAAAAAATTTAAAGTTGAAATTCAAATTTTAAGCGTCGTTTCTGACAACAAATGATCTACACCAACCCAAAACTTTTTGATCTTAGGTTATATAGAGATATTGATAACAATAATCAGTAATATTAACCCTTCGCACTCGAGGGCTCCGAAGCGGAGCCATTTAAAATGTTGGTGACCATCATTTGTTACTGAGAATATGTTACTTTGCGGCCGTTCAAGTCTTACGTAAGCAGAATTTATGTAATTTCTGACTAACCCGTCCCCCTGGTCAGCAAAAGTATAGAATGTTCTCGGTCCCCCTCCCATGCTTACGTAAACACTTATATAAGTATTTTTTAATCTGTTCTGGTTTCCTCATTGATTCATGGGCATCAAAACTCCCCTCTCCATCCTTCATGTCATCAAAAATAAGCAAATCGAAGAATTCACACCTCCCCCCTCCCCCTCCTATTTATTGTATAATAGACCTGTGTATCGCCTGTGCCTGAGTACATGGGACGCGGTGAGTGAAGCGCGACGCGAGGCGATCTCTTGCGGGGTGAGCCGTCGCAGAGCCGCCGCTAGCTCCGCAGCGCCCGGCGCTCCCGGCACACCGACTGCAGTGCCGCCTCTGTTATGTTACAAAACCAAAGTTACAAATTAACCACTCCGCTGATTTTTGATGTAAAACTTCTTTAAGCACGCTTGACTTGGGGAGTAAGCTGGTGAAAGCGTCACGAGAACGTTACGAAAACGTGTGATCGAGGCGAACGTAAGTTGAGGGGGAGTTATTAGTTAGTGAAGATAGAAAGAGTTACGTTTCGTATATTACTGTAGGGGCAAGCACACATTTTCATTCTCTCTTTCTTTCATAGTTTCATATATCTAAGACACAGTGCAGGCTTATTGTCTGTATCACACTGTAGGAGCAAGAGAGAGCAGTGCGCGCGCACATTTTCTTTCCCTCTTCCTCTCATAGCCAATGCATGAAATATACATATATATATATCTCAGTCAGTAGTTTGTTTGCAAATTTGCTAGCGATACGCGAACGGTGATTTGTTGATTATTACGTAATTTCATTTCGTTCTTGAACAATTTTCTAAATTAATATTTTGTTCAATAGATTAAATATTTTAATGTTTAAAGTGTAAAATAAAATTATATACATACATAAAGATGGACCTAAAAAAGTTTTACTGCAGTCGTGTGGTGTGGTGTGGTCTAAAGCACACTCGTTTTTTTAAAACCCAAAATCTCATAATCACGCATAATGTTTTTAAATATCTAGCCAATATTTTTGATTACAATTTTACCTTACATATTTTTTTATTGTACAAGTTTTTAAAATTTTGTAATGAATACGGTATCTCCATTAACTTATGCTGCCTGCCAACAGTCTATTGGCCAGTGCACCAGGTCTACATTTTGCTTTTGTATAGAGTTTAAACCATTTTAGGCAGTCCAATGGTTAAACTTTATCAAACGAATATCGCCATACTTACGACATTATAAATATTCGAAACAAAATGTAATACCGCTAAGACGACATGACGTGATAATTAAGTTCTTTTAGATTCGAGTTTAATAATGCACGTTAAAATTAACGGCGACCAGCAACTGTTTTAACGCGGTCTGTTGCATTTCTCTTCAATAATTGAGTGAAAATATATCGTTTTCTTTACAATCAATAGTTTTTTATTACCATTTCCGAACGAGCGTTATCGCGAACAATATCATATACTACTTATTATTAATGAAAATATCCAGAAACTCTAATAAAGCGATATTAATTATGCACGTTTTCTTGCACAGGATATAGAACACTTCATTCCTTAAAAAATAAACGTTCATTGTTCTAGAAAAATACGCTTGTTCGTTAAGAATTAAGTCGTGTGTAACACACATAATGAATAGACTTAGATACCAATTTATCAGATCAGTAATCTCGACTAGACATGAAAATTATAGCCATTATGATGTAATTGTATAGTATTTTTTAAGCACTAACGTGCTACATCGAAATAAAAATTAATGTATGGGGTGCCTGTCCGAGCGACCTTTTTTATCACTTTCATTGCCATTACACACACAAGCAAAAACAGACACGATGACGTTTTTGAAGTAAAACTTCTTTAGGCGCGACTAGGAGGTAACTGGACGACAATGCAACGGAAGTCCGTTACGACAATATGGCGTCACGTTTCTGTACCATACTGTTTTTAAATATTTTTGATTTTGCCAATAAATAGTTTATAAACAAAGCAATTATAAATTAATGAAAAAAAAATTATAAAAAATATTAAATTGAATAATAATAAAAATCATACAATAGAATTAATTATGTATATAAGGGCACACGACCGTGCTGCCATCTGGTTTCAATGTAAGTAACAAATTAAATCAAACCTTCATTATCTATAGTGCCACCTATCAGCTAATTCGGGACTTAAATAACAAGTTTTACTACAATTGCGTGTGACGGTTACACGCACTCATTTTATCTTGTCTGGTCAAAACCTAATACAAAAAAAAAGGATTTCAAATTTCAAAATTACTATAAATTTTATATATTCACTGTCCTATTACATAATAATAGGAGCGCAACACCAATGAAGAACGTTTCAAAATAGGGATTTTGTTTTAGTGTTAGTGCAAGGTAACCATTCCACGCGGACGAAGTCACGGGCAGAAGATAGTAATAAATAAACGTAATCGCATAGTTACATAAGAATAAAGATCTACTAACGGGTAGAGGTCATCGGAGTCGGTATCGGAAGCGTAATCGAGGAACGAGTCGTCGGAGAGCGGCTTCGGCGGTGGAAGCTTCGAGAAGGATGCGGACGCGGGGGGCGCGTCGCCCGCTTCCGAGCCCGGCAGCGAGGGACCCGACGCGCCCGACCCGCCGGACCAACGCGATGCGCACTGCACCGTCTCAAACACCTTCTGCATGCTCGAGCTGCGACACCAAATAAATCATTACAGACAAATCGCTCGCTTTTCAATTTCTTCTTCCCACGGAAGGAAGAAGTATGAATTAATTAATACTTTATTGCACTCTTTAGTTTGTACACCGGCCAGCTTAAGGCCAGAAGGTAACCAGCGGTATTGTTATAAAAAAAAAAGTTACTCCAGGTATCTTGTAGGTGGTTGGGTAGATCCACCTTCCCGCCCCACTTGCAATTTCCCTGGTGTTGCTAGTGTTAAAGAAAACAATTCCGCTGCAGGGTCCCGTCCTTGTGATGATATAGGGCTAATAATAAAGTATGACTAACTGTGCAAGAGGATCGCCGATGCCGGAGTCGAGACTGAGCTCCGAGTAGACGGAAGAGTGCATCTCGCGATGGAGGGTGGGGGGGAGCAGCCCCGCGGCCGCCGCGACGCTCGGCATGAGGCCGCGCACGGGCTCGCCACGCTTGCGCAGTGCCCGCAGCTGCTCCTGCGCCTCGGCGAGGTGAGCCGCCACCTCCGCATACCGCTCCTGATCAAATAAATTCATCTATTTCACTAACCAACATTTCTAAGCACTAATAGATGGCTTTTAAACAGTAAGATAAGATACTACTCTTTTAAACAATAATGATATAATTTAGTAATAATCAAAAAATTGCACAATTAACGATATCAACTACATCAGCAGAATCATCTTAGACCGCATCATTCTTTAACTGTACCTGAAATTCTGGTCAAACGCTAAAACCTATACAGTCTTATTACAAAAACAAAACTGGATACGCGTATAACACGAGTTTAACTAATCAGTGCCTAACATTTAAAATCTAGTTGAAGTCATATTTAAAAATATTTTCTTACAAAAACGTGTCCAAGCGGTCTCTAACTAAACATCTGATTTAAGTTTTTTTATGCAAGCAACTTTGAATAACATTCGTTCAATTCGATCTCACCTTCAAAAACGTTCCATTACATACTGATATTTTGCAAACAATTTCAATTTATGAATAATATTTTTATTAAAATCTTCATCAAGAAAATTTAGTTATTATTACGTTATTATCATTGTGATATTTTAGTTCAAAGAAAATGATGTATAAAATAAATAAAATAGGCAATTTATAAGATTTATATATTACGTCAAGTGCATAAGGTAGAGCAACAGTATAATGACAGATGAAATACACTGTCAAATGTCAATAGTGTCAAATAGTAGGAGTTGTGATTTTCTTGTGAATGTCTAAAATTGTTTAATTTATTTACTTCTTCCAAATTAATAATACCCATGAAATCCATAATTTACTATGAAACTTCTTTTGCCGGCAAATAGAGATAGAGTTAATTACAACAATAGAATAAGAACTGTCAACTTAAACAAGTGTTAGAGAATATTTAAATGAAAATAATGTCCGTCTGTAAACAAAGGTAAGATACTCATTTGTGATCAAATTTTTTTTAAGTAAGAGATCTATGTGTATTTAACTTTTGTGTAATAACACGGACAATGTATAAAAAAAGTAAATTTATGAAAAAAATCAAATTTTTTATCGGAACCCAGGTTACTGGACTGTATCTGATAAAAAGCACAGTGTTTTTGGTTTTTTTTTTCGAACTGACAACGTTATGGTCCTGTCAAGACCTTAACAGCTTCACCGGATTACAGTAAGCACAGGGCTACAAAAGAAAACAATAACTGGCTGGAAACGCAATAATTCAAAAAAGTTAGTGTTCAGGGGCTATCACCATGTGTATAGTGTAGGGTGATTCAAAAAAAAAAAAATTTTTTTTTTCGTTTGGTACTCTGAAAAATAGGTTCCTAGACACCTCTAAGAAAGCCTCTCCAAGCATGAGTTCTTAATTGTAACGGGAAGGTCCTCCTTCTTACAGTTTTCTATTTTTTCTTATTATCAGATAGAAAAATTTATATCTCGCTTCCAACTACTTGAAAAAATATCTTGTTCCTTAGATTTTGTAGGAAATTGAATGCTCTACAAAAAAGGTCTCTTACGATTTTTTCGTAAACCCAACCGTTTAAAAGATATTAACGGTTAAAGTTTGATTATTTTTGGGAATTTTTTTTATTTCTTATGAATTTTATAACTCAATGAAAAAAAATCATTATGAATGATGAAACTCATAGTTTTGTAGGAAAGTTACTGCTCTATAAAAATGGTCTCTTATGATTTTTCGATCAAGTTGAGCGTTTACGAGATATTCATCGTCAAACATCAATGCATATCAATTTTTCTAGTTTTTGATCAATAATTCGAAAAATTTCAATTTATTCTGTGAGTTTCAAGGAAATTTAGACAAATTTGAGTTTTTATTATAAAAGCAACTCCTATAGATGTTTTTTGTTCAAAAATTCATTTGAAAGTTTTTATTCTAATAATATTTTTTTTTAATTTTATTTTTAATAATTTAAAATCTTAATCGCGTTGTCATTTATTATTATGAAATTTGTTCAGTGCGTATTTTTAAATTGTTTTTCACAAAATATACATAAAATTTTCGTTCGAGGGGATTTTTGTTTTGAATTCCATTTCTTCTTCTGTTTGTCTTCTGAAACTAACGCCATCTATGTTTTTTACTCTCAACTATCTTCAGTATCTACCCATTTAATACCGTATTTTCAGTGTTCCTAAAACTGATCATCTTGAATACGTAATAAAATAATTCATTCCAAAGATAAAAAAGTGAAACACATGTGAAACACACTAAATTGAATTATATATTTAAAAAAATGCACTAATTTTTTGTTTTAATGTAATCAAACATGCCCAAGACTAAAAAAACTAATTAAAAAAATAGTTCATAACATATTTCTATTCATAGAAACTCAAATTTGTCTAAATTTCCTTGAAACTCACAGAATAAATTGAAATTTTTCGAATTATTGATCAAAAACTAGAAAAATTGATATGCATTGATGTTTGACGATGAATATCTCGTAAACGCTCAACTTGATCGAAAAATCATAAGAGACCATTTTTATAGAGCAGTAAATTTCCTACAAAAGTATGAGTTTCATCATTCATAATGATTTTTTTTCATTGAGTTATAAAATTCATAAGAAATAAAAAAAATTCCCAAAAATAATCAAACTTTAACCGTTAATATCTTTTAAACGGTTGGGTTTACGAAAAAATCGTAAGAGACCTTTTTTGTAGAGCATTCAATTTCCTACAAAATCTAAGGAACAAGATATTTTTTCAAGTAGTTGGAAGCGAGATATAATTTTTTCTATCTGATAATAAGAAAAAATAGAAAACTGTAAGAAGGAGGACCTTCCCGTTACAATTAAGAACTCATGCTTGGAGAGGCTTTCTTAGAGGTGTCTAGGAACCTATTTTTCAGAGTACCAAACGAAAAAAAAAATATTCTTTTTTTTTGAATCACCCTAGTATAGTGGCAGCAATCCATTCAAGTATAGATACTCCATCATCCTGTTTGATAACTGGACATGCAACGGGCTGAGCATGGAAAGTGACACACCTAATAGTACTATGGTGGATGTTACATTTAACATATGACAATCGCAAATAAGTCGGACAAAGTAGTCATATTCTATCACCGATTTTAGTCATATTTAGTAGTAGTCATATTTCTATCTATCGATTTTCTATGTCAATTACTTAGTCTTTTCTTTAGGAGCACAACATTAATGTAGTCCGGTAAAGCTGTAAAGGCCTTGCTAGACCAATAGCGTAGTCAGTTTGAGAAAAAAAAATCCAACAATAATGATTAACTTGAAAGACATCACACACAGTCTTAATACATTAGAACTTAATTCTCATTGAATCATAATAATATAAATGAAATTATGTGATTCAATAGGAACAAAATGTATAAAATAGTGAGTCACAAATATTTTAATCGTTAAAAGGCTAACACTATACAATACCTTAATATCGGCCAACTCTGAAGCGAGAGCATTTTGATTTTCTCTTGTAATTTCCAATATCCGTATTGTGTGAGCATGTTCTGCTGTTAGCTGTAATTAAAATTTCAATTGAAAATACATAATTTTGTATCTACATATGTTAATAATATTGATTTCACAATCCTTTTTAGTTACAAAATAAAAGTGTTTTACATTACAATAAAACGCATATTAATATACTTGCTTTATTCGAAACTAAATATTTTAAGTTCTCTATGTGTAATATGTATAACTTAGTCGACTCAATGAATCAAATAGATGGCGTCGCTCCGAACGCGCCATTCTGCCATAGTGGGAAGAAACACGTGACTTGACCAGATTAAACTGAATTTGACATATACTGTCAAAAGTGGGCACGCTGTCGGGAAACGGAAATGCCTGTCTCAGTTTCGAATAAGGTCAAATTAATAATCATTACATAGTATAAAACAAAGTCCACCGCGTCTGTCTGTCTGTCTGTTCGCGATAAACTCAAAAACTACTGAACGGATTTTCAAGCGGTTTTCACCAGTGGATAAAGTGATTCATGAGGAACGTTTTGGTAATATACTTTGTCAAGGATTTTTTTTTAATCAGGGCGGGCCCGCTAGTACATTCATAATTTAAAAATACAGTTTCATAGAACTACTAACAAAAAAGAATAAAATCTTTTTGCCGTTTGCAAATACTTACAATTACACAACATAAAATCTACAATTAAAGATAAGATAATATAAAAGTTGACATAGATTTAAGTTATAGCGAGATTAACATATAATAATATAAATAATTTAAATGTAGTGAAAACATCATTTTATTAATATTGAATTTATAATGTATTTCGATCGTTGACGATTATTTTTATTTTGTGCCATAGTTTTGATCAGTCTTATGTGTTATTGACGAATAAAATGTATTTAGTATGTTAACTCTACTATATGTCTAATAAATATATTTATATACCTGTTGGAAATTACGTTCAGTGTCAGCGAGCTTCGCCTTTGTGCTGTCATACTGCTGCTGTAAATCGAAAGCGCGTTGACGTTCCTCCAACAGCTCGACGCCCAATACGCTGGCTTCCGAGTTCGCACTTGCTGTCGAATTAATATTTAAAAAATCAAATCATCTTTCTTATAAACGCAAGTATAGAACTTACAGTTTTATAACATGCTAGCTGGTACCCGCATCTTTGTCCAAGTGATTTATTATTTTAACAATACATTTTATGTACGAAGGAAAAATGATATACTTTTATTACAAAATCTCTTTGTAAATATTTTATCCTTTTACTTCCCCTCTCCTGCTCATGCGCACCACACTGGTTGTTCCAATATACCACGACAAAAAAACTCGTATAGCTTACCTATTAAAACCCTAACAACTTCATATTAAATGTAGATGTCGTGATACATTTTTTGGATAAAGGCAAGTGTTTGAGAAGTAAACCTAAAAAAATGTGGAAATCTATGCAGCACAACGGCAGACCTCTATTGTTTTATGTATAGATCGAAGATAATATGTAAATAGTCTTAACATTGTTCCGCTACAACAGACTAAACATATTTATACACGAAAATTGATGTTAAATGATTACAAAGATATACGTTTCAAACAGTTGTTTATTTGTAGAATTGTTGATCAGATTATAGCTTTAAGTGAATTAAATAGGCGATATCTTTAGACGTCATATAAATGCTTCTCAATTTACATGGCTGTTAATTATATCAGATTGTCTTACGTTACTCCTATAGTGGCAGGTTAAAACTTGGCTAGTTAGCCAACCTGATTTCAATAACACGTCAATATTTATAAGCAAGTGTCTTGTACTGTATGATTAAGTGCCCCAAAACTATATAAAAACACCAAATCGTTTTTATTCTACACAGGAAGATACAAAGCAACATATACCTACTTATTTCTGTTTCGCCGCTGATATAAAAAAAACATGTCATTTTACTTCCACATTTTATCTAACATAGTATGACATTACAATAGTACTTTACATATGTGTGCGTCGTAGTAAAAAATATAATTTAGATAACGTATCTACACCTTTGTACTTATAATTTGCCTGTAAGTATATTAAATGAAACTTTAGGAAACAATCCCCTACGAGAACATTACATAATTTTATCACAATGAAATACCAGACATAAACGAAAAGAATAGTTCTAAGATTTTTAAATACAATCTTCATATTGTTCTTCTCTATCTTCAACGTCGAGTTGGACACGTTGAAACAAGGTATGGTCTGACAGGGTGCAAAGCTTATAGAAAACACTCTGCTAGGCCACCTTGCCTCACCGAGTCCTTTAAATTTCTCTTGATAAAATTCTTCATTCGTCACACGATACCATGAAATTATTACACTCAAACAAATAAGTAAACTTATATTATAATATACAAAGTAGTATATGAATACATAGGATTATAACATAGTTCAATATTAAACATAAAATCGATATAGTATTGTTTATATACGATAAGAGAATAACAACTTTATTATCATGTTTATGCTTGAGTAACTTACTAGTGTCTTGAAACACTTCACACCGATTTATAGATTAAAATAACAAAACAGTTGGGTATCATTAAAAATGATTCTATTTTCAACATCATTAACTTTTTTCTAGTTATTTACTTATCAAACAACCACAGTCCACAAAAACAAATAAAAAACAGGGTGCATCATTAAGACACACTTTAGAAGTGAAACTTTTGTATTACGGGGAAACATTTTAATTGTGCCCGGTGATGCCACGCCGCCTAAACGTAGTACACACAACCCCGGACAGCGAAAAAAAAAGAAAGCGAGTAGAGTGTGTCTCACTTTTCTCCAATACCAGAAGTCAAACGAGACACTGCTCCAACTCTACCCGACACACTGTTTACCGCCACCACTTTTCTCCACACAAAAAGGTTACAGATCAAAAATGTCAAAGCCCTTCATAAAAATTTTCACTTCAAAAACAAATTATATACTACTGGGTACACTACGGTTTAAATTAATTTAGTCATTAATATCGACTCTTTAATACAACGAAAATAATATTTAAAAAATAAGTTTCATCTCCTAACAATTTCTCCAGCCTCAATACCACTTATAGCTCTAGTATATAGAACGACAATGCTGCGATCGCTCCTTTCATTTGATCTGTTAACCTTGCCTGTATCTCTTCAGAACTTAAGATCATCTTCATTTCTCAAAGTCGTGTTTAAAAATTGCAGTTTATATAATACGCAAGTGAGATAATATTCCAGTGGATAATTTTCAAATTATTTTTTATAATTATTATTTTGTAAAAGTAAAATTGTATTATATTTTAATAAAAACAACTTTTTTTAGGTCAAAAGTTGAGTAACGAAGATGGAAATAGCTTACAAAGTGGTGCTTAGAATAATAAAACAACATTGTAATGAATATAACAGAATCGATATAGTAATTATTATCGGTTTTATATATAGATTATCAATTAGAACTAATGAAAATACATATCATGTACGTCCAATAAAAATTATCATTTATCCGATAAAAAAAAATCAAACCTCTAATTCTAAATTCAGTGAAGTCATTACGATAAGAGACAAAGTCCGCCGAACAATCTCATCGCAGAATAAAGTTGGCAATGATAATTAAATTTTTATACATGATTTTTTTTAACCTTAAAATAAATACGATTTTAATTTCATTGAACATATTTTTGAAAGTCTAGGACCGTATTTTTCAATTTTTAGAATTATATATATTTTATATCATATTAAAATGTATATTAAAACAGGATTATTTATTTATTTATTCGCCATTTTCCCCACAAAAAGCACTGACTTTATACTACTGCTGGTAATTTCATTCTTCATTCCAGTTTGAAACTTAGTGTTGTCAGTCAGCCGGCCATGATAATGTTATTTAACCCCTAGACTGTCTAAAACCATAAGGATTTAAGCTGCATACATACGAATGTAGACTTTATGATTCACAGGTTAACAGACTCTTGACAGCATAAGTTTGAAAAAACACCGTATTAATTATACAATTTAAGACGAACAATACCAAATGACGTAATGTAAAATTATAATTTCAAAAATTGGCTAGATATTTAAAAACATAATCCGCCATTTTGAGATCCGAGTCTCAAAAAATCAGCCGACGGGTTAAGCGAATAATGTATAAAAAAAAAGCTTTGCAGCACGAACATTAGGTGTAGTCTTTTTTCAAATTACCACGGGCCAACTGAATAATTAAGATAAACGTTGATGACCTTCAACTACTAACAAATAATAGTTGTTTTTATTTTTTCAAAATCCACTTGTCTTTACGAACTAGCTTCTGCCCGCGACTTCGTCCGCGTGGAACAGTTACTATGGACTTAACTAACACGCAGCAGAAGCTCTTAAAAGGAAAAAACACCGATTTTGAAACATTCTTCATTGGTGTTCCGCTTCTATTGCTCTTGGCGTGATGATAGGTAGTCTATAGCCTTCCTCGATAAATAAGCTCTTTAACATTGAAAGAATTTTTCATATCTGACAAGTAATTCCTGAAATTACCCCCACAACCTCACAAACTTTACCTCTTTATAATATATAGATTTAAATTACGTAATATCAGCGGCTCTCGGCATGGGAAACATTGTAAGCAAAGTGAAGGCTTTAAATACCCACTTAATATTACCATGTAGCCAAAATATATCGAATATACTTACGTCATAGGTAGATGTGTAAAAATAATAAGTTTACTTATATTACAAATCCATAGATACGTCTAGTGGTGGTCTAATAAATACATAAACAATATAATCATGTGATTATAAGTAAAGTATGTAGATCAACACAGCCAAGGTAATCTTTTTGTCGATAACGCAGTGTTTGATATACGAGTACATGGACCGACAATATCTATGTGTTTAATTAACACATGCCTTCTATTTTTATAAACATCACTACATATGGTAAAACGAAGTCCTCTGCCACGTCTTTTGTCTTTTCGCGATAAACACAAAAACTACTGAACGGATTTCCATGCGGTTTTCGCCAGTAGATAAAGTGATTCATGGGGGAGGGAACTATATACCTAAACATAATTTGTCAAGGTTTTTTTTTTTTATCAGGGCGGGACAACGTTCGTCGGGCCCGCTGGTATATTATGAACGTCAACCTGCAATTGTGTAGGTTCGACACCAAATGAATATGAAACAATAAAGATTAATTAGTTTTTATTCATCTCAAAACTTCGCTTTAGCGATTCCCACGCAACGTATTTAATTTTATTTATATCAACAAGGTTGAACATTTCATGAATAATTTAATATAGTAAGTGGTATTGTTACAATAGTAAAGATACGAAAATTAAATTAATATATAAATAAAATATATTTTAACGGTTATTACAATTGTTAAGAAATAAGGACACTACTATCATCTGATCATGGATTACAGACTATAATAAAAACCTAGTATGATTATTATGTTATAGACGAAGCTGTTCATTGATTATTTAATAAGATATATTATGAATTGTATTAAAATGAATCATTAATATATTAGCATATCACAAAAATATAACACAACGATATGCCCCAGTCCTATTATTAAAATAGATATTCTATAGATTTAAAAATGGTATTTTGTTATTATAGTATATAAAAAGTTTGACCGGATTTTGACGGTAATAATCAATGAAATATTAAGGTCACATATCTTATAATATCATAAGAATTAAACAGTAATGATAAAATTTAACACATGGTACTTAAAAACGCTAAAGGGTTACAGAATTTAAATATAATAAATTAATTAAATACAAGACAGCCCACAATTAATACGGACAAATCACGAAGTCCGCATGAAATAACTAATCCAAAACAGCAAAAACGAACCGATCATGGTTCACTTGTTAGCGTATACCGACACCGTGTCGATCGACTTAGAACTTAGAACAGCACTTTTTTAGATAATAAAGAATTTAGAGTCTATAGAGGAATTAACTTATAGTGGTTCGCTACTAGGGTGATGGTAACCCTGTGGATAAAATCACGCACCTCACATATCGGTCCTACACGTCCAGTATGTCATCAAAAATAAGCAAATCAAAAACACGGGGCCCCTTTAGTGCTTGTGTCATACTTGAATCACCCCTAAGGCATGGAAGTAAAATAAACAAACACATTCAGGACTGTAAGTGCAGTGAGGATTAAAAAAAAAAACAACGAGTTGCTTTAGACCACACGACTGATGTAAAACTTCTTTAGCTCCATCTATTTGTATGTTTGTATATGTTATATACGTTTGTATATGTTTGTTTATATATGTTTATATATGTTTATACATGTATATACATATATTCATTTTCTACAAATATTTAAATTTATTATGGGTTTTAACTAACTATGGACTATCTTCACTAACTTATATCGGTCCACTCAACGTTCCGTTCGCCTCGCCCGATCACACTTTTCGTAACGCTCTTGTGACGCATTCACCAGCTTACTCCCCAAGTGAAAAAGGGGTAAAGTTTTTCTTCAAAATAAAAATTTACATTACGATGTCGCGGCCGTCAGTTACTATTTAGATAAAGTTGATTTTTTGGTAAGATTTTAGTCCGTCATGTAGTGGATTTTATATTTTATTCATAATCTTGTATTATTTCACTCTACATTTTGTAAAATCGGTGATGTTTTACGTAATATAGTTCGGTTATTGTGCATAAATGAAATGAATGTAAAATAATACCACGGAGCACGTATTCTGAGATACCACAAAAATTTCCTGGAAAGTTCGAACAACGGGGCCACCATCTTGTTGGAACATTGAAATAATCACACGACACTTGTAATATTATTATAAGATTGGTCGTCCATAAAAAAAAGTGTGTGTACTTATGTACACGCGTTAGAAGTTATACTTCTTTGGCGTAACAAGATAAAAATCTTTTCAAACATTTTATCTCTCACCTTATTCTACGTTTGTAGAAAAAACGACACTAACAACAGAAAAAAGTTATTTAATACATTGAAAATTTTAATACAAAGAAATACAAACAACAAATACAAAGAAATAAAATGTTGACTATAGCTAACACCGTGTGCGCGCGCATCGTAATAACTTCAGGGTGTCGGTTTTTCGTGACGGTGTGCGCGCGCATCGTAAAAATTTACTCTCATCATTTTTCCCTAACGCGCCAAAAGAAGTATAACTTCATAAAGTAAAATAATAAAGATAAAGTTACCGAGTTGTTGCGCGATGTCTCTGAGCAGCTGTTGCTCGGCGAGCTCGGCGCAGTCCGCTCCGGCGGCGAGCCGCGCGGCCTCCTCGCGTAGCGCTCTGTTCTCCCGCTCCAGCGCGCCCGTACGCCGCTGCAGCGCGTAAGCGTTCGCCTCCTCCTGCTCCGTCGGTGACGTGCCCTCCTCTGTGTCATTTGTTAGCACCTGTAAATCGAATAACTTTAGCAAATTCAATCAAAACCAGCAGCCGAGCTAGACACAATATTCATACTACAAAGTCCCCGAACTGTTCGAGTTCGAGCAATTTACAATAAGGGACCTCGAGAAGTTTTAGAGATTCGGTATCTTAACTCTGCCCTTCCAACACACTCTGGATAATTTAATGTATATTAGCAAAAACTTAGGAAAGCTGGATTTAATAAAACATCGACATTATTTCAATGTTAAAAACAAAGAAACAATGATTGATTGGAAATTTCATGTTTCAGGCTCAGTAAGACCTGTAACAGTTTTACAAGAATGTCGCAAAAGCACATTACTGGCTTGCCGTATAGTAAGTTCAAGCATCATATCAAGTGGGTTCTCATGTCAAAAGGTGGTTCTCATTATATGGTAGATCAATATGTGAAGGATGGTCATGTCTGCAGATAAAACACCTCTCTGTGCATCCGGCAAGAACAATCATATATTTTTATAAATTTGTACGATGAAAAGATAAAGTAGACCCAAATTTCTTGGCAGGTTTTCTCGATGACTGGGTTATTTTCCTAACCAGTGGTAGTTATCACGTTCATAAGCCACTCCTCAGGGCCTATATTGAATAAAGTTTTTTGATTTTAACGCACTACAAACTGCTATACATTATACCCAAATAAGTCATATCCATAGCAATCAATCTCTGCAGATCGCATATAAATATAATAGATTTTGTTACATTACGTTTTTTATAGTAACACGGCAAAATAACGATACTGTGACAGACGATAAGCACAGTATAATCCAAGAACCAAAAGATCGGCAATTGATAAGACCCCAAACACTACAAACTACAAAATAATCGCTGTGAGGGAGTTACCACCATGCGGTAATCGCGGCACATCAGCAATACTTTACTACCACCTTACTTGATTTAATGGGATTTAAAACAACCAAAAACAACTTTTAAACCAATTGCTATCTATAACTAAACATCCAACCCAAAATGAAATACATTTTTTTATAATACGTCACCTGCAACAGTTCAGTCTTAGCGTTGAGGTCGTGCCTAAGTTGAGTTATATGGTCTCGTGCACTTTTTAACTCGCCCTCCAGTGAGGTGACGCGCGCCTCTAGACGCCCGTTGGCCGTCAACAGTTCCTTACCGATTCGCGCCGTTAACTCAAGATCCTTCTCTTTCTGTAACCAATTAATATATATTGCGATATCTATACATAATTACACATATTATCTCATTGCATAAAAAATGTTAAATCTCTTCTTATAAGTCGTTAGGGTCACTCAAGAATATAATGTGGTGTAGAGAAAAATTGTAAACAATGGGAATTGTGTAGCTCATTGGAGTATTATCAAAAAGAAAAATTTAAATTAATAAATTTTATCTTATAGTTACGTAAGGCTTGAATAAAATGTTCATAGCCAAAACAATATGTTTGTTGCATGTTATATACCATACGAAAAAAATCTAAAAACATAAACCATATATTCATACTAGATATAATATTACTATAGATTGATAATAATGAATTTCCGCAAAATAATGTCTTCATCAATTAAATATCTAGATACAATATGATAAAGAACTACGTAACATAAAATAAATTCTACGGGAACGAATAGCAAGTCTTGTATATTATTTCTTAATCAACCCACCAAAAGAATAATAAAATTAAAGGCGAGCAAACCATATATAGGCGTAAAGCGTAGTAACTACAGTATATAATAACACTAGCTCTTGCTCGCGGCTACGTTCGTGTTAATATAATTTCATTTACCCTAACCTATATACCCTATACCCTATATCCTATTTAGTATTCGTGACATCGTGTAGGCAAAATTTCATGATTATCGCTTGAGTGTGTAAGGAGTGAAACCGTAACAAACAAACTCACTTTGGTATTACAATATAAATGATGACTTGTAGATAAAATGTATCAGTGGAAGTTAATTAATGGAGAGTCTTCAAATAAACCATTACGTATATAATTTATTCTAATCCAGGGATGCTCAAATGGTGAGGAGCGAGTGCTTTTTGAACTGATCTCGAGGAAATTTTGCCGATATAGAAGTATTTACAGATTTTGTTACAGTTTGGTAACTAAAACAAAATGTAATAAATAAACAACTAAAATTTACTTAATCTACAATTAGGCCAGAATAAACCCCTCATCACTTTCTTTTATCGTTTTTAGCGGAAGTTACCTACACCTACCTAGACGACAATCCTGCATCTACACACGCGTTTCAGAGTCAAATAAGTTTGAGCACCTCTGTTCTAAACCCTTTAGCATCATTAACAACACCATTTTAGAGTTCCTAACACACAATGAAAAATATATTAACCTCCAAATTAAAGCAATACACGTAAATTATTATTTAATATCACCTATGCCTTCTCAGTTCAACAGCCTTGTTGAATAACAAAATTATACCTAACGTAACCTAACGATTTCACTGAGTATTGTTTTATCAAATTTAATAATATGTGTATATTTAAATATTATGATATCTCTCAGTTATTTGAGTAAATAAAATATAAATATTTAAGCAAAATAGTTAATTCATTTGCAATCGTATCATATTAGTTAAAGTTCAGAAAACTGTTATTTATACCAATTTGTTAGTCCCCTAACAATGCAAACTGTTTAAAACATTAATTACAATGGTTATAAAAACACTCTTAAGATATAAGAGTTTCTCTTAAATTGTCCATTACGATTAAAATTCCTTCATAGTCGTGGGAAATTCATTAAAGAACTTACTTCTTCTAAGAGCCGTGTTACCGCTTCGATGTCATTGTAGGTTTTTGTCATTTGGCTCACCCTGTTGCTGCATAGAACTGGAAACAAATATACTTGCGTGTAACAAGCAACCAATATTGCTCTTTCGCCGTATATCAAGTTTTAATAATGAAATTACTGAACGTAAAAAAATACTTTTGTGACCAAATATATTTTTTAAATTCATATTCATCGAACATTAAACTTTCGCTCTTAATATTATATATATAAAAGTATATCAAAGTCAGAAAAGTGAAGATCAAATAAGTACTTAGGTGATTTATTGCAAATTAGTTTAATATCTACTTAATTACGTAAAACACACCATCACCAAGTTTTCACAAGATAATATGATATTGTGGTGATTTTGGAGAATGTAATGTTTATATTATTTCGAAGAATTATGAAAATATTTGGAGAAAATGTCGATGATTAGAAAAATATGTAACGATTTTTTTATATATAAAAAAAACCTTTAAGCATGCAAAAGGACGATTTGACCGTAATCATTTGCTTTGACTTCTTGAGTAATAGCAAAAGTATTTTCAAATCCGATCACAGTTCACGGATCACCTTAGCTTCAATATTTTTTTCTCCAAAAACGGATTGAGAAAAATAAACTTTGTTAAAGATCAACAAACAATACAATTACTATGTGTATAAAATCTGTTAAAATAACTATGTATCAAAACCTATAACGTACAAGAGATTAGTAGTAGATCGAATAATTCCAGCCCCAGTATTTTCAGTAAATTAATTATAAAACAAAAAGTATCTTAATATTCTATATATAGGTACTAAAACCGTACCAGAAATGTAGAGATTACCCAGTAAGAGAATCTTATAATTCAGTTATCGCGATTATTAGAAAATCGCTTACGTACACACAAAAATATAAAGTGATTCAGAACAGAACTTCCTGTGTCTTTAAAAAAAATTAAAACAACATTCTTAAAATATAAATCTCCACCAAAAGACAAACCGTTTATAACATTACATTATTTCTATGATTATTTATAAATAACCAAATCTAGCCTAACAATAAAGATATACATAGTCTAATCTTTTACAATACAGTTTTTGGTCACATTACGTGATGTGCTTAATGGTATGCAGGACAAATTAAGTGACCACATCTTTTGTATTTTTTACGATCCAAGGAGTTGCTCGAAGCGATCAAAATAAGTCTATGACGTGAACTAAAAAATAATGCGGTTCATTCGGAACCGCAGTAGCAGGTACTTTTACGTAGACGCAGAACAGGTTTGTAATGCGTTTTATAACATAATTCGTTTATCTTTTATTTGTTTACGATATAAAGATTTTGGTAATAAAAAGGTAACTCCATCCTTTATACATAAAAGCAATAAAAATATCAATGATACAATATAAAATATGGAATGATAATTTCGCATAAACCATACCAAAGTTTCTGGTTTAGAAAATTATTCTTTATTGTACATTAGCGACAACTCTTTGATTCTAAACCTTTTAATTATGAGAGCCCATTTGATCAAAATTTGCGGGTCACTTCTGCCGCTTTCGTGAACCAGTTTGTCTGATTCTAAATTTAATGGAATCATTCATTCATCCGATCTAATGAAAATGGAACTGCCTGTATATATGAAATGCGTAAATAAAAGCATACCAAGTAAATGCACGCATTGTTTACCTTGCCATCACTGTAATTTATTATCTGAAGAAAAACAATAATAGTATCGTATACTTCAGTCAATTTATAATAAATTGTAAAAGGAGTAAGTAATCAATACTTCTTGTCGTACAAATAATATAGATAAAAATGACTTAAAATGAAAATTACACCGATAAGTGTTTCGTATCAATTTATAATAAGGCCTTTACTTAATACTTTGATATGAGAATTTTTCTTTAATCAATAAAACGAGTTCTATTCGGTCAATATCCGGTTTAATAAGTACCTTCCTACTTTCTTCTCGTAGTACCATTACCTTAACTCGTAGTTCAGTCGACTGCATTCCATTCTTGTTTAGGCTCTATGCGTATTAATATTTGTAGGAATAATAAAATCGACACTAAATTCTAACAAAGACCTGTTACTTTTTGATTTTCCAAAATAGTCTATTTGTATGTTTTAAAAATTGGGTAAATATCCTACAAAACTTAAACAAATATTAAGTCAGCTTGTTCGTTTGGGCATCTAAAATCATCCACACAAACACGATTACTTAAACGTATTTTAATCTAATTTATTAACCTGAAGATCTTAGGACATACTTGAGAATATATTTTCAAATATGTTAATATTAATATAAATAATAACTTTAAATAAATTCCTTTACTGTCGTCATATTCATTACTATAACCGCAAAATACATTATTATAAATCTATTATATTCTCGTTACGAAAGAAGGCAGTATAGGTATCACTGGGAGAACAATATAATTATTACGCGCTACGTTTCTTTTATTGGTTTTTTTTTTCTATTTATAGTTTAAATTCCCTATTACATTATTAATTGTTAAAGTTTACTATTATGTTTTATAAAAATATGAAACTGCTGAAATTAATTCGGTAATATCTGTTATACATAATATTTTAAATATTTTTGATATTAATACACTTTGTTCATATTCAAAACAAATCACAACAAATTATACATACACATTGAAAAATACTAGTGATTGCCGTGGATAACATTCATTACAATTGGATGCTATGTAAAGGTAAACAGTGTCTTACGTTAGTACAAAACAATCAACAGCACAACACAATTCTGACAATTCAGTTTAAACTTCAAAGAGCCTCACTTGAATAAAATTAAAACAGCGTGTGAATAAAATGCACTCTAGTGTGAAAACAAAATTATTGTTTCGCAGCTCGCTCGCTTTAAACTCTGATAAGATAATGACCAATAGTAATTCGTTAAATTATTTACAAATCAGTCGAGATAAGGGAAAATTATTTGTATACTAACCAGGGAGAGCGCTTTCGGTGATTTTCTCGTTTGCATTCATTGAAATATTTTAATCTCGATTGACGACCACAAACCATACGTGAACTTTTACGATTACAAAATAAACGCGTAGGTGTCTCTCAGCTTTGACAACAGTCCCACAAATACGGGCGCAATGTAGCCGATCGAGTTATCGACTGTTATGCATTATAGGGTTACACACTACACACAGACCCGGTACGACTCCACGTCGGTTATGTGGAGTTAGAGCTAAACAAACCATTGCATTGTGTTTATCAGTGGGAAAAGTATATTACAAAAGACAAACGAACATCTACCTTTATAAACAGCTTATTAAGTTCTTACGTAATATCAACAAACAGTTTAAAAATAATAATTGTTTTTCAGGTATCGTGTAGTTTCAACATTGTGAAAGATTTAATAAATGATTGTGCATGGAACATAACTAATACAGCTATTGTGAACAATATTTGCAACATCTATTGGAGATATCTAACATGTTTGATGGAGTCGGCGACATTGTTTTATGTAACAATCACTTATGAGAACCTACGTTAACTATAGGTAATAGCTTCGTTACGGTGTGAGTTTTTTACATTCTTACCTAACTAACTGCTTTAACGAGATATATCGATTGTGTTCATGATAAATCTGTCTCACGGTGGTGAAAGACATTCAATGGTTTTCTTAATCATTTCCTCTATTATTCGATGAAAAAATATATAAGTTTGTAGATAACATAGATAAGATTTTTATGTTTAAGAGATTTCAAATACATTTCGATCACCTAAGACATGTTTTTCGTCTTCTATCACACAGCACATGGTAAAGTTAACCGAAACTATATTTAAGTGAATACATTCATACAAATAGTGAAACCATGGGTCAGGGTCAGTCGTGATCGACGTAACTAAACCTCGGGAATTTTTCGTGATATTTGCAAGCCAGCATGACAAAATGAAGGTTATGTACATGTATATCATGGACAAGCAATATCGTACCGCGGTCACCAATGTTATTATTGAATTACAGTGTAATTTATACATATACTGTCAAGTCATTACAGTAATTTTGTAAAGTGAGTACGTACACAAAAGTCTTTCTCACAGCATAAATTACCTTTTTTTGTGGAATCCATAACATTACAATATTACTTTAATACACATAATAACAAAGCCCCAGATAATTATGTTATTTCTTTAATTTATTATAAGCATATAACGATGACAAGATGATCAAAGCATGATAGACAAGTAAAGAAAGGAATGATTCGTGACGAAGCTAGGTACACAATGCAGCGAGCGGTGAAGTGATAGACGTTGAACAGCATTCGTTCCTATCGATCTCATACCTCGATCAAGGAGCAAGTTCCTGATGACACGAAAGTAGAGCCGTCCGAATTTGTCTCGAGCGACATGATACAGGAAGTCTGGATATTCTCCGAGGCACTCTCGCAGTTCCGCGTCGGGTAAGTAGCTCAACTCTTGAAAGAGCTCAGGATCGAAGCCAGCTGGCGGCGAGGTACGCGAGCTGCCCGCGCACCCCGCGCCGGAGCCCGTGCAGCCTTCCGCCGTGACGCGCCGAAGCCGCGACCATCGGCTCCGTCCGCCTCACACCACTGATTACTCTCTTTTAGCACTTATATCAACTATATAGTCCACTGGCATCACATTTAAGTCCTATTTCATATGTATCCGTTGAGTTATACTGCATGATAAGAACTGACAAACCATTTTACACTACGCTAATAAAAATATCTTATGGAATGACGCAACACCTGTAAAACCGCCAAATTCGTGCCGATGTAATTTTGATTTATACACAAGTATACTTTGAACAACAAAATGCTGGTTCGAGTTGCTCGATCCGATGTAAGAGGAAAAATGTACCAATATATACAGAAACTAAATAAACAATGCAATGTTAATGATATAGGTAATTGTTTATCTATAGAGAGAAATCGAAAGGAGAGCCACAACAAAACCAAAGTAGGAACAAAAATTCAAGAATCGAATATTGTCTTGGCTTATTTGGAAATTAACTTACTGGCGAATTCATAGCGAATTTGAGTGAAAGTTTCAGAGACCGTACAGTAATATTAATATTTGGAATTTTATCAATCAAAAGTATTATTCAATAGATTGTCAGCTCCAACTTAAAGGAACGTTCAAAAAGTTATGGGCACGACAGGTACTCGTATGTCATCATTCCAAAAACAGAACCCAGAAAATACGACCATGACCAAAATACTAATAAAAAGACGGATTACTATGTAACTATATGCGAACGGGGTTTTACACAGAAATATAATTGTCTGAAGACCTTAATTAAGTTTATACATTATACTACACTAGCGGACCCGGCGGACGTAGTCCTGCTTCGATAATAAAAAAAAAACAAAATTCAACCGCAGCGCCACCTACCGGGTCTAATTGTGAATCTAAACCATTCTCGTATCCACTGGAACACGCACACAAAATTTCATCAAAATAGGTCCCGCCGTTTTGGAAGAGTTTAACCTTGGGAAATTTTAAATAATCAAATGACTTTTATTATTGAATTTAGTAAATATCTTACATTACCAGTTCGGCTCTGTATTGAAATAACAGTTTTGATTTTTTTTTATTACCATCACATGATAACATGCATGTACATAATAAATTTTCATTTATGGCGTATACTTGATATGTTGCTCAATAAGCTAAAGTAGCATTTGTTATTCGAATCTTTATGCAATGATACTTGTTCTAACAAGTTGTTTATTTTATTTCTTTTGCACCCTAAATTCATGAAAGAAATGGTGAATAGAAGAGAGTTATTGGAAAAACTAAGGAACATAAGTGAAGATTTCTCTGATATAGAATCAGACGCAACAAAGTCTGAACTATCATCTGAAAATGAAGCGGGTTACAAATTTGTTATAATGACATCGAAGGGACTACTCATATTTAGCCGTAACAGCCAATGATATTATTGAGATACGGCATTCAGCCCGGACCTTTGTTCTGGGTCAGTATAACCGATATGCTATTCTAAATGATGTCGCCATAAATGGTTTTGAATGTATATTCAAAATGAAACATCTGACACTAAAGATAGCGATGAAGTGTCCATCGCCAACGATGACAATGAAAAACACCCACAAAGATCAACTGCAACATCATCAAATGCAGTCCATTCTAAGTAACGCAAAATGTGTCAAGTACGACTTTCCACAACAACAAAACAAATAATATATGTCAAAAATGTCAAAAGTATGTTTGCGTAAGATGTAGACATAAAAAGATTTCCACTTTCATTTGCATAAAATGTACAAAAAATAATGCATAAATTATTATATTTTTCCAAGTGAAGTAATTTTTTTTAGTGTTAATATTTACTAATGACTTGTTATATGACTGTAAATAATATAAAAAATATTAAAAATTTATTTTAAACAAATTTCTTTTCACAGTAGTTGTTCTTTCACAATGCAGTCATTTTGACTGCTTTTGGGCAATATAGGTATATACTAAGTTTCAGTCTTTCTAGTGTTAATGACATACACACGTACAGACGAAATTTATATATAAACAAGATAGATCGTATCATTGATTAACGCACAAAGAAGAATCAACTCTTCATATTTGTACTACAACACTACAATATTTTCATTTTCACTATTAGGTATAGCTATATTCCTGATTTTAATTGGTTCCTATATCCTTATTTATTATAAATAGAATCCTATAGCTAATTATAACCACAGTCCTAACAGAGGTTTGTTATTTCCGCAGAGAATGTTGGAAAGCCTCGTGCGCCAATTCGTGTTGACTTTTAACATATTTTTTGGCAATAAGTTAATTATTTTAAAAATAAAAAATCATGCAAGTGTATATGCATCAGAATGACACTCGAAGTTCGCGAAATGTCACTCGAGGACCTTGAAGTTTACATAACGATAGCCGGAATAAGAAGGTACTTTATATTATCCTTATAATCAATCAGAACGAAAAACAGTTTCCAAAGTTAATTTGAGGTCAGGGTAATATTATAAGCTCGTCGTCATTTGTTCCTCTCATCCCCCTTAAGTAAGGTCGGCACAACATGTTTTCCTTTTCCACTCTCCCTTGTCATATGTCATCTCAGTATCAACAACTTTTATATATGTACCGTTTTTCACACAACCTATCCATACCTTTTTGGCCTTCCTCTACTACTACATCAGTCGACCTTCATACTTAAAACTTTTCTAGTTTTATCGCTTTCGTCTCTCCTCATGACATGCCCATACCATACTAACCGGTTACTCCTCAACTTCTCTGTCACTACTCATTTTTAATCTTCTCCGTTCTAGTTACACCACACATACATTTTAACATTCGCATCTCTGCCACATGTAATTTTCTCTCATCCGTCTCTTTTGTAACCCAGATGCATACAGCACGACTGGTCTTATAATAATTTTGTACACCTTCCTCTTGAGTTTCAAGTGCATTTATGGGTGGCAAACTAGCCGAGACACCTTTTGCCATTTCATCCACCGTGTATTTATCCTATTCCTCACGTGTCATATACTAGTATATACGTAATATTATATTAAAGTATAATATTATGAGTTGTAAACCGTTATCCATTTAGGGTTTATGCTGTAACATATAAATTTAAATTCAAAGATGTTATCGAAGGAAGCTAAAGCTGAAGCTCCGAATAATATAAACAATGAAATATTGCGCTGTTCTTCATTATAGGGACAAAGCAGTAATGATAGTTATGTAATTAAAATAAAGACAAAGCTTTTATCAAAGGCTAGCTTGCGATCTGAGTAATAATATGGGATAAACACCCTCGTGATTTTCCTTATTTTAGAAAATATATTAAAACAAACACTGGCTTCAGGACTAGATATACATTATACATACAATATATATCTAACTATGTATACAGATCCTTGATCCTTTCAGGTTTATAATTTGTGTTTGTACAACTACAGAAGACAGAACATACACGACATAAAAAGTAAAATTAGTAAATTTATTCAATAACATTTTAGAGAGGTAATCTAAAATCATTAATAGATTTGATTTTAATGTTGATTAGTTTTTAATCAAGATTGGACAAGCAATTTCCAATTAGTATCAGTCGTATTTGAAGATACTCTCGAGACAGGTAACAATAATATTTCAGTTACAATAATAAAAATGGAGAAAAATTGTTTGCATAATATAGGAGGACAATAGTAAGTACAATGGGATTCTTACTCTGTACTTGATGTTACAACGGCGGTCAATGAACAATAGATGATTTCATACATTATTAATAATCACCTCTCTGGTACAATCAATAGTCTATTAGTCTATAAATCATTACTATCACGGTGGAAACATCGCATTTTCACGGTCAACGTAAGAAAAACTACATTCAACAATATTGTAATAGAATTTAACCTTGAAACGTTCTTATAAAAATTAACACAGTAAGGCTCTTTCTTAATTCGTACGTACTAATTATAGTCTAGGCGATAATAAAATCATAATCTCAAAGAAATAATAGAATGTCAAGTCAGTATCATTTGTATCGACAGTAGGAAATAATGCCAATTTTTATATTAATTAATTATTCTTTATTTGAATGCGTATCATGGAAAGACTACACTTTTACTGAGGCCCTTATTATTTGTAATGAACTGAAGTATTTCGAATTATTGTTACCAACACAGTGACAATGTTATTATCAATACTAATAAATATATTTTTATCTATTTAAATCAGTTTATAATATTTGAAATAAGTATTTATTACTTTGTAGCCATGTTAGTTAGTATATTAATAACTGTGGCAGCGCTATAGGAATACATATGAAAACGTAAAAAAGGGGAAGCTCGGGCTGTCTTTTTGATTATAACTACTGGTAATTTTATTACCTAATCATTTGACATCTGATATATATAAAAAATAATTAAAATGGAATAATAACATTTAAATTGTTTATACTGGAGTTGCCATTTATAAGCAAAAATTTGAAAAACTACTTGAAGCTGCTTACCTCTTTACAGCACTTTTGAAATGTATTTAGTAATGATATGTAAAGCTCAAAATCAGATACTATTTAAAAGAAAGCCTGGATGGATTTCGACATATGACAAAGTATGGTTGAGCCAGTTCAAAAGCGAAGGTCACAGAGCACGTGAGTCACTGACGTCGGACAACCTCGCCTTCAGGTTAGAGGAAAATTGACATTAAACAACTTTTCACTTCGCTACCGGTTTTTTTATGATTTAAGAAGTTATTATTTTATAATAATATTTATTAACTTCGTATTGTCGGTGTATAAACGTTATTTATATATATAGGCAATTGATTAAGGTATCGTCAAACATATAAATAATTAAATTAATTGTCAGAAAAATTCATTTTATACATGTTACTATGAAAAAAAAAACACCTAAGTAGTGATTTTAAAATAAAATATTAATCAACAAAACATATCATAATAATCAGTAACGTGTAAAAATATCTTGTATGCCTAATAAACATAAGTGGGTCGCAGAATATAAACATGACGTAATTCGACCCTGTACACACAGAAACGAAATATAAATACTATTTTAATATATTCCTGTACGTGTACAATCAATGTAATAGAACAGTACATTGTAAACAGTTCGGAATTCAGATTATAAAAAAAAAACAGAATTTAGAAACATGCACAATTTTATATAATCAGCTCTCACGATTAATTCTTAGAAACAAATAAAGAGTTATTTGTTTTTTTTTCTAAACATCTAATGTACTGTCCGTTTCCATCTCAAATAATAGTGTAAAATATGGACTTACATGAAAAAACTACAGTGTAGAGTGTACATTGGAATTTTAAATCACATACATTTTAAATCGAATATGAAAATTTAAAATGAATTTAAACACCTCAACATAGACAACAACCTTTATTATAAAAGAAGATTTCTTTTAATAACGGTTCTAGTGTTTGAGGCCAGTGGTAATAAACTTTCACGATCAAGTGCAGACGTCTGCAGCGTACACATAGCAAGCACGCGAATTGCGCGATCACGACACATACGAACGAGCATAAAGCAATACCGTATAACACAAGACCACACGATACGTCCACTTCCTTCGATGCCATACCAGATACTAAAATACATTATGCATTATAAATGTGTGCGCATTATAATTATAACTTGGCTTTGAATGATGTACATGGTATATAAGTTCCATACAACATTTGCAATGCAATCCCGTGTCGGACCTTTCACTTGGTGAATTCAAAATACTTCTGCAGTCGTATCAACGGGCAAATGCAACCTGCAAGTCACAATCCAATGGAGAAGGAAAACTATGTACGTAAGCACGAGTGCATATTCAACCGTGACCACGATATTACTACCGCTTTGATGGATAGATGTTGTTCGCTACTCTTGATCTTGAATATCTGTTATATTGAAACTATTCCTATTTCCTTTCAACTTTTCCGTCATTATAATAACTAGGATATGGATTTTTTAAATTATTTTCTTATAATATAGCGGTGATTCATTGATATCTTACATATTTAGAGCTACTGGAATCGTATGTTTAAAAAAATAATCAGCAATGTGTGAGAAATAATTTTTCGTTTATACTGCGCTGAAGATCTAAAATAACCATTTTAGTTTTGTCATGAATCCCACGGTATATATATATATATTGTAAATAAACTTTAATAAATTTATTTGCTATAATCGAATGCAAAATATCAGTAGGTCATGGTTAACGACTGATACATTTCTACCGTATTAGTAATTGGTTATACATAAATATACCTAGGATATGTATACATAAATTGGCGAAGACAGAACAGTTCAATAGCTTTCGTTCAATAGCTCCTTTGTTTGTTGTCACCCAATTTCCTTTATTTAGTAGTTATTACAAAGTTCAATGATATCAACTTGGAAACATTTTTTCTTACGATCGAGGCATCGAAAACTTTATTCATAAGTCTCTAATCGTCATACATCACGATCATTACGTCTATCGATCTACAATATGTGTACACTCTTTCACAAATAACCCCCAACAATAATTATTTAAAACAAAATGTGGTTAAATTTCGACCACAGGACGACCACTAGTTTATATCAATTGTTAGCAAATAATAGAAAAACCACTTTATCTTAACTTAACGTTTACTATTCAGGGGATTAATATAACAAGCAAAAAAAATACCATCACATAATCATTATAACCGTATACATTACATTTTAAGTAACCGATTAAACATCAATAATAATATTAATGCATTAATCGAGTTCACTCATTTGCATTATACTGTGTATTGTATCATGCATAAAGTGTATTAAAATAGTTTTACATATAAATTAAACAGTTCTTTGCTAAATAATATATTGCGATGTAAGGTTTTGATCAGTTTCTTTTACAAAATTGTTTTGCAGTACTTATTTATGTCAGACAGTGATATTACAGATTGTATATCATACTCTTATAACATCGAAAAACGAATTACATACCTGAAATGAGAGCATGCAAACTGGAATAAGCGATAAGGCTAGTCTACCAACATTTAAAAATTATGTACGTATATGTATGTCATTTGTGTTCTATTCTTGTTTTAAAGCCGTTGAAATTTTATATTAAATATTCAGAATCACATGTATATTAAATATTATTTAAGATAATAAATACAACTTTAAAAATATGACATAAACGTGTGATTTCTACGTTCTCGTTCAGTCTTTCAATAATTGTTTTAATCAAAGAACACGACTTTTATAAATTATTCTACGGCAGCATTACAAGCGATTATTAAAACATAACAACACATATAATAATGGCAAGAGTAATAATAAAAATAAATAGTCACGAAGAAATAACACAAATCCAATTTTAAAGCACAGGTAAAAAAAAATATTGAGCAATATGATTGTAATTGCCTTTACGGTTTGACTCTGTAGTATAATATACGCAAATAGTTTAGAATGAAAAAATAATTATCTTCTCACGGTCAAGATAACAGATCTGGTTCACAGCTGTTGCGCGATGCGACGCCGCGTCGCGCCGTGCCGGCGACGCGACTGGTTTCCCCGACTCCTGAACAACCCCTAATCGATGCCACGGCGACAAAGCTATATCTTACCTACACTACTCTTCATATTAAAGATTCATTCGAACAATAACTACCCCGTAGGAGTTATCTATGATTTTAACATTTTAACAAAAATATATTTTGATTGTGTACATTACACAAACAAATTTCGTATGACCATGAAAAATTCATAAAATCACTTTTTTTCAGTCGGTACTATAGAAATATAAAACAGACCCACTTTTGCAGGCAGCCGTATGTGGGCACGTGTAAAAAGTATTACTATATCATGAATAGTATACACAGTTGCTAAAGCAAGAGACGGGGCGTATGTTGCGCGTTGCGTTACGGCGCATGACAAATTTTGTCGTCACTATATTGATCGTCAGAGTGCGGCAGCGACGCGGTAAGGCGAAGTACGTACACGCGTGTCTCGTGACTACCGGCGAGACCAGCACTGGTCGACTGGTTGTTGAATTGCGAACGTCTAGCTACGCGCACGCGCAAATCTACCATCACAGAATAACATTACTGAATTACTGACTCTACCCGATGGGCGTAACGAATGCGTCACCTTCCCACAGCAGCCGCAGACGAATACGTTAATTGAATATTAATAAAAAAAAGCTAAAACCCCATTACAAACAGTATGTAAACCATTAGTGCATTATCTTACAGACGTGTTTAATACTCTCGATTGAATGAACCCAATAAAAATACAATTGATTATTTTATTTTCGCATAAAACATTAAGTTACATAAATTATACTCAATTGAATTCATATTTCCTTTAGATATTTGTATAAATGTACTTTTAGATTAAGATAGAAGACCTCTATATTTCATTAGATCAATTATTTATAAACTTAATCCAAAATGAACGAATTCAAGTAAGATTATTTAATTTAACACATGTATGTACGGGTAAATGACCATTAACTTAACAATAAAATGGTAATTTTTAATCATTTCAGTTTTCTAGTTAGTAATTAAAAGTAATTTTATGTTTTTCTGAAACTGTAAGCTAATTGTAACGTAATTACAAAGTAGCTGATAAAATGAACAGAATTATATATTTAGCTACTAATAACAATTCTTAAAGCAAAGAAAAAATTCAACAATGCTTTTCGAATTGTCGAATCGGTTTAACAATCTTTCAATGGCTCTTTGGAGTACTTGATCTCTTGTAAGGCCGTGTAGAGGACAAGAGCATATGAATGCTCTGAACGGCCTTTTGCATGAATACACCAGACTAACGGTATTGTGAGATCAGAATGCAATATACATAAATGCATTCAGTAAAGCTTATTATCACTTAACAGTTGGGAATCCCATTTGAAATCTTGCGAAATACCGCTTGCATCAATAATACGCAATAACGCACATGTGTGATTAGCTGGTTAAAGTACTAGTAGTAAGTAATAGTAGAGTTTATGAGTATAAATATAAAAAAGATATAATTACCTTAATATGGCATCATCTTACATACCTTTTTATAGTACATGTGTGATGGGTATTAAAAAGAAATTGAAAGTAAGAAATTGAAACTATTTATTATAGTAAATCGTTATATTATAAACAAAAAAGGATGGGGTTTAAATAAACTACTATCAAGATCTCCGATGGCATATGTTTTATCTCTTTTTTTTCGAAGAGCTCTTGGCAATTAATAGCAATGGACTCCCGGCAATTGCGAATAAAATAGTAGACAAGTGTCGGCATATTCCAATCGAGTGTATAACAAGCTTGGGCTCGCAGACCCCCCTCCGAACACCCCACACGATTACTCTGTCTAGACGTATCCGAGGGTGTTCTTTAGATATGGTTAAAACATGAACACTGCGAAATAATATTAAACCCCCAACGAGGGCGGATGCACACCTAAAACCTTTTTTTTATATATATTTTTATGCGAAGTTTCTCATGATTGCAATAATAACTCAGCACCTTAGGATTATTTCTTTAATTCAGACATGTATTTAGGGATTTGATACAAATTGAAGCTGCAGTTTGCTTCTATGTGGCATTTAAAGTCTCTACTAGTTATTATTATTTTACTTTAGCTGATTTTTGAAGTTGGATTTATTTCGAATACCTAAATATAAAGACGTGTTACTGTTTTAATATTTATGAATTTATATGGATAACCTGTATGACTTGTGACACATCAGACTATTATCTATCTCAAACCCATGTTAAGATATTTTTCTCTATTTGTATAAATGTTACATTATTCAGTATTTCTAAAGTAAAAAAACTTTTACTTAAATCAGTAGACTGTAATGAAGAACTAAGTAGTAGCCCAAGTATAGGGCTTCCTTATATCTATCACAGAAGGCAATTAATTTGGTTCAACTGTTTTATGCAGTACGTGTAAAGAACAAAATAGGTAAACTGAGGTTAATTAAAAAAAAGATACATCTTTACATCCAAACTTCCAAGTATTATTTGCAGATCTTTTCGATGTACAGATTCGAAACTATAATTTTAACTATTGTTATAAAGGTCTTGAACTGAAGTTTACGTGAATAGCCGGCTTTCTTTTCTACAAACGAATCAACATGACCGCATTTCACTTGTAAATAAGTACGATTCAAGAATAATTGTGACCATTTATAGATAAGGGTCTATATTGCGGAGGTCATCATATTGGTTCTAAAGTACAAAGACTAAGTTTATCACGCTTCATATAATAATTGCCATTCAGTCGGAGATGAGTTCTTCTAACCAACAATTGTTCTGGTGTTACGTTTAAGAATATACATTCGATTAACGTCTTCTACCCAACAATTGTTCTGGTGTTACGTTTAAGAATATACATTCGATTAACGTCTTCTAACCAACAATTGTTCTGGTGTTACGTTTAAGAATATACATTCGATTAATGTCTTCTAACCAACAATTGCTCTGGTGTTACGTTTAAGAATATACAATCGATTAATATATGTTTTAGTATTTTTATTAAAAAAAACATTATCATTTCTATACGTACATTTTGTATTTAAAGTGTACCGTGTATATTTACAGTCCCATATTCTTGTGTAAAGTGTGTCAAAATGATAACATAATATACTTAAAATGCAAAATTGTCAACATTGTAACGGATGATCTGAGTATCAATTTAAATTAATTCTGCACTAAAAAATCGATCGTAAAGAAACTTTAAAAACGTTTACAAAGAAACAGATTATACACTAAAAGATAGAATATTATGAAATAGGTTTGCTATAGAAGAAATCAAAAATAGTTGAAAATCTTACAGTAATAAGTTATACTTAAAGTCAACTTCATTTACTTGTATTTTAAACATTAACGGTGTTATTACAAAAAAGTTAAATACTTGGTTTGAAAAGGTTTCGAATTAAATGCACCGCGCTCGCCCGAGGCAAGTTCGCGTTATCCTTTTTCGCAAGTCTAACCTAACGTAACCGAAGCGAGACAAAAGAACAAGATGACGAACATTCCGCGACCGCGGTGCATTTAATACGAAACCTTTTTAAAGCAAGTATTCAATACGTATTTAACGTTTTTGTAATAACACCGTAATTGTTATTACACCCTAAGATAAAAAAAAACAATATTTAACTCAATGTGATTAAAGAACACCGAAGTTTAAAAAAAAAACTCGCCAGTTTTGAGATTTGAAATTTACAAATTGGTATTCAGGGCTCCAGAATTCAAATAAACAAGTTTTACAGTTTCATTTTTAAAAAATAAGATTGTACGAAGTATGCAGCAATTAATAAATGAAATCTTGTTTCACGGCATGCAACATTTATTTTTATTTGACCACAGAAAATAGTTATATCATGAGGGAAACGGTGTTAGTAATAACATATTATATGTATATTGTGCGGAATTAAATTTCAAAAATTTCACGTTTGAATTACCGTGTGTATATATGGCCACAAAAGAATTTAATAATGGAACGTGTTATATTGTTAAAGTAGAAAATAGCAATTTTCCCTAGATCGTGGGAAATAAGTAACATTTTCCACTTTAAAAAAATTATAACACGATAAACTCTTAAATTGAAAGTTAAAAATAGGTAATCAATCGATTAAATTAACGTTCGTCAATTACAAACCTTCACCTAAAGGTACCTGATGAGGTACACCTGTTGAATCTGTAGAGAAAATGTAAGTAATAATTCATACTCACGGAAGTAATTAAGAGTCTCCCTGATCTGGTCAGGTGTAAGGGCTAAGTCTTCTGAAGAAAGTGGCAGCGCCGGCGACGGTATAAACCAATCCTGATTTTCGTAACCTAAAAAATAATTAATTAATTAAGTACCTATGTAAGTAAACGCTCAGTAAACTTTTCATTTTATTTTTATATTATAGGAGGCAAACGAACAGGCGGGTCACCTGATGGTAACATGTACAGCAACACCATGGGCGTCGCAAGTGCGTTGCCAGCCTGTGTTTGGGGGGAGAGGGGAGGAGGAGAGGGGGAGGTGGGCCTCCGGCGCTCTCATTGACCAAACGAAACGCAACAATGCAAGCGCTATTACTTCACGTTAGTTTTCTGTGAGTCGGGTGGTACTACCCCGAGCGAGCCGAACCATTTATGTTGAAAGCTGTAATAACTTCAGCGTGGCTCTACCACCTTCTAGATTAGATATATTGCGATAAACAATAAGTGTTCAAAACAATTTTTTTTAACAAAAATTTGAATCATTTGAAAATAATATAAGTACTTATATAACTTTAGTAGTATCTTTGGGTCTAATATATTTGTGAGGTAAATCTCTTACTAACATAACAAATTACATTTTTCATGTTAACTAAAGCGATTGAAGTTTTAGATTTACTTATTCCGTAAATATACCTATATTGTAAACCGTGGTAGTTTATCGACCAGTAGCCGAGACTTTTAAATGCAGAAACACTTTATGTAGTACTAAGCATCGGATTCATCACAGTACTGTCCAAATTAAAAAGCCTAAACATGGTATATCACATGTGTTTGTACTCAATCCTGAATAACGAATAACCCGATATACCCCTGAATGCGCGTTCTTATAGTTTCATCCCCACCGATTCACTTGCTTATGATTGGTCGTCGTGGATTCGACAGAATGACAGTATCTTGACCAATCATAAGAAGTACTTTAAATATAAAACTTCATAATAATGATTAGTAATGATTATACAATATGATAAATAATAATTGATATATTTAGATATTTATAACACTTGCTTATGACTGATCGTTGAAGATTCATCAATCATAAGAAGTACTTTATATACAAAGCTTTATAAAAATGAATCAATATACATTTTTATAACAGCTCGGCCATCCGTTTTTCAACGAGTCCCTCGTTGTTAATAATCTTTAGGTATTTAATTTCAGAAGGAAATCAAACTAACCACGCATTATTATAACTTATCGGCTTAGTGTTACATTATTTAAAGCTCAAAGACAATTGCTTTATATTACATAATGATCCATAGTTTGAATCAATAAATTTTTATAACTTTTAAAGGTGTCTGTTACCTACACATTCCTAGCCTAGTCTTAGTGGCACATTACAATTAGTCCTTTACATTACATAATGATCCATGATCTTAAATCAGTAAATCTTTATAACTTAAGGGCGTCGGTTACCTGACATCGCTAGCCTAGTCTTAGTGGCACATTACAATTAGTCTACTTAATACTCAAGACAATTGCTTTACATGACATAATGATTCATGGTCTTAAATCAGCAAATCTTTATAACTTTTAAGGGTGTCGATTACCTTTATATAGAATGTATATTTGTTTTACCAGTGGATAAACTGTTGCACCAATTGCTAATATGATGCTATAATGCGAGGCACCAGTTACTTGTCATCTCACAACGACTCATCAATACACCTTAACCCATGAATCAGTATTTACAGCTTGAACCAGCAAGTATTTCAACCCCATAAACGCTCTTACACTAATTGCGAGGTAGACGTTACCTGGCACCTCACACCGATTCATCAGTACATGACCCTAACCGATGAATCTGTATTTAATTCATCAGTACATGACCCTAACCGATGAATCTGTATTTACCGGTCCATGACGTTGACCACTAATTGTTAAAATGCAAGGCACCCGTTACCTGGTACCTCACACCGATTCGCCAGCACATGACTAACCAACGAATCGGTATTTGCCGGTTCATGACTTTGACCAGCAGATATTTCAGTCATCAACTTGTTACATTATATCACAATGATTGATACATGATACTAATCATCGGTACCTATAATCACGTTAACATTTCTGTTATATCATTTTAGTTTAAGCATATATATTAGAAATGTAATCAACCACAAACAGCAACCACAAACAGTTTGTGATTAACGATACTTAACTACAGTAACCTCTACAAACTGTGATCAACGATACTTTGTGATCAATGATACTTAACTACAGTAACCTCTAATAAACCTGCGTATTTCCAGCAGTGTACAATATCCATATTCAGTTGTGTTAATAGAACGTCAATTTATAAATCACCATAATCAACTATACGTCAATTTATAAATCACCATAATCAAATTCGCTATCGTTACGCTCGGATTCACAATCGATTGATACGGGTTCGTTAAACACATAACAGAACTAAACAGAATGGCTGCTATAGCCAACAGACCACGACACTATCGTTTGGGAGTGCCTTAATTCTCTAATGACCTAAGAACATGGATAGAGTTCTTTTTTGACTGACCTGTCGTAGCTCTTACAACCCTAACCAAATCGCCTATCGCCTTTCTTGTAGCTCATTCCCATTTTTACCTATCATACAGTTTCTGCCCTTCTCTAATAAGGCCCCCATCGCTAGCTCCAACATTGCCTGGACTCTCCCAGACTTCGGGCGTAACTTTATTACGTGATTTAGCAAACCGCGTAACTTTATTACGTGATTTAGCAAACCTTGAGATGGATTGGTTAAGTTGCGACCAAAAGAAGCTCCGCAGTGGTACTGTGGAATTCATACCCAACTGCGTCATTACCCCAAGGACCGCCAAAATGGTCCGGTTTTATAGTTCCCCTGGGCTATTCGCTTGGGCTGTGGCAACAGCATTAAGCTCGTGCTTAACACCACATGATTGAGTAAACGTTTTACATGTTTAACTAAGCAGGTGCGTCAAAGTAACTTAAAATTTAGTAAACCGTATGCTATAACATGGCACGATAGTATTGATAATGGGGTGTAGTTCCCCGGAGACACCATGCGTGCACCTAAGGAAAGCTGAAACATATTTCTTTACGAACAGTCTCATCTCTGAGAACCACACGTAGCATGTAAGCGTACTAAAGTTTTGTCAAACCCCAAGGGTCCCACGTCGTCATGGCTGACGTTCAATACTTGCCATCTCGTGCCAATGGTTGCAAGCCAATCGCCAGTACAGACTGAAAGAACATCTGAAACGTGACCGATGTCTGGCTCACCAACCACTATAGCACCTCTACTCAAAGCGTCAACGTGCACCATTTTGCCGTCAGAGCAATATTCTATTGAACGGTCCTAGACTAAGAACTGCAACCACCAGCGAGCAATTCGTCTATTGAACGGTCCTAGACTAAGAACTGCAACCACCAGCGAGCAATTCGCGGGACTAAGTCGCGATTACTCAGAGTGGTACACAAGGCATTACAGTACTTCACTGTAACGAATCCAATGCCTAGTAAATAGTGCTTGAACTATAATATTCGATAAGTTTTGGCACCCCAGACGTGTCCTGTTGCCTAAGATACCAGCTGCCCCATACTAGCTCGCGTTGGCACCCCAGACGTTCTGTTACCTAAGATGCCAGCTACCCCATACTAGCTCGCGTCGGTGTAGAATTGAGTTTGTGGACTAGGGTCATAAAGTCCTAGGAATTTCCTCACTACCACACCTCCAAGACTTGCCAAAGGCCGCGCTATTAAAAGTCCTAGGAATTTCCTCACTACCACACCTCCAAGACTTGCCAAAGGCCGCGCTATTAAAGCGAATCCCGCAACAGATCTCCTGAAGAAGCTCAAGGCCAATCAATCTCCTAACTTCATGAACGTTTGTTGGGGCAGGAAACATTTGCTCATGTCGAGCGTCGACCACTTTGTGCCAGCCACCGCATCACCTCCTCGAGGCGGGCCATCCCCTCATCGAATGAATGGACTTCCGACTTAAAATATCGTCCATGTATATGTCGGCACACGTGCGTGCGCCAGAGTACTCTCTCTCCCCATGATCCATTACAAAAATGATACTAATGAGAACTAAAATATTATTTCCTTCTCCACAACATCACCCCACAATGTGCCCCAACTTGTTTGTAACTCACTAAACCACCCATAATAATAATAATATCGTCATATCTCAACATAAAATGATAATTAACTCACTAAACCACCCATCATAATAATATCGCTAGAATGAACTCACTAACCCACCAATGATAAAGACCTCCCATAGTAATAATTTCATCACATCTCAATACAAAATAATTAATTACTATTAATTCAGACTATCACCCCATTATAGTAGTAACCAATGAATTTGTTACAAATCATAACTAATTCGTTTGCATAAATTAATCATTCAGAGTCTCAGATAAGCGACTCGCACAGTACGAGTGTACCGCGCGCCGCCAGAGCCAAGACTGACTCTTGCCGACTATGCTATTGACCTGGCAAGGTCTTTACAGCTTCACCGGACTACACTGACTCAACAACGGTCGATCCGCTCCTTTTATACCGAAACAAGTCGAGTAAAAGACGCAATAATGTGGGTAGGCGCCGATATATACCAATGCGTAAGGCGAAGCACAAGAATTGTGAAGGATTTATCCATTGTACGCTGGAATACTGATGACGTAACTAGACCGAACGGCATCCTATTATAATCAAGTTGACCCTAGGGAGGTAACAAAAGTAGTCTTCTCGAGAGTCTTCCACTATGGGATCGGATAGTTCCCAGACGCCAAGTCAAGAATAACGAAAAGAGAAGTCTCTGCTAATAAGTCTAGCTGGTTGGTGCTTTTTTTTTCTTTTGTTTTATAGTTTGTTATATAGGGCTCGCGTAAGGACCATTAGCTTCCTTATGATGCCGCTGTCCGACATATGATAGGACCAGGGTCAGTTCATTGAATCAACATCTGTTTCCGGTGTACCTAGATTCTTTAACCCACTCGAAAACAAGATTAATTAAACCTTCATCAATAAAAAATTATTAACCTTCATATTAACCTTCATCAATAAAAAATTATTAACCTTCATCAATAAAAAAAATTATTAACCTTCATATTAACCTTCATCAATAAAAAAAATTATTAACCTTCATATTAACCTTCATCAATAAAAAAAATTATTAACCTTCATCAATAAAAAAATTATTAACCTTCATCAATAAAAAATTATTAACCTTCAATAAAAAATTATTAATGTTCATTAATATATTATATCAATGTTCATTAATATAAATATATCAAATATCACTTTTTAAAATATTTTTTTTTTCAATTCTCATCACAACCGATTGATGATTCATCTTTGGACGACTGATAACTAATATTTGATTTTTGAACTTGTAAGCCCATTATGGCTCCGAGTTATATATAAGGCTACCCTTCTCTATAACCAGATGCCAATATTCCGAAAAAGGATTACGCTAGCTAACCGGATCGCCATCACTCCCAATTGACTGTGTCAAATGCTCGTTCCCACGCATAAGACTCCTCACTTAACCCGTTGAATAACATCCGATTGCGTCCGACTATTTTGACTAAATACCTTTCTGTGAAAGTGGCCCAGTAGTACCGGATAATGGATTAAATAGTATTAAATAGTTATCTACTATCTTACTACCAATATCTCCACGTGATCTACTACACTCTGCACATCAATTGTGGCGTTAGCGTTACCAAGCGGGCTATATGGTACGTTACCTATTCCTCTTAATAAAGGCACCTCTCTTACCTTCCAGTCCAATACTAAATGTCGAGCTTCACGGAGTTGGACCAAAGTGCCCTAGTTTCCCAAATCAACCAGACACTTGCTACTAGTGTACGTGTTATTTTGTAAGCGCCTATCTCTGTTCTTAACCTTCAGCTGCTCGTTCGATCTTCTATACGAAGACTTCTATACGATCTTCTATACCTTTTTATTGAGCATTTCCGGTGAGAGTAAAACCCGATACAAAGTTTTAGCTACCCACCCCTGTTGATTTTGGTAAGGCGTAATGAACTATCAGTTTATCGCTCCATCATAGATCTGTGCAGATTCAACTTTGTGAAGCCACGTATCAACTATTTGATCTTTACATAAACCGGAAACCTATCAGAATCGCTTGTATTATGCATACCCTTAAAAGCGTCAATAGATTTCTCAATTAGCAAATTGTCATTTGATTCACGACCACGATTAAGTGTTGCTTCATGGAACGGTATGCGAAGGCGCAGCCTATGCCTAGGCGAGTGCCTCGATTCCGCGCGGCACGTCTCGTGCCACCCTGAAGTACGCAATCGTGTCCTTCTCGAATAGCGTGACCGGGAACGGGACCGACTAATCACCTTACCCTCGACAGCCTGCGGCCGCTGTCATGACTTTCTTCAGGGGAGCGCATACGCCCACGACCACGGCTACGGTTTCGTGATGCATCACGAAATCTTAGTGAAGGCGTCAGTGTTCCATGAGGAGGGATCTTTCGTTCATCTACTTACTCACGGCATCAACGTATATTAACAGAAAAACACTTTAATTAATAAACTGTTCCACTTATTATTATTGCTTTAAATACACAGCTCACTATGATAGAAACTAAAGTTTCAACAAGCTGTATCAAATACACCTATTTATTAGTATGATACAGTTTAATTGGCCTAATTGGCACTCTTAAGTCTTTACAAAAAAAAATGTATGCTTGTAGTTACTACTTAAATGTTAAAATCGTAGGTCTATACGTAACAAAATGACGTCTAACTTTTACTTCACTAATCGCAAACTCTCTAATTGAAGTTCAAATAAACACATTCTTTACACGGATCAGGGCAGATAAACGCAATGAAATAAAATTATAAACAACACTTACGTTTTCTACGTATGTTCACTAAATACTTATGCGTATCTCCGATCTTGTTGTGGGCACTAAGTTGCTAATCCCACTTCTGAGATGTAAACCGTGGTAGTTTATCGACCAGTAGCCGAGACTTTTAAATGCAGAAACACTTTATGTAGTACTAAGCATCGGATTCATCACAGTACTGTCCAAATTAAAAAGCCTAAACATGGTATATCACATGTGTTTGTACTCAATCCTGAATAACGAATAACCCGATATACCCCTGAATGCGCGTTCTTATAGTTTCATCCCCACCGATTCACTTGCTTATGATTGGTCGTCGTGGATTCGACAGAATGACAGTATCTTGACCAATCATAAGAAGTACTTTAAATATAAAACTTCATAATAATGATTAGTAATGATTATACAATATGATAAATAATAATTGATATATTTAGATATTTATAACACTTGCTTATGACTGATCGTTGAAGATTCATCAATCATAAGAAGTACTTTATATACAAAGCTTTATAAAAATGAATCAATATACATTTTTATAACAATATTATGAAACCGAATCCAAGTGTTAGAAAAAGCAAAAGTAAAAATAGATGTTTGCTATGTGGATGTTGCAGAAAATGCAGTTGACGGATGGCAAGTATGAGACCGGTCAGAACATGTACTGGGCAACGGGCGATGACTCGAGCGATGAGACATTATTATTTATAGCATTTACCGAGAGCGCCGGCGCCGGAAACTGTTCCTCAAACACTTACGCTTGAGTTACACTCACACCTATGATTTTCAAGCTACTTAGTTCCCAAAATTAACATATATTAATATTATAAGCAATCATATTATAACTAGCTGTATCCGTAGCTCCGCACGCGTTTTTTTATTCATATTAAAGAATTATATAATTGTGAGAATATGTACAATTATAGAAATGCTCTTTAAAAGCAATTGTAAGTACGACACGCACGCCACTTATAGTAACATGTAACGTGTACATTAGATATATAAATACTAACAACGTGCCAAATGAGGTTTGACATCAGCGACATATTTGGAAACTTAACCCACAATATAACTACCTCAGTGCTCACTTACACTGTATAAGACACTAATAAAATAACAACTTAAAATATTATTATTAAGATTTACATTTACATTATATTTAATATACATTGCCATTATAATTAAGATTTTGTGACTATACAAAAAATAAACGCTTGTCTGTTCCGCAAGAAATTGTATTATGGAACTCTTTACGTAATACGTTTATAATCTAAGATCTTATTAGGAAGACCTCTATATCATTAAAGTTATTACTAATTATAATGTCGAATTGTAAACAATAAGCTGATAATTATTTCTCTAAATGAAATCTTGCTAAATTTCATGCAGACAAAGTCGCGGATAACAGCTAGTCTAAAATAGAATAACCTCAATTACTTTTTATAAGGTTCGCTATCTACCAGTGAAAGTCCCGTGAAAATCGGTATAACCGTTTTGGTGATAGCTCAGCGCGCGAAGCCACGGTTAACAGCTAGTCTAAATGAAAATAAATTAAATTTCTTTTTATAAGGTCCGCTATCTGCCAGTGAAAGTTTCGTGAAGACCGGTCCAACCATTTTGGAGATAGCATTGCAGACGAAGCTGCGGTTAATAGCTATTCTAATTTAGAGTAGCCTAAGTAACCCGCTGTAATTTAAGCTATCTGTCAGTGAAATTCCCGTCAAAATCGGTCCAGTCGTTTCGAATATTACCCGGAACAAACAGACAGATAAACAGACAGACAGACCGACAAAAATTTTAAAAATTACATTTTTGTTATTAGTAGCGTGTATACTTTCGTGCCCAATCAGTATTTTTTTTTATTTTGATTTTACATACAGACACTTCATTTTTATTATATGTATAGAAGATAGATTACATATTATAAAACAAAGTCCACTGCCGTGTCTGTCTGTCAGTCTGTTCGCGATAAACTCAAAAACTACTGAACGGATTTTCATGCGGTTTTCACCAGTCGGTAGAGGTTTTTGTATTATCAGGGCAGGACAACGTCCGCCGTGCCCGCTAGTTTCAAATAATTATAAGGTCAAGTTATATACTGAAGTAAAGTTGATAAAGGATATATTTTGTATTGAATAAAATCTATTTTTATCTATCTTCTATCTATTATCTATCTTTTACTAAATCAAAAAGTATTATTAAAATGTATATACTATCAATTCCTTAATATATTACACATATTTTCAGCGCACAATTTTTTGTACAAATCAATCACTCCGGTTTTGAGCTATATCATACACACATACAACCAGATATACGAACATAATAGTTATTCATCACAATATTTTGAAGAAAAAAAATTAATGGATAGACAGAATTAGAGATTTTTCATTAAAAATACTGATCAAGTAACCATAATCGTCTGATCAAAACGTCAAGAAGGAAACAGGCAAAGAAAGTTTGTATATAATTTATATTTATGACTATATTTATACCAGCTTTCTCTCGCGGCTTCGCTTGCGTTAATAATATATATTTATTATTTAATCTCTCCACGAAACCGTACAGAAATAGCATATTTGGGATGAAGTTAAATATTTAACGTAATAAGAACTCGACTGGATTATAAAAATGTATTATATAATACTAGAGCCTTCGATTATAGGTAAAACACAATTTGTAAATAACTATTTAAGCGGGTTAATGAGCGTAATTTTCAATTAAACAATTCCTTACCACAAAACAAGAACGGATTTATATTTTGTAGGTTGAAATTAACACACCAACAACTGTCTCTAAAGAGACCTTGCCATTTCAAAGTGAACTATTGCGTAGCACAACTATTGTTGTTTAGAAAAATGTTAGACCGCTTTAGAAGAACACTTAAATGCAATTTGTGGAAATAAGTTACATAAACCACATTAAGTGTTTGTAGTTCTATTAACAAACGAAATCGTTAATGGACGTTATTAGAACTAGAACCAGAAAATAGAGATCTTTGGTAACGCAAAAAGGCACCATAAACAGCATATAAAATCCGTAATAACGTATACCAAATTAACTAATAAGATAGTATCATTTACACTCAAAAAGATTTTAGTATTACATATGAAGGACCAAGTACTGTCGTTGCTTTGTTCGGGGTTGTATTATTCTTTAATAAGTCATAATTCTAATTATTCGTAGCACCGAAACTTAAACTACAGTACAAACCGTTTATGGCGACATCGTTTATAACAATATACCGCTTATATTGACCCAGAACAAATGTCCCGGCTGAATGCTGTATCTCGAAAACATCACCGGTTGTTAAGAGTATCGGTTTTTACGACTAAATATGAGTAGTCCCTTCGATGTCGTTATAACAGATTTTGACTGAACTTAGATATTTAGTTATTTATTCTATCCCTTTACTCATGACAAATACGTAGTTAGATAAAGACGGATCTTCCTTACTATATATTAAATAATCAGTTATTTTGTGTCCAGGAATTCTATGTCGAACCAAACAATATGCACCTATCTGCTATATTAAGGTCTTAAGAGTTACATCTATAAAGTTTAAAATTGCATATATGCATACATACATAAACACGACAAGATTCCTAGCGAGCACATATATTTTTATTAATTCAAAGATGTTAATGTCTGCAAATGTACTTTCAGGAACAATATTGCGTATATTAACAAGATGGACTTTTACTTAATATTCTTTAAAAAGAATGCCTTTTGAAAAGGACAACACAAAAATAATAAGTAGTATTTCAACTATAACTAACAGCAGGAAGACTATCCCCTATATAAAAGTGCTTATGCTCGAACTTTACATTGAAAAAACCATTTTTGTACACCAAAACTACCAAATTAGTCATTTATGAATGTGACTACATTTTACGTACTCCAAGTTTTTACTTTTAGGCAAGTTCTCGTCAAAAAACCTCAAACCGTACTTTACCATTACATTGAATAGAGCTAACTGCTAATAACATAGATAAGACTTGACCTAGATTCTGAAAACAGGTCTGCTTTCCGAGATTTGCTCTCATACAAAATTAGAACGAATCTACAGAAAATGTGTATTTATAAAAAGTTTGCAATTTAAATATACTAGCAGCTCTGACTAGGTGGCTTACTTTTCTCTGAAATAGTACATACTATCATTCATACAACCAACACACAATGAAACAACTGTTATTGCCGAAAATTAAAAAATATCTATTGTTTATCTTCTACTTTCTTCTTCTTCGATATCTATTCATATAATAAGAATGTAATTTTAATATGTGTGTATTATTCCATTTTCGTTAAAAAAAATTGTTCCAGGTGTCTAGGAATAAGTAATAGAATAACATTTCAATCATTTTTAGAAATGTCTGTATGTCTGTTTGCATGACCACGCATCACTGCTAAAGTACTGGATTCACAATAACACTTCACCAATAAAATCATAAAGCATATCCTCGAGAGTAACTTAGTCTTCGATTCATTAAAATCGGTACACTCTATCAAAAGTTATTGTAAATTTGAATGACGGCTCGAGGTAAGTACGAGAGATAAGTAGTAATCTAGGAGTATAAAGCTTATTTCTTTATTTGCTTGGTTGAACGTGCTAATCTCAGGAAATACTTGCATTTTAAAAATTCTTTCAATGTTAGATAGCTTATTTATCGAGAAAGGCTATAGGCTATATATCGTCACACTAAGACCAATAGGAACGGAGCACTAATGAAGAATGTTTCAAAATCGTGGTTTCTTTTTCTTTTTGAGAGCTTTCGCTGCGTGTTAGCGTTAGCCCAAAGTAACTATTCCACGCGGAGGAAGTCGCGGACAGAAGCTAGTTATCCAATAAAAAACATTATGATTTTAGTAGCGTATAGAGATAAAACTAGCTAGCATGTAAACCCATTAATTGCAGGAAATGAGTTTACGTGCACCAGGAGTACATAACAAACAAATACCCACCACATTTTTGGAGATTTCATAGACCACAGTTCTGGGTGATAGATTTGTTGAAGCTTATCAATCTTAGACATATATGTACCGACATCTATCAATATATATTATACACATTAGAACAGTATCTTACTATTATATGCAACAAGTACCCACAATAATATGTGCATTATTGCAGTTTTTGAGATACAAAAAACTATGGAGTTACAACTTTCGAAAATTAGCGTACCCACCAAAAAGGAAGTGCCAAAAATAGGCCTGATTATACATCATTACATAGTATAAAACAAAGTCCCCTACCGCGTCTGTCTGTCTGTCTGTTCGCGATAAACTCAAAAACTACCGAACGGATCTTTATGCGGTTTTTACCAGTGGATAAAGTGATTCACGAGGAACGTTTTGGTATATAATTTGTCCAGGATTTTTTTATAAGCTGGGCGGGACAACGTCTGCCGGGCCCGCTAGTATATGTATATTACATATAGATTACATATTACATTATTTGATCTTGATTTTTAAGGAGTTAGAATAGTAAGATATAATAACAACAATATTAGTATATAAATACGACTTTTACCTCTTTTCTCATTTTTTTATTAAATCCAACTTCATTTTGAAGCTAATAGATAAATTATTAGCTTAACAATTTAACTAAGATTTGTAATCAATTTAGAAATACATCAGAATTTTGATAAAAGTACAAAATAGTCGCAGTACAAATAGTATAAGTAGTCACAAACTCAACGTGGATTGTACAAGTTATTATTAAGAGCGTAATACGTAACTGCTGTTATAACTAGTACCTGTACAAAAACATTCGTCTAAATGATATCGTCCTTGAATGTGAATTAAAGAAACGGAATATTAAAAACACGCGTATTCTTTTTAGACGAATTTAATCTATACTAATATTATAAAGGGGTAAAGTTTGTGAGATTGTGACGTTGTAGGGGGTAACACATACCTATCTATATCTATAGATATATATATAGATATATATATATATATATATATATATATATATATATATATATATATATATATATATCTATAGATATACAGCCTTTTTGGAGATCTATAAAAGGGGAATGTCCCAACATACATTGTTTTGTTATATCTCAAAAGGATTTTTTTTTCTCGAACTGACTACGCTATTGTCCTAGGAAGGCCTTAACAGCTTCACCGGTCTCCTCTCAAAAGGATTAGGCAGCGTTTACGATGAAAACTCCCAGACTGCTTGACTTTTTCCGGCATGTCCAACAATTATCGTTATATTTCAACCAATTTACACAAAACCTTGACAAATTATATAATAAACGTTCCTCATGAATTACCTTATCCAATGGTGAAAACCGCATGAAGATCCATTCAGTAGTTTTTGAGTTTATCGCGAACAGACAGATAGACAAACGCGGTAGGAGACTTTGTTCTATAATATGTAATGTTACAAACTAGTATATGTATGTGAATTTGGAAAAATCGCTTGTACATGCCAAGGCTCGAACCTCCGGCCGTCGGTTTTTATATTACATTTACCTCAACAATACAACCACCACGATTTACAATCCTTACTAATATCATAAACTTGAAAATGAGTTTGTTTATTACGCTTTCACTTCTTAACTACTCAACCTATCATCCTCAAATTATGCGTACACATTGCTAGGACTACAAAAAAAAGCATAAGAGCATATTATTACTAGTGTAAGTTGTATCGATTTTTTTATGTCATAGGAGGCTAACGAACAGATGTGTCACCTGATGTTAAGTGATCACCACCATCCATAGACACCAACAACACCAGGGGAGTCGCAAGTGCATTACTAGCCTGTGTTTGGGAGGAAGGGGGGAGGGGGAGACGAGAAGGGAGAGGAGGGCCTCCGGCGCTCTCACTGACCGGGCGAAACGCAACAATGCAAGCACTGTTATTACTTCACGTGGGTTTTCTGTGACAGAGTGATACTACCCCGAGCAAGCTGGCCTATACATGCTGAAACCAGTAATAGCCTCAGGGTGGCTCTACCACCTACCAAATCGATGTGTTAAAGTGTTGTAGGTTTTCAATCTAGTATGCTCCTTTTTATTATTTTTATACTATTATTCATGGGACTATTGACTATATCTACAATTATAAATAAACTAGCGGGCCCGGCAGACGTTGTCCCGCCCTGATTATAAAAAAAATCCTGGCCAAATTATATACCAAAACGTTCCTCGTGAATCACTTTATCGACTGGTGAAAACCGCATAAAGATCCATTCAGTACTTTTTGATTTTATCACGAACAGACAGACAGACAGACGCGGTAGGGGACTTTGTTTTGTACTATGTAAATAAATAAATAAGGTACCAGAAAAAAAGTACAGTTCCCGAAGGATAGTTCAAATTTACATTAACGCGAGCGAAACTGCGGTCAAAAGCTAGTCGTATAATATTGCCACCAAAATCTATTACTAATAGTAAAAAAATTACCTCCAAATCTTGTAAGACTATCCGCTCTTAGGCGATACTTTGGTATATGTTCCTGTAGGAGACTAACGATTTCAACCTCGGGCACCTCGTCGCTACTGCACACCTCTGTGAAAACAAAAAAAATAATTTTTAATCTATATCATATAAATATATAGTAACTCTATTTACAATAAGTACGTAGGAGAATGTCTCAAATCAATATTGGAATGAACTTGAAAACCTAAAGAGGTATTTACGTTTCCAGAGTCGGCACGCGCAGACATCGATCGTGTCTACATTCCATATAGAGGCGGCAGACAGAATCGATATCTCCCTCCGCAACACCGCGGTGGTAGACCGATCAATGCGAGGTTGTATGCACCCCAGATGAAATTCACGCGAATAGTAAATACACAGAGACCCCTTCATCACATGATCTCATCGCTTAGAACTTATTATATTTCGATAAATACTGAAACTTTAAATGGTTAGTATTAGGTACATGTTACCAAATAGTTTAATGTACAATATTAAACGATCCCTCGAAATCGAAAAAATTACGGAAATACATAATTGAATTGTTTACAATATGAATATATTGCAATTGGAAAAAGACAGTTCAAGCAGTTACGTAAAAATATGTGAATACGCTTTCACTAAAATTCGTTAAAAATCCCTCTAAATATTTTTATTTTAAATCTCAGTACAGAAAAAGGGATATATTATTTTTTAATTCTCTACTAAATTAATATTCATTTATAGATTTTAAATGTAGTTTCGATAAGTATTTCTATACATTATGTAATACTTATATGTAGTACTAAGAAGGACTATTTTATGAAACATATTTCATAATTACATTTTAATACGACATTGTTTAGTAATATATTCCTATTTTATTCGAAATTACATTATAGCTTAATGATAAAACTAATACGGAGAATTACAAGGACATTACCCAAACAACGCGTCCTATTAGGTGTTTGACGAGAGCAAAAGGTTAACAAAAATGGTTTAAATGTCGATTTCAAAATAGCAAATGCGGATTCACACTAACCACAATGTAAATTTAATGTTGCAAACCTTCTCTACAATGAACATACTCGCACGAAAATTTCGGTATTACGTATACAGAGACAGTAACTCTTCGCTTTACTAAAGTTAGGTTATACCCTGTACATAATCAAAATTCATAATTGTAACATGATATTCAGTTATTTCTACTGTCGCATTGTTTTCGCGAAATACAGTTACAGTCGTGATATAAGCGTTAACAACACTTTTTACACCAAATAGTAATTCAGTCCACCTGGTGTCAAGTGGTCACCGTAATATATAGCTTCTAACCCTACTTATTGTACAAGCGTCGAAAGGAACCACAGTCCTCTTAGAAAAACTTTTATACCAGTATGTGTTAACAAACCACAGTTTTCAAACAGACCAGTTATGGACTCTATTCCAGAAATGGGGTGTGGCAGTATTATTTCTACGCTACCCTTTCACACGTTTCACTACTCTACGTCTTACTGTCTTAGTAACAAAATATATGTTATAAATGTAACTAATTATTAAACAAAAGAAAACACACACCAGTTGCTATTAATACATTCATATTATCGTAATCAATGTCATTAGAGTTAACAAAATATTTGTTTTGTAGTCTGAATAATATCAGTACTACTCGACAAAACATTGACATGATTACATAAAACTCATAAGGCGTTCATTTCTTTTTATTGTTGTACATCCGTTGGATGAAATTCAAAAATGACTCAACTTGGACATAATTTGATTTCCTGGATACATTATTCATTTTCAACAATTTATATTCACTCTTATTTACCCGACCGTAAACAAGTCTAAGTTTTTCTTAGTCTCAATTCTGTTTGGAAGTTAATTTTAAGTATCGAGTTAAATTCAAAACTCGTACAATACGTATTGACTAGCAATTCATCGTAATCAGTCAAAGTCGTTAAAGTTAATAAGAGCGTTTAAATTCAATGTATGTAGAGTAGTTACAGCTACAATAATCTTTAAAACTAAACATACAATAGTTTGAAAGAGTTCCCTGTGTTTTCAATTTAGTGTAATGACAGTTGATTTAATCATTACAGTAGCTTAGCAGTGAGTTACGTAAACAAAACGTTCGGTAGCGTTTTCCGGTCATAGCAATTAAAGAAATGAAGTTCATTGTTATTTAGATATACTAGTTTCCCAAGCACCAACGTATATTTGTTTGTCGTTTATCTGTAATCGAGTCATTAATGTCTACTACGGTGACATTATTTCTGAACCAATTTATTCAACAAAAACAGCAACTGAATCTTTGAGATAGCATACATAAACCAATGAAGACGGACACTGCTTTAGCGAAACTGAATGAGGTTATATTTGTTAAGTTTTAGTCATTTTACATTTTTAATCTTTACACGCTTTATTACTTACGAAAATATGACTCACCATCATTCCAAGCTGACAGTAAATCTCGACGTTTTTCGTACATATTATCACGACATCGTGGCCGCAGCCGTTGTTTATTGTCGTTCATTTCGGCATTTGTCTAAATTCTTCTAGTTTTGTTTATGGTACAAACCAAATAATTACATTACAATAGAACATTATCAAAGGCCTCAAAACAATTTTGAACACTAAACTTGCGGACGTGCGCAGCAAAACGAATACCCTAATACAAAAATATAATTAGCTATAGATATAGATATGCGATAATATAAACACAAGCGTCATAAAATCCGATAACAGAACTGATCAGGAACGACTAGCGATTGCCGGTGATGAAAAATTAAAAAACTTATCAAATATATATTTATAATGTTACTAAGAGTAAACGAATCCTTTGTTTATATTGAAATACCATTGATATTACTGAACAGATATTTATGGTAGAAATTAATTTAAAAGCGACGTTAATATTGTTCACTAATAGTACAATAATGTTATCGGACATGAAATGTGTTGATCACATGCCGAGAAGTCATGTGATCCGCTTATTTTTAATTTCTTTTAAATCGTTATCGACAAAAATTGAAGCCTATTATAAATATAAGTTTTTATACAAAAAATTAAGAAATCATCACTGTTTTCACATCCATAAAGGACTACCAAAAGTTATGACGATCGCTAGATTTTAAGTTGTCCCTAACTGCAGAATATTCGCAATACTTACAAAAATAATTTGCATCTACAAACGAGATGTAATGGATAGAATCAATGTCGCACATACTTAAATAAACTTTACTTGTACACTTTTCGTGACTCTCAAATGTATTATTAATTATTATTATAAATATAAATTTCGAAAGAGATGTTCTTAAAGATCGTAGGATGCTAATATGCCAATGTTGTAAATATCTGAAACAAGTACAAGAAAATGCACCTGCTTACATAATACAGTTGTCGTAATAACTATACTACATGTTACGGTAACAGGTCTGCCTACATAAAACTGTTATATATTAAAATGCGTACAGTCCAGTTGGGTTTATAGTGGCAGCATTGTCAACGACTTCGACGTACAAATTCGTATGACCAATAGAAATAAGGATGTCGTCAGTGTGTTGGCATCGTCGCACTATGTCGTCATGGGGCAGGCTAAACCGGCCAACACGAACCGCTGGGTACACTACTGCTAATGTCACTGCACTACTCTTCGCGGCCTTGTTCATGACGCATCCACGACAAAACCATTTTAATGGACTGATTAATGGCGTTAACAACGGTCATAATAGAGATGATCGATAAACGTAGACGTATTCAAAACATCGATATTTTCTTATCGATATAAGGTTGCGTAAAGCATTGAAAAATCAATTTAATGAACATTCATGGGATTGTAAAGCATAAAAACATGAATTAACTTAAAAATTGGAAGTTCTATAGCTAACTTTATGAAATAAAACCCAAATAATGGCCCAGATGCCCACCGGGTAGTTTTCATACATATTAGACTTTTATACATTTCTCACTTGAACGCCAATATTTTTAATCCGATATTTATCAGAGATCAATGTTTACTTGTCGATACCGATATCGATGTTTTCCTAGTATCGCTCATTCCTAAGCCATAATGAAGATACCTAACAATGGCAACTGAACCAACTGCTGTTATGTAATAACAAGAATTGTTCTATAATTCCACATAAAACGGTTGTAGTTTTGCACAAGGCATACACTATCTCGAGATTTATATCTAAAGTTGTAGTTTGAATTAGAACAGTATTTTACTAATAAATCTGTTTTCAGTGATGACAAAACGATGTATCTGAGTGTACGTACATTAAGTTAAACATTGCTTCAATAAAAATCAATATATTTAATTGCATAATTTAAAGAGAACCTTCACAACCGACTGAATAAAAGATAAATTGGAAGATAAAGTAACATTCTCCTTATTGGTTATAAATTGTAAAGAACACTTTCACTTTCTACTATCAGTATTAAATCTGTTATCAAAGTTTAACAGATAACAAATTTTAATTGACTTTTCGACACACACTTTCTATTAAAACATACAATTAGTTTCATTTGAAAACGTTCCACATTTACCAAACATTTATACAAAGGGCGCATAAATATTAATTCAAAGTGCTCATAAAGCGCAAAATTCATATTGTTTCTCGTTTAATACATAAGAAGCTTGACGAAATATTTATTTATAATAGGTTTTTTTTTTATTTTATTTAAAATGTTAGGTAAAAAAAACTCGTAGATCAAGCCATATTTCGTTAGACTCACCGGGTTAAACCAATTAATTATTGAACATGCTACCTACTTAGGAGTCATAAACTTGAAAATTCAGTACCTTTCATTGCTTATCTCTTGTATTTATATATTGTTGTATCAGGCTGGACCTTGACGGGTAGTAAATAAATATAAACATTAGAACTATATAAACAATTACATAATACATTTTGTACATCAATCTATCATTTATATATTTGTAATTATATATGTTGAGCAATTCGAAAAGAAAATGGTTTGTCTTTAAAGAAATAAATTAATAATTACGTAAATATTGATTTTTCAATTCAATTCAATTTGGTAATGTCACCGCAACTCGAATCAATTTTACATACTTATCACAATACAATGTAGGAACTATTGCATATTCTCATAAATTTAACTGAGGAGAAAATCGTTAATTAACACTACATAGAATATTTAATTAGGGCAAAACTACTTTATAAGTATTGTATGTACACTCGGTAAAATTATCTCGCGGGGTGCCGACGGGGGCGGTAGCGCGAGACTGGTGCGCGCACGCCGCCCTCATGCCCAGAATATCTAAGATCTGGCAAGAAGCCAAAATCACGACTTCATACGATTTTTTCCATTCACGAAACCCTTTGTCAAAGAACCTCCTTTTGTAGAAATTCCCAAAAATGACATCTACAAAAATGTACGAAATGAAAAAAAAACTCTGTAAATATAAATAAATTAAAAAGAATCAGTTGTTTGTATGGGCTAACCATCGAAACGGCTGTATCGATTATAACAGGACTTTTACTGGCAGATAAAGGATTTTTCAGATTTTACGCGTTCATGGTAAAGTTCAAATTTAACAGACACCTATTACTTAAAATCGGTATAGGGTGTCAAATAGAAATGGTAAAATTACAAGTAGTAGTAAGTGCAAGTAGTTCGCATGAAATAACAAAACTATTTTCTGGGTAAAAAAATTACGGGCATCAGTTACAATACATGTAATTATAAAAATATAGAACTCGATCTTTCAATTTATATTGTGCCAATTCTAAACAGGTTTCATAAAGTACAATCTCATTACTTTATTTTTTTTTCTTAGTTTTGTATATTCGTTATTAAGTATCTAATTTTTTTTTATTACAGTCCTAGAAATTATATTGTAAAGAATCGCGCTTGGTAGACATTATAAAAACTTATATTGAGTTTATTACACGGTAACTCCTACCATTTACTCTAGACGAATATACGTCGTTCAAAAAATTGTAGTCAGTAGTTGAATTAGGATAAACTGTTAAAGTGTATAAGGCTCGATTTATTTTTTTACACTGTATAATGTGACTACCCATATAGTTCGCTACTGAAAAACAACGAAAATTATGAAGTATACCTTATCGTATACTTTGCATAACTAGTTCCAAACAATAGTCTCCATATACTTACAATATTCCTTATAAAGATATTACGCCATAAAATTAAAGAGAACATAGCAAAGAAAACTTACATTTAACTCAAAAAACTGAGAACGCACTTGGAACAATAGAAAGATGTATTTACTGAATAAATAAACTAGTAAATTCTGGGACATTCAAAAGATATAACATGATAACAATTTACCGATTATTAGGTCTTTAAAAGTGCTCAAACTAGACAACATTGTTTAAAAACATATTCTAAAATAGAAAGTAAATCTTTAAATACAATGATATTTAACTTCACTACGAACTGTTAGTCTCCGTGGGGTCAACATATGGGTGCCTAACCACTGTTTATAAAAAATCGTAAGACTTATTTATACTCATTATATAATTGAATGCGTTCTTATTTTAACCCTAATAATATATTCAGATTGTGTTTGAAAGAACGTATAGTTATATTAAATGTAAAGATCGTAAATGTATATATGTATTTGTATATAGTAAATAATTTAAATTGCATATGTTCTATCATGTATGGTTTGCTATCGTATAATGTCACCTTAACGATGATATTGAAACAAATTTACTGTATTTATCGGTGATTATTAGTTGTACCTCACCACGGACTGCTTTGGTCCAGTCAATTTTTTTTTCAAAACACTCACATGTATTCGAATGCAACGTGCGTTTAAATTTTAAAGAGATTTGTGAAGAACTCTCAGAAATTTAAAACGTTGAACAAAATAACCTATAGTTTTAAGGTTATGGCTAAAATTTTATGCAACAAACACAATCATGGTCTCAACGTACCTTCTTACTAAAAAAGTCTTTACATTAAAAATCTATTATATACGAAATTTTATGTGATAACAAATCAAAGTTTCACATAGTTTAGTATAATTTTATAATTCCTTCCTTCTTTCCTTCTTTTCATTAATTATTCACACTTTTCCATCTATTCTAGTACTAGCATTCCTTTTCATGAATGATTAGTTATGCATGCGGCTCCACATCTCGAACAATAGTTATTGTTCAAGTAATTTTTTATAATGGAGCTTATTATTATGATTTACTATATGTATATCTAAATATTTATTCCAGAACCTTTTTGTACACACTGCTTATCACATAGAGAATCAGAAATACTTAATAAATACAGAAATATTAATAACAGGTATAATTACAGTGGATAAATTATCTAATTTGATTAAGGTTAATGCAATGTTATCACGTAAAAACAATCACTGAGATTTAAATACAAAGGTTTCATTTTTTTAAATAATTATTGCACTGTTAGTTAGTTATATTTATTAGTTTTATTATTTAGTATATATTAATTAGTTTCAGGTCAAATAGTAGATCATAATGTACAAATAGTCATTCTTTCTGTTCACATTTTTATTGAAATCACTCATTGATTTTTTATAAGATCATACCAATATGTTTATGACTTGACTTACAATACGATTTTATACATAAAAAATTTCATCCCCCATTTCAAATTTTATTTTCAGGATAAAAAGTAATCCTTTTAAAATTGGGTCAGTGGTTTAGGTGTGAAAATGTAACTGAGTTCCTTTTACATTTATAATAGTAGTAAGGAATAGTTTATATTTCTAATTTCATGTTGACACTTTTTCATTTTATGTTAATTGACATTATAATAGTATGAGTTGTGTAATTTTTATCTAAGTGCAAATGCATTGTTAGGTAATATTATAAAGCGGAAGAGTTTGTTTGCTTGAACATGCAAATTTCAGGAATTACTGGTCTGATTTGAAAACTTCGTACAGTATTAGAAAGCTCATTTATCGAGGAAGGGTATAGGATATATATTATCACGCTAAGACCAATAGGAGCGGAGCACCAATGAAGAATATTTCAAAATCGTTTTTCAGAACTTCCGCTACATGTTAGCATTAGCCCAAAGCTATTCCATGAGGACGAAGTCATAGGCAGATGCTAATCTAGTATATTATCCTTACTTGACTGTTGTGTTTTCCATTTATTTGTATAAATAAATATTTTACACACCTGTAAGGGTAGCGACGTGTCTTGTTGCGCGCGGTGCTAGCGAGGGCGCGCATGCTGCATCCTGTAGGGTCGCCAGCTTGACGAACTGCCCTACAAATACATATTAATGGCTAAGTATAAAATGGAGAAGAGAATTCTCAAATGCTATGAAATACTGTATTCACAGTCATAAGAGCATGCAAAAAATATCAGTGAATGTATTGACTAATTTAACCGTTTTAGTCTAGAGAAAACACCGAATACGAAACTTGGTCATTTTGATTGTTCAATAAAGAAATGTGTCCATTTTACATTCATATACGGTGACCCCATAATTCATTATTTGGAATAACCAACATCTAATGTAAAATATTTGTAACTTGCTAATAAAGCCCTTAATTGAATGGAGAATATAATAACACAAAAAAGTAGAATTTCCCAGTTGATTTAGAGACAGTTTTGCAATATAGCATTACAAGAAGACTGTTTTTAGACAGTTACAGATTTAATCTCTCGGATTTATCACTAGTTTTATATGCTTATTTCTAAATACTTAATAATACAATTAAGTAACAATTATTACTTACAGAATCAATTATAGCGGACTCCAGTCAGCTTCTATTTTGGTGGAAAGACCTGCATGCAAAATGTGTTAACTTAAAGTTATGGGTAAAAAAAATATACAAGATAAATCATCTACATTAATTATGCTGATTAATGTTTTAATGAGATGAGTAATATCTCATTTTAATTTTTGTTATACTGATTCATATACATAATTTCTGAAGCTATAGTTTGAAAGCATTAACTAGAATATCAAGTAATACGACTATGGCAATATAATCAGGCAAGAAATATCTCAATATTTGGCAAAGTCCCTACCCCATTGGAAGCATGAACACTGGCATATATCTATATGAAGGCCAAGGAGTTTGGACGAGCATTGTCGCACAAATGTCTTGAAATCACCCCACAATGTTAAGTTACAATCACTTAAGCTTAAACTAAATAAATAAATAGGTTATTTAAGGGTCGGCAACTCACATATAACACTTCTGATGTTACAAGCATCCATAGGCTGCGGTGACCGCTTTACATCAGGTGGCCCGCATGCTTGTTTGCTAGCGTCGTGGTATAAACTTTTACCTTCTCAGAAGCCAAAACTCTCCAGGAAATAATATCAAAGAGAATGGGGGATACTATCATACCAACCCATCATGAATTAGAAATATTAATATTGGGTAACCTAGTTTCCTTTTTTGCCCATATTATGATATATCAAAAACATTTCCGAAATCGTCAACATCTTCTTATAAAGTTAGAGTTCACTTTCAACAGGTAAACTTGGTAATTTAATATAAATAACTAAATTTCTGTATAATCTATACTAAGAAAAATCCTTAGGATGCCCAATCAATAAATAAGAATAGAAATAGTCCTACAATACTTTCAACAATGTGTATAAATAACGTATCTCTCTAAATCATTGTAAACAATAACAAATAAAATAAAATACAAAATAATAAACATAAAATAAATAAAACATAATTGCACACAAATTAAATCGTTAATATCAGGAAATCAATTATTATACAGACTAATTAAGTAACAAAAACTTACTTTACATCATCGCTGTAAAACTTGTGGCCTTGTTGCCAAGATCTCGACTCCATCCGCATAGATCAGCTGTACTAGACACAAGTTTCTCGTTGATAACAATGAATTGCCCACATACTGTACATTTGTACGGTTTAATTCGTCACTTAAAATATCACTATAAATTACCGAACATATAAAATAAAGGAACTAATTTAATTTTCTTCAGCACTTCGTTTTCTGACTTTTATTCTTTCTTCTGTCTATTACACCATTCTCCTCATTACAGGGATTTCTCCTACACTATTATTATCTATGCACAGGATATTTGGTCCACATAGCGTTGCCAATGTCAATTGAACAAATTTCCCAAAAACCTATCTCATATTTCACGAATTTGAGGAGATCTAAGTCTTGATTCCCCACATACAATCCACGTCAATCTTTTTAGCCGCTCTAAATATATCTGCAAGTTCAGGTTTGCGTGAAATATAGTTTAATCTAAAATAATGTAAAATATTATTATAGGAATCTCAACTTTGCATTTATTTATCCTAATTTGATATATCCTAATCCTAATTTATACCATGATATTATTCTTTACCGATATCTCAGACTTAGTACTCTAAATTTAGAATCTACTTAGATCAAAGCGGTACCTAAGCTAAGCCAGTATCCACATTTTTATATATAAAATTTTAAAAAAAATTGATTAATTCACACGTGATAGGGATGAAACCTTCACAAAGAAAGCGAAGAGAGAGTATATCTCACTATTTTCCTATATCCAAAGGCAAGTGAGACACTGCTTTCACTCTACCCGACAATATGTTTACCCCCGCCACTTTTAGTCACAAAATAACTTTGCGGATCAGAGTGCCAAAGCCCTCCCATAAGAAGTTTCACTTTAAAATGAACTGTCAGCAACATTTACATTTGACCAAATACCCTACGTTATGTTCTCTATATTACATCCATCGAGCTCAAATCCTATACAGGAAAACTGATAGTAGAATGTGTTCAATCTCGTCATCCAATTTCTGTATTGTCTCATTACTTTTATAGTAAGGTGTAAGTAAGTTTATGTACGTACTATCTAGTGTAATCATTAAATTCTTAGTATTCTGAAAAAATAATTCATTTAATGGTTATGTTATATTATGGTAATGTGGCTGCAGAATAAAAATTAAGAATATGTGAAAATTCCAAAATCTTTGATCTTGGTTATTGTAAGGTTCTAATTTTGTTCATTAAAATATCGTGATATAAACAAATGGTAAAATGTTAGAATCCCCGTATTTTTTCCACATGTTACAAATAACCCCCCATTGGAGGTATTCACCGATGTGAAGATTTTCTCAAAAATTGGCTACGCTGGTCGTAAACAAAGAATAATTACATTTTACAAAAACAGTACACAGAGTAAGATTTAAATCCCCGATTCTGCTGAACAGAGGCAGAAACATATTATATGATTTTACAAAAATTCACAAATGGATGACTATAATTAATTTTAAACAATTATTATAATCATAAAATCCTACTTAATCAGATCACATACCAACATATAGTAAGTAACAAACAAAAATTAGTGTTATTTATCACCGCTAGTCACACTGATTATTATAGACAGTAGTAGTAATAATGTTCGTCCAATAGGACAGGCGAAGGGATTAATCCATACTGCCAATTCTGAAGTTGTCAATATAGGTATTTCTTATTTATATGCTTCCAATTTTCTTCCGTGTCCAAGTTAATTTAACGGCATAAGCGCCAAATCTTCTATATAATATTTGGTACATATTCTTTTACCCATGTTTTTTCTTAATATCCTTGTTACTAGTAGCGTACGAATTTCCTTTTGTCTGAATTATTTCGTTTTGCCAATTCTGAAGTTGTCAATATAGGTAGTTTTTATGTATCCTTTAACCAATTTTCTTCCGTGTCCAAGTTAATATAAAGGCATAAGTGCCAAATCTTCTATATAATATTTCGTATATATTCTTTTATCCATCTTTTTAATCTTAATCTCCTTGCTAATAGTAGCGTACCATCTTCTTTGTTTGAATTATTTCGTTTCTCTCACTCAGAGTATTTGTTAATTTCCATTGTCAAGTAGTTAATTTAAAGTTCCAACAAGACGGTGGCTCTCTTGTTAGAACTTTCCATAGAGTTTTTGTGGCATCTCAGAATTCATGGTCCGTGGTATTATTTTCCATTCACTTCACTTATGCACAATAAACAAACTATATTACATAAAACACCACCAATTTTACACAATATAGAGTCAAGTAACACAAAATTGTAAATAAAATATAAAATCCACTACATGACATACCAAAATCCCGCCAAAAACTCCGATTATTATAGACAATATGAATACCATAAATTATGGACGATGTATCGAAGCTATAGATATAATTATAGTAAATTATGATTATGAACAGTTATGATAAAAACTTATTGGTAATAGTATATGTACTCCACATTCAATAAAATATGTTTTATTATGCTCCCTCAAATTATGAAGACAATTTTTACTATAAACAGTAGTAATGGTAGTATCGCATAAGACTTGGAATTGATCGTTTTTTATATAATGAAATACATTTTTTCTTATATTGTATTGATAATTTATTAAGACGTCAATAAGAGCCCTCTCACAATATTTTTTTTGATTAGCCCGTATTTCTATCCGGTCACTTAGCCTATTTAGTAGGTTAGGTAGATTTTTAATTTTCAGTATAATGGTTAATAATATTCATTATTTGTTACATGTGCAATGTAAGTTAGAAATTTATACATTAAATGTTACATTTAAGATGGAAGTTTTATTATTTTACAAAATTTATAACTTCGATAAACTTACAAAACCTATTTGAATTCTTTCTGACATGAAGTATCCTAAAGGCTTATTTTCACATCGAGATATTTACATTTTTCTGATAAAACCACCGCGTTGCTATTAGTTGATATCGGCGACAAGAATCGATATTTCATAACAGTGTTAATTGCTAAAAAATATTTTGGCAGTTTACAGTACGACTTTTGCTAAGTATTGAGATTTCTATAAATTAAAAGAGGTACTTGGGCAACTTTTATTATAAAAAAATCATTGTTGAAATTTCTAATAAAACCATGTATATACTATAGTATGTAAATAATAGATTTTTAACTAATAATTGCGTAATAAATAATTATAATTAACTTTAATATAATGATTAATAACATGTAGTTTATGGTTATCCGATATGCGTGGCACTTCACTACGGTAAGTGGGCGGTACCAAGTTATGAATTAAATTATTATTACTAATAAGAATCATTAATATATGGCAATACCAAAAACATGAATGTAAGATATCATAGGCGTGATCTGTCAAAAGTATTAACCAAAATTTGACAAGTTAGGTACCGAAAGTTATCACACTTGACATTGGCAAAATTGCCTACATTGGCAGAAGCCAGGATAAAAAAAGGTATAATTATAACCACTACTTTCATAAGTAAGTATAGTTCTATCTACATTGCACTAAGAATTTTATAAATTAATTTTTGTGGTTAACTTATATATAATCAAAGTGATAACGTATACAAGTATGTTATTGAGTAATATGGAATATTATATTACATTTGTGATAGCAGTGAGACTGATAGTAGGGAGTAAGTGTTCAACTTATTATATTTAAAGTAGTTAGTTCATTCGTTATTACTTATATAAATATATATATACAATATAAAAACTGTTATTTTATTTACAGAATCTTATATAAATTATCCGGAATATTTAGCAGATAGATGCTTAACAGTTTCAAGAAAAGGAGTTCATATATTATTGGAGAAACCTCTGCTTTCGACTATATTAATTTCTTTCATCGTTATAATACTAATTATAACATTATTTATTATCTTTGACATAATAATTATTACATCATGTTGCATTCTCGTCATCATAATTGCGGAAGGTATAAATAAATTTAACATATTCATTAATCATATTGCAATAGTTTTAATTTTAGTCAATAACTAGCTATATCCCGTGGTTTCTCCTGGGTTCACTTAACATTATATATCACTCTCGTATCGCATGATGCTATAATATGTTGTTGTACTTGTTATTGTGTATGTACTTTATTGTTGCTTAAAGTATTTTCTAACCTTTACGTGTATGGTAATTTTTTGACAATATTCTCATCAAAAGTTAATTGCATAATTCCTAACAGTTATAACATGTAAGAGTTATATAATCTCTCATATATACCTCAATAAATATGCTATAAAATTCAAAAGAAAACAATTTTAACCGGTAAATCCAAAACTTAATATGTACGTTCAAAGAAGTGATATATTTAGCTTTGCTTTTATTCTCCTTATTTGCTTTTTGATGTGAAACATCTATAGACGCGGTTAACCTGATTGTTGGCTTGGCGACATGCGGCGACGACCTAGCGCCCTTTGATAAATTCTGGTAAACACACCGCGCCCACGGCTAGTTGAATTTTTGTATTTAATAAAAATGAATATTTATGGAATAAAATAAATAAACAGTTATTATTTTATCGAACAAATTTGTAATTTCATTACGCCATAGCTGAATCCTATCGTAATCTGTTCTTTTAGGCATATAACTTATACAAAACAATTTTGATGTTTCACATCTGCCAGGCGTCCCGTGACGGCACAATGTTTTTTATTGAGTAAGGAACTTTAAAACATATTTTACACCTATTATCAACATAATCCGAAATAGTAAATGAAAGAGAAGTCAATCATAAAGGGTATCCAAACAACCGGTTTTTATTATGATTTAAATTTTAATAATTAATCATTTTTTTATTGTTTTAGGTGCAATAATCGTCGTTTTTGCAGTATTTATAAGTATTATTATTGTTGTTATTACATTATCAATCATTATGGTTATTGGACTAAAGATACAAATAAAACAAATAATACCGAATGTAAGAATAGAATAACTTCCTAGTTGATTATGAATTTAAAAGAAAACTAAATGTAAGTTAAAAGCAATGACTTTTTTTTGTAAAGTATAATTACTCATTATATAATATGTATTTGTCCTAAAGACATATCATGGAAAGTAAGAAAAATACACAGAGTACATTTTTGAATATAGAAGATAAAAAATTGATTTCCTATTTGTGCCGACGCACAATTTTCTCTTTACATTGAATGCGTGCAATAGAATGGATTGTTTCATAAATATAAATATGAAATATAATATGAACATAAAAATTATCAGTGAACTTCCGGTTGATGTAAGTGATAAAGACTGAGCACTATTCAATCAAAAATGATCCCCAAGCCTCCAATTATTCTCTGTGGTGTAGATTATGTGAATAAATTAAATGAACTCATGGAATAAATATTCCAGAAGGCACAGGTCTCATACAAAATTATCACCAAAAATCAACTTAGGATAAGCTGAAATATACAATAAACTCATTGCCATAGTTAACGAAAAAGGCCTAATTAATCACACATTTAACAGAAGAAACGAAATATTGTTTAGAATAGTTATCAGGAACCTTCACCTAACAACTCCAACAGAAGCAAAAAAAGCAATAGAAGAAAGAGGTAGCACTGTGACAAGTGAAATAATAGATGCTACGTATGGGCATTATAACAAAGCAACAACAAAATTTTTTTGTTAATTTTCTGTCTGGTCCTAACAAGAACGCGAAAGAAATCAAATATATTGTTTGCCAAGTATGATGGGCGTCCTAAAAAAATCTCCAAAATAATATAAACAACACAAGAAATACTAGAATCACTATCATATACAGTGTGAAAAGTTTGATTTAAATCATACAACAAATTAGTGTTATGATGAATGACAAAACATTAACAAAATAGGTCCTTACAACGTAACAGCGTCTTACAACAAACATGATGTCGAAATAAAGGAACGCAACCTGGACATCATCTTGATACCTGAATCTCATTGCACTGACGATACTAATATTAAATTACAAGGATACATAACATATCTAACGGGACATTCCGATGGCTTTGCCTATGCTTGCACAACAATCATCGTTAAACGGTCAATAAAATACTACATAATACCTATATACCAGACTAATGAGATCCAGGCAACTACATTAGAAACTGAACGTAATTGTGAAAGACTTAGAGTGTTTACTTTCCTCTCAAATAAAAGGTCTTAGAAGTCATGTTCACTCAATATTTTCGAACCCTAAGAAATGAAGACGGAACTTAGTGAAGACTGGAACTGCAAAATATACCCATTCCAGATTAATCACTACAAGAGGAAGAAAACTAAAGATGAGCAGTAACAAACTGTTTACATATCTACCTGCGAACCTACATACTGGCCCACGGATATGAGTAAAATCCCAGACGTATTGGACTTCTTCATTGGAAAACGATTTTACAAAGAATACTTGAATGTAACTCCATGTTACTATAGTACTTCTGATCATACCCCTATTTTATTGACTGTCATTGCTTTACCTATTGAGTATTACGAGCCTGAAAAAATCTATAACAAAATAAATATGCGGACTGATACTCTTTTCGTGAATTCCTGGAAAATAGCATAAAAGTATCCCTAAAAACAATTTAGATTATATATAGATAGTAGACAATAAACAAAAGTTGTTCAATAAGCTTGTAAGCTTAATACATTTCCCATGAAAACTCGATGATAAAACACGCTCAGTGATGCAATGTCTCTACGTAACTGAAGCAGTTCAAATTTATTAATAATGTCTGCATTATTCATAATACGGACAGCACGTGGCGTCGCTCATCGCTGCAATCTGTCTAGGGCATCAAGGAGGTATTGGGCGGAGCTATTTCAGAGATGGGAACAGTATTCCTTACACGGCTAAACTTATGCCGTTTAGCTGGCCGGGAGTGAAAAACCGTCGCACTATAAAGTGTTTACTCCACAAACTGTTTACTATTGACAGGCAAAAAATGAAAAGGAATATGTCCAAAGCGTGTTTTTCAACTATCTCCGCCGCCTAAACCAGTAACATGACGTGAAAAATGCAAGATAATACAAGAATTGAAAGATAGAGAAGCTCCACATTTCGATCTTACAACTAAAGAGCTACTTGTCCAACTACCAAAAAAGCACGTCTTCCTACAGCCCTATCTAAAGGATGCCCCAAAGTTCAATATTTTCACATGTTGTGGAAAGTATAACAGATCCTAATGAGACCCAAACCAAGAAAGCCAGCTAATAAAGTCTCATCATACAGACCTATAAGTTTACTCTCCTTTCTAAGGTTTTTGAGAAGGTGCTGCTACGTAAAATATTACGATTATTCATAGAAAATAATGTAATATCAAACCAAAAATTCGATTTCCGTGAGTATCACCCCACAGTAAAATAGGTCCATAGATAGAATATACAATAGAATTAGAAGTTCCCTAGAGAATAGTCCCTATTCTTTTGTGTTTCTCGACATAAAAGCATAATGCTATGCTCCGCTATGGTGGCCGTTTTGACAAATTACACTAATGATGGGAAATATCAATTTATATTCGAAAAAAAAATGTAATCAAATGTTGCTTTGTTTTGCATTAAATGTTGACTCAAATTTGTTGAAGGTTATAGTTGAGCTCGCCAGCGATGTTATATGGGCATCTCATTTACAAATCTGTACTAAATTAATTCTGTCTTCTAAAATTATACATTTCATGCATTTTAGGACTAACTGCACGTCACTATTTATAATAAAGAACTGCAATTTACGCCTTCAAACCTAATTATTAATTAATACGAAACTTAATGAGCGGACAAACATCAAAACGGATATAATAGCGAACCGCTATTATGTTTAAGTTCCATACATTTTTATTCTATAGACTACTCATTCATATTTATCATATACGATAACCATTTTTTAAACTTTCAAACTGAAATTTGATTACTCTTTTCTTAGACTATTCTTTTATGTTCTTAAAAAACCGGCTGTAATTTGTTTTATACCTCTGTTTATTTTATCTTTATTTTCACCACATATCATTTGTTACTTCAGATTTTTCATTATGTTTTTTTTTATATTGGAGGTTAGGACCACTACTTGCAGTATGTAAATAACAGGAAAACATTTTTGTTATTTAAGAAAAGTAGTCCTCACGGTATATAAATTTAACCTGTTACAATTGCGGAACTCTGAGCTTTTGGATATATTTGTTAGGTTCCGGAAATTAAGAAGGCCATCTGGCAACACTTCGCTTTCGCGAATCATACTTCAAATTGTTTGAAAATTATAGTAATAAAATATATCATAACTTTTACGTATTGAAATATGGTAAATACTTTATGTATATCATTTATGTGCTATTTTTTCAGTTTAAATTTATATTTCTCAATATGGATAAGTCCATATGAGGATGTTAAATAACTAGAGTAATACGAATAAAAGAACTTTTTAGCTAACACTTTTGCTTTTATGTTGTTTACTATATAACAGCATATAATTTCAGGTGGGCTCACATGATGAAAGTTTATTATCAGATATGTTGCCAATATACTACACGAGACTGTTTCCTCAAAATATTCTCTGTAGATGGTTATCTTGTGGAAGTTCTCCACAGCCCCTGTCCAACAGAGAATTATCGTTCACTTTAGCCGATGATGTCTATTTACGATATCTGTCTATAAGTAATCAGAAGGAATTACATGCACTTTTACAAAAAAAGTGTCCACATAAATTAGATATTGGAGGTGTTTATAATACAAAGTAAGTTTTTATATTTCTCTTATTACAATGCTTATATTTTATACGAGTTTAAAAAGAGTATTAATTATTTTAGTTTCATGTTCGTGGCAGTAAGAACTTGCTATGATCAGTGCCTATATATGTAACTAGCTAACCCGTGCAACTTTGTCTGCACCAAATCGGTTATCACTGGTTTCAATTATATTTAACACGAGAAATTTTAATGAACCTAAATCCGATTGCTGCCACACTTACCGTTTCCACTTATGAATCCAAACTATCATGGGACTCACTCAAACATATACCCAGACGGTGTGTGAGAAATCTTTTAAAATAAGCCTAGAACCCGTTTGTTGCATCATCTACAGAGTTCAATTAAAATAAAAACTAACCTACATATATTGATGGTAATGAAAGAAAAAGCATGAGGGGTCTATGGACCCAAGGTTGGAACTGACGTTCCTTTCCCTTTTTTGTAGACATTTATACTACAGAAGACTCTGGAGACATGGAGAAAATATCCCCGTATTCCTGAATTTCGATCCTGTTCAAAAATGTGCTCTCTTATTGTATCATTTAAGTGTTTTTTTTATGTTGAGGCATCTATTTTAATACCATAATTTGTGGACAGTTTTGTTCTTATTGATTTTATCTAGGATGTTGAATGATATTAGTTGGTCAGCAGAAATGCTTTCATTTATTGGAATCGAAAGAAGGTGTGAAGAGACACTTGTGCAAGTCAGCATGATAGCGACGACTGCCGTTGTTATTTAACACTGACAGTCGCTGTTATTTATGAACTGTACTACATTTTTCATCAGGTACTCTGTGCAGTCATTTTGCTGAACCGGTTTAAAAAACATCGAATTTCATGCAGCATTTTGAATGTTTTTGTTAAAAAACCCAATAGCAATTATGATATCATTCCAATCGAATGGATACAGGGTATGTTGTTTTTAAAATAGCAGAAAAAGAGGGGTTAGTCCTTCTGTTAGTGTGCATTTTTTAATAGCTTCCTTGATATTAGTTTTAATTTCTACCAAAATAGTAGAGTGGTCCTGCTAAATCCCACAACTATAGCAGGATATGTAGTTTTTTGTTATTCCTTTAGTAATACAAAACTCAATAACATCTGGTGTCTTATTTTCATCAGAAAGCCAATATGTGAATTGACCTGTTGAGATCACATTCATAGTGTTTACCAGTACTTATTACAGAAGTTCGTGGCTCCTAGGTAATATGAGTTGGGAGTCCCAGAATGAATGCTTGACGTTGTAATCGCCTGCTGTTATGAAATGTTTTCCTGAGGTTTTGAAGGAATCATTAAGCTGCTCCTCTCTGATAGTGTGCTTCGGTGGGCAGTAAAGTGCGGATATGTACAATGTGATTGATATAATTTCTTGTCAATACAGGCAATACAGAAAGAAAGAAAAAAGCTTGTTTTGTAACTGATTTTCTTGTTATGCTATTTATATATAACTTTTTTCTTTATAATAAGTATTCTTTCTGTCCTTCGCCTGGAAAATACCGACTTTCTGGCTGAAGGGCTAAATGAAGTTGCCACTTTTTAGTTCCGTCGAGCTGAAAAATAGCACAAAAATACCATGTGAAAGCATGTGAAGAGGGGGTCTCCTCATATACCACGGATGGTCACTGAGGGGCGGGAGGGGGTTAAGAAGTTGTCAAATATGGGTTATGTGGTTTCGATATGTACCCTTACTGGCTTGCTAGTGTGCATGTAACTGTTTAAAATAACATTATACTCTCATTTTGTAGACCTTCTATAGCTCGACATGATTCAATAGTCCTTTCAAGGGAGCTAGTATTTGATATAGATCTTACTGATTATGATGAGGTGAGAACATGTTGTAAAGATGCCAAAGTTTGTGAAAAATGTTGGAAATTTATGGTTATTGCTTGTGAAATCATTGATAAATCACTTAGAGGTAATTATATAATTTTTAGATAATCCTATGTTATGCTTAAGTTGTATTTATGTAGTACTAGTACTATATGTAGTATGAAAGCTTAACAAAACCATATTCACATTTATAATATTGGTAGATGAATGGAGCATCAGGAAGGTTTTAAACAAGCCCTATAATGTTTTCAAACTTTCTCGTGGTGTTTATTTTTTTAATTTATGGTTGTTCTGATGTCAATAAAAAACAGGCAAGTCAAGAAAAAAGAGGAATAAAATAATTTGAAGCATATGATTTGCCTTTAATTTGTTTGGATACATTCCAGTTTTGAGGTCCAGGATGTGAACAGATCAGTTTTGGCTACAAAGCATAAATGCTGAACATAGGTTTTATAGTGGTCAAAATATCCAGTCCGGATAGCTTATAGCAAGAATATCAGCTTCATTACCCTGGATCCTACTATGCCCTGGTATCCATGCCAGAATTACATGGATTCCTAAACAATGGCATTAATACAAATATAATTTGATGGTTATAACTGGGGACTTTACTTTAGAATATATCTGACTATCCTGAATAGCCTGTAAGCAATTTACAGAATCTGTCAATATGATGGTTTGATCTAATTTATGTGATATTACATATTTGATTGCTTCTAATATAGCAACTGCTTCACCTGTATTTATGGTTTATTGAGGGCATTTATAATTTAAAACTATGTGATATTTAGGGATCCACACTGCAGCTCCTACATAACTCTGGGGGCTTGACTTTGATTATTATGAGTGTGTGAAACTTATGTTATTTATATGGTCTTAAATACATTTGTAATAAAAGCCATTATATGTTATTTAATCCTCATGGCATGGCAATATTTTAGAAAGGGTTCCACAAGTTAAATATCTTAGACACTACATCACCGATAATATGAAAGATGACAAGGACATAGAAAGAGAGCGCAGGGCATTGTCGGTGAGAGGATATATGCTGGTCCGGAGGTTTACACGTTGTACACCAATTGTAAAAATAACATTATTTAAAGCCTACTGCCAGAGCTTCTATACCAGCAATCTCTGGACCTCATATACACTGCTTGCATACAATGCATTGCGTATACAGTACAACAATGTCTTCAGGGCATTGTTGGGGTTGCCTCGATATTGTAAAAAGTGCAGCAAATCGGGCATGTTTGCTGAAGTTCATGTGGATGATTTTTACGCAATCATTCGAAAAAAAGCAAACTCCCTGATGGATCGAATGTGTGGCAGCTCAAATAATGTATTGAAGATGTTATCAAGTAGATCTGATAGTTTGTTCACAAATGGACAAAGTTGTTAAAAAGTGTGTGCACCTATACAAATTAATAACTTTTGATTGTGTGGGTGAAGAAATTTGTAAATACTACTAAAACATGCTGTATTACCTTTAACATAGGCTAAGTTTTACTAACAACTAAACAAACAACAAATGAATCTGAATTTAATAAATTATTATTATTATTTGATGCATCAGTAAATATTAAAGTCAATCTCTCCAATCTTGCTCAATTATATGCTTGAATTCCCAGTCAGCATTGGGGTTGCTCTCCTTTATACCAAAATTAAGCAAAATTGTAGGTTTATATATCAGTGCATCATTATTTAAGGTCTATTGGAATAGTATATTCTGTGTCAATATCAATTCTTTTCTCAAATACTTACAGAAAAATAATAGCATAATAATAGTTCAACTTGTTTTTATTTGCAGAAGATTTTGGATTTCAATACATATTATGGGTGTTCTCTGGTCGACGAGGTATCCACTGTTGGATATCAGATTATGAAGCAAGAACATTAGATAGTCCTGGTAGAGGAGCAATTGCTGATTATCTTTGTTTAATTATGGGTGGTGATAATCTTAATAAAAAAGTTCACCTTGGAAGTGATAACTTGCATTCAAGTGTAAGGTGATTAAAAACATATTATAAATAGTTTGATGATATTGTATAGCTCTTATATTAATGACTGCTGTCTATGATTTTTACCCTAAAAATTTTAATTTTATTATTAATCATAAACTAAAATATTCTATTATGATTCCAATAGGAAGTGTTATTATAATACTTATGTACAATAATAAGGATTTTTTTGTATGAATGTATTTACGTTTAGCTTTGGTGAAGCAATGGTAATGCTAGTTAGTTTGTCTTCCACATCCCCAAAATTGTGAAAAATAATTCATTGATCCTAATAATTCGAAATTTATTTATCTGAATATTCTTACATAAATTTGATATTATTCTTGTTGGTTGGCAATAGGCAAAGATTAGTTTTTTTTTACAATGGCCCATTGTTGCCTGTTGCTCTGTGGCCTATAAATTATTGTGATATTTGTTTATATGCAAGGGGCATTTAGGCTTTTGCTATATAAGTAATATGTACGAACCATCTCATGTTGCAGAGGAAAGTAATACAAGTATGTTGACATTGGCACATCTATTTTTTTTCGTAATATGTCATGTACCTGTACATATACAAATATTTTGGTATAAAAATTGTTTAGTCATTCAAAATAAAATCAATATACTTTGCTTTATCTTGCTTTAATTTTTTAAATATAGAAAATGTTATAAAAATATAACAAATGTATGATGTATCAGCATCGTTTTTTTATTGTCGATATTTATATAAATAACCGGTTATAATATTATTATTTTTTGGTCTACATTGATAATTTGTAGTCTTACTACTGTTTGTTTGTAATGTTTAAGATAATAAACAATGTTTTCCTTATAATAAACCATTAACAAGGACATCCGTTTCGCACCAGCTTCAAATGCCCGGTAAAACCAGTCATTATTAAAAAGTGGCATTATGCTTTAAGAATCTTTTTCGAACTGATTGTGCTATTGGCCTTGTAAGGCCTTTACAGCTTCACCGGACTATCTTTAAAAATCAATTTATGACTCAGTGCCAATTTCTTTTGCAGAAGAGCTTTAAGTATTATAGATAAACATTTTGAAGAACTGCTACAGGATCAAGAATTTTTTGCAACTCCAGAAAGACTTAGCAAACTTTTAAAACTGATACCAGATGAAACATTGAGATCACAAGTAGAAAAAACTTTAAGTAAAATGCATGAGTCATCTGTGGAAAGATGGAAAACTTTTAATAATTTATATGATAATTATTGCAGAGAAGTAAGTTGTTTTTATGTTATTTATTTATATGTGAAGTATATTTATTTTAAGACACGGAAAATGGTACAGTAACTTGAGTTATAACGTTTGTCAAAATAATATAAAGCCAAGAATGAGAATGTTAAAGCAAAATCAAAATAATAAAAAAAAAAAACAGAACAGAAAATAATGGATACTAGTTTTCGGTAGTAATATCTAAAGTGGGTTTTGTAGAAGTCATCAGAATTCCCTGAATTTATTATATAGTCATTTAATTGTTGAATGATTTCAACTATTAATTAATTACAGTGTTATAAATTTTATCTTTAAAACTGATTTCAGATTGTATTGTAATTTGTGTTTAAATTATTTACCTTTAATAATTACTATTTAATTGAAGGCGTTACTTTGCGGAAATCGTTCATTAAATATTATAGTGGAGATTATTTTGCACTTCCTACTGGAAATGGTTGGACGGTACCAACGGACGGTCTGTGCAAAAAAAAAACATTTGATTTATATTTGTGCAAGGTGTAACTGAAAAAGTTAAATCTGAGACTAGTAATAGAAAGAGCGCCCACTCGCATCCTAAGAGTGAACATCGGTTTGAAGCTGCTCGCTGAAGGAGTGAAACACGTGTAATTGATTGTGATCATTATAGGTGAAGTTGCAACATATTTTAATTAATGATATTTTTTATATTTTACAATTACATAACAACAGTGTTAACTGACGACCAAGGACGCGTTTCTTAAATTACTTTATGTTGTTTTAATTACTAATATTTAGTTTTTTCTATTAGTAGTATCAGATTTAACTTTTTCAGGTACACCTCACACAAATATAAAGTAAATTTTCAAAAAAAAGTATTAACCGACTTCAATATCAATCAAAAACCCATAAGGCACTAAAAAGCGGAAAATAAATAGTTTATCAAATTAACCAAATTAAATAAAACATATGAATATGTGTGCTACCTAGAGATGTATTGGAAATCGGTGCCAACTGAAAATCGTATCATCTACATAGGTAATGCAAATTTAAAACTTATACGGTTTTGCACTGGATGCCGTTGTCGGAACTGGACCAAATTAAAATGGGACCACACGGGAAGTACCAGCTTTCAAATAAAAAAAGAATAATCAAAATCGGTTCACCCAGTCCAAAGTTATGAGGTAACAAACATAAAAAAAAAAAATACAGTCGAATTGATAACCTCCTCCTTTTTTTGAAGTCTGTTAAAAATCAAACTTTTTGTTCAGTGAGAGGTAGTAGTGACAAATCAATTCTAGATGGAAGTGCAAAGTAACGTCCACTATAATCATTACATAGTATAAAACAAAGTCCCCTACCGCGTCTGTCTGTCTGTCTGTTCGCGATAAACTCAAAAACTACCGAACGGATTGTCATGCGGTTTTCACCGGTGGATAGAGTGATTAATGAGGAACGTTTTAGTATATAATTTGTCAAAGATTTTTACATAATCAGGGCGGGACAACGTCTGCCGGGCCCGCTAGTATTAAATAATTAATGTTTGTTGCAGAACACCAATGTTTTACGAAAGATGAAATATTTAACTGATGAAATCAAAATACAGTATTGCTATCCTAGATTGGATGTGAATGTCACTAAAGGTTTCAATCACTTGTTAAAATCACCTTTTAGTATCCATCCGAAAACGGGCAACGTATCAATTGTTTTCAAACCAAATAATGTAAAAAACATTAAACTGGACGAGGTACCTAACATCTACAATTTACTGGATGAAAACTCTGCTACGAATGCCCAGCATTTGACAAATATGAAAGCAGCTGTAAAATCTTTTCAAGAAGTGGTTTTTTCTTTGGAGAAAGCTGAAGCATTGAGAAGGCGAAATTCTGCCAGTATGTAACTTTGGTATATATTAGTATCATGTTTTTAACTTAGTATTCAAACAATATATTTACTCAGATGTTATAACGTTTAAATTTCAGTCTTAAGTCAGTTTCAGTCAGCAGTAATATGCAAAAAAACAGCATTGAAAATTAAGTGTATACTTGTTTTTTTTTTACAGATACTTCCCTGGATTTTTGAAGAAACGAACCATAATAATAATAAAAGAATATTGTTTACTTCCTTGTTTTATTTAAATAATGTAAAATATAAATTAGCATAACAGCTAATTTAACAAAGCTTTAACAAATTTTACAACTCCAAGTTATGGGTTTACTGACACAGTGAAAGTGGTTCGTAGTATCCGATAAGTTCTGAAGTCTGACGAATGCCACATTTAATGCGAAGTATTTGGTTTCGTGAAAGCAGAATGATGTGCGACTGATAATTACGCGCCAAGAGGCATAATTCCCCAATAGATGTTCTAAACTGAGCAACTCAGGGCGATGCTAAGAAAATCTTCAAAACCGATTGTCACTGTCCCATTTTGCTGAGTGTCGCGAACTCTAAATGCTTCTGTAAAACGTTGAATTTGAACGCAGACTACTATAAAGTTGTCCACTGTAATTTTCCCTTCATTTGGGTCGAATCGTTTTGTCAGGAAGCTAATGAAATCTGGAGAAAATTTAAATCCCATTTGTGATAATGCTGAAATAAAACATTTTGAAAATATGATTATACAAAGTTGAAGCTTTTCGAAGTTTTAATGACAATATATAATCTAATGACAAAGTAAACCTTTTGAAAGTTCTTCTTCTTCAATATTTCCTGATTGGTCCAAGTCATAGGTTTTGAATACGGCTAGCCATTGATTAATATATGTGTATAATTTATCGAACTCTTCGAGATTTATATGTCCGGAGCGATCTTTATCAAACATTCCTGTAAATGAAGTATTTATTTAAATATCTTTAATTATTATGAGTGTTATACTTTAATTAGCTACCGAGAAACTTATTTAAAAAGTGTTATATACCATAACAAACATAATTTAGCTTGCCGAAAGTTTACATACATTTATCTATACTTCTATTGTAAACACGGCCGTAGGGGGCAATGCCCTATCTTAAAGATAACAAGAATTAAGATAAATTATTACAATGAAATTGTTTGTACATAGTTTGAGATAAAAAAAAATTGTGGCTTTTCCGAACATACCATAGTTGTGATATTCAAAAGCAGATCAATGATGATAATTTTTTTAATTCCGCCCTACCCTGTAACCAATACTGCCCTACCTCAAATTCAACTCTAGCTACAGCCCTGATTATAAAGTTGAAGAGTTTGTTTGATCGCGCTAACGTCGAGACCTACTGATTATAAAAAAAAAATCAGTGTTCGATAGCTCATTTATCGACGAAGACTATATATATCATCACGCTAAGTCCAGTAGGAGCGGAACACCAATGAAGAATGTTTCAAAATTGGTTTTGACATACGTATTATTTAAAAATATTTTCACATACGTAGCCGAAGTTGCGGTTAAAGTTAGCGTTAGCCCAAAATAACTATTCAACGCGGACGAAGTCGCAGGCAGAAACTAGTTACTCATAATTTTAATCTAAAAATTAACACGTTAGCACCAAAATAGTAACATTGAATTTAAAACCTTGTAAAATGAAATTATTTTTCAATAGATAATTAGCGGGCCCGGCAGCAGCCCTGATTATAAAATAATCCTCGACAAATGATATACCAAAACCTTCCTCATGAACCACTTTATCTACTGGTGAAAACCGCATGAAAATCCGTTAAGTAGTTTTTGAGTTTATCGTGAACAGACAGACTCTGTGGGGGACTTTGTTTTATACTATGTAATTATATAGTTTAAATTAAATAAAAGGATGACAGTTATCGACACTTTATATACATCGCAATGAATGATAGAAATATTACCAATCATAAGATTGCAGGCAGTGTCGGAGAACTTTTGTCCTTGTGCATTAACTAATGCTGCTTTCAATTCCGATGCAGAAATAAATCCAGACTGATCCTTGTCAACAGCGCAAAACCACTGTTGAACTTGAGGTGAGACTGTACCACCAGTACCAATCGATGGATATGGTCCATGTCCCACTTCTAGTTGGCCACCTGGCGGCGGACCTCCGTACGAAGGTTGGCCGCCTGACGGTGGCCCTCCATACGAAGGTTGACCTCCTTGTGGTACACCGTAAGGAGATTGTCCATATCCCGGCTAAAAATTAGAAAAAGATTATAATTATTAAATTGTTTTTGCCTTTTAGTTTATTTAAGTTTTGTAAGTCGCATGTTTATTACTACACAAAGAGGTTTTATGTAATTAGCTTATTATTTTAGACGTAACATTCTAATATTGTATTAATACAAATAATCACCTATTTACAAATTAAAAATAGAAAAATATTATTTCTCGAAATAACTATTTAATGTATTTTATTTTTTATGTACCACGAGAACGGAAGAAATATGTAAAGTTTGCATCGTTATTAGCGTCGACAAAAATACTATCATTAGTTTCAATAAACAAACAACCCGATTTTCTTGCACAGTAAAGATATCAAGAAAAAATAATTATCAGCAAACAACCGACTCTGAACGGGACATATAGGATCCTATCAGCTATGCAAAATATTATACCTGGTGCGGTCTTCGGGGTTTAGGAATCAAATCGTGACCCAAACAATTAAAATATTTATTGCATGATCTTGTTGTTTGAGTAAAAACAGCAGTTACACCTCGATCCAATTGGTTTTCACTAGCTTCGATGAAAGTAATCCAAATAACATCGGAATGATATTGGAAAATTATAGCAGAATTATTTGCTAGTTAAATTGATGAGACAATAATTTATACTCTACATAGACAATTCACATCTATGTTTGATATAACCGAAATTCAATTAATTACTATCAGAATAGCTAAGTATTAATGGGCAAAAATACATATCAAATACCAAAGTAATAATACGACGGGTTCATACATAACGGTCGTAATTAATAGAACGATTTATCCATTTCTAAAATCCACAACTTTACCTCCGTACCTTATAAATTATTAGGTAGACGATCGAACACTAAATTTATAATCAATGTGCCGGACTATAATAGCCATACTCAACCTGCGGCACGCCGGGTCTATGTAGTGGTCCACCCGATTATAGTTTATTTTCAGTTATTTTAAATTTCGTACCCATCAGAAAAACTATGAGCACGCTGGAGTAAATTAAATAGATTCCAGATAACCCACCCGCAATGCGTTCCTTATGATACAAGACATACCAAGCTTGTTTTATTGGACAACCGTTTTTCACTAGATTAATACGTTGTTAATTTGAAATTAGGTTTTTTTATTTAATTCCTAAATATTTGTTGTTTGCGGCCCGCGACACCATGAGTGAAACCTGTTTGTGGCCCCATTAAAAAAAGATTGAGTACCACTGGACTAGAATATAATTGTCTGTTGCGGTTTGTATCTTTCAATTTTATAAAATTGCTACTTTGGCGTTGGACTGCTGATCTCGATTTGTATATATGGATCAGCTCACAATAAATGGTAACAATAGTTACTTTTTATTATTCACGCAATTTTATGTGCCACCTTCACTTTTTGATGTGAAACATCTATAGGCGTGAGTAAACCTTTGATTGTTTTTTTTTATTTGAAAGCTTGGCGACCCGTGGCGACGCATAATTGGCCAGTTCCTCAACGGCATCCAGTGCAAAACCTATAAGTTTTAAATTTATTAAGTATACACGAACATAGCACTATTAACGAAATGCTCAAAAACATTTGCAACACTATTTGTATAAACAAGATTAAAATTGTTTTGTCGACCACTCGTTATACTAGTGTTATGCGGCACGCGCCGACGACCTAGCGCCCTTTTATAAATGCCGCCAAATAAACCGCGACTGCGCTTAGTCGGATTTTTGTATTTAATAAAAATGAATATTTATGTAACAAAATATATAGTCATTATTTTATGGAACAAATTTATAGTGCTTTATCTTTTCATTACGCCATAGCTGATTCCTGTCGTAATCTGTTCTTTTAGGCATATAACTCGTA